>JAMXBB010000008.1:67567382-68147152 GCA_024138015.1 Lumnitzera littorea
CATGTGTACACATATATTATCTTTGATTCTATATATATTTAGTACTATAGTATTTTACACATGTGCTATACATATATATACATATACATATATGATACCTATACATATACTATACTAGCATTTTTGTACTTTATAATACATATATATATATTTTATCACATATTTATAGATGTACCTATATAATAAAAATACCTAATATACATACTATTATTTACACACACACATATATATATATATGTACATCTACATAAATTTTTTTGTACTAAATATTTGTAGAATCAAATATAATATATGTGTACACATGAATATACCTATGTGTTTATACATATATGAACGTAAAGAAATACCAATTTTATATATAATTCCATTTCATGTACACTTAATCTTAATACAAGAAAGAATTAAAAAAATCAATTATAGTTACAAAATCCCTAAATACATATATTTTTACAAAATACATATATACATAAAGTACATAAAATTTAACAAAATATATACACTAAAAGGCTACTTAATTAGCCCCTTTGATTTCTTGATATATGGTTGTACCAAGTGCTTTATCTTCTTCCTCTTATGTTTGTTGAGAATAAAAAAGAAAATTGAGAAAAAAGAGTTAATAGAAGAGGGAAATAAAAGGGAAATTTTGGTGGAGTGTATTTGTGTCCTTTTTAGTTTGTTTTGAAAGAAAAAACAAGGGACAATTCAAAGAGAAGAAAAGCATGTGTCGTCTAGGAAGAAAGAAATAAAAACAATGTAAATAAAAGAAGATAAGAATGCATTTAACTAATGTGATTTGAACTTAGTTAATATCTTGTCTCTATTCCCTTAATTGAACACATGGAAAAATAAGGTACATACACATAGCAACTGAACCACATTCTAGAAGCTAACGTAGCAAGGAAAAAAAATTGGAGAAGAAAAAGGAAAAGGAAAAGAAAGGGAAAAGGAAGAAAAAGGAAAACAATAAAACAAAAAAATTAGACTTTTCTAAATACAAAAATTATAAATTTAATAATTATGAAATAATTTTGAAATTTTATAAAATATATTAATTTAATTATCACCCATCACGTTTATAATATTTAATAATTATCTTAACGCGTTCATACTTATCTTAGAGAAAATATATACAACTTTTCAAAGAAAATGCAATTTTTATACGTATCTTAGATCATATCTTCTCCGAAGATATAGATCTCGGAGAAAAGATATAAAACATTTCAAAAAATGCAATTTAACTAAAATTTATCAAAAAATTACAAATTATCTAAAAATTGCAAAACAACATGACAATTATTAAAATTTATAAAAAAAAAAAAACCTACACTAAAAAACAAGTTAGTAAAATAAATTGATTAACTAAAAAGAAAACCAAATAAATAACTAACTAAAAAAATTTATTCAATTACATAAACAGGTCGAATCGTATGTGTTGTGAATTGATTGTAAACCAATCATGGACAACATTTACATGCTCAGTGTGGAATTGATCGCATGTGCTTGAAATCCTTGTTGAAATTTGGACTGTGTATGTGTATGAAATCTGATCAGGCGTGTGCGTTTAAACCTAATTGTACGTATATGTGCGCTTGTGAGGATGTGATTAGTGTGTGTGTGTTTACAATTACATAAGTATGTGATGAGTGATTAGGTGAGAGAATGTAAGGCCATGTGTATCAGTGTGTGAGTGACGTATGCATATCAATGTGTGAGGGATGTATGTAAGTGTGATGAGTGATCAGGTGAAGGACGTATATGAGCGTGATGAGTATGCAACAGTGTGTCTATAATATGCAAAATTATGTGGAAATTAAAATAAATGATGGTAAAAATAAGGTGTTTATAGCTGCTCCTCTTTATAATGAAGTTTGTAGTGAAGTTTGTAGTGAAGTTTGTAAAAACTTTACTATAAAGACCAAAAAGATATACTCATTTTTGCTTAATCCTTACTTGAATTGGTAAGGTAAAGAATTTAAATGTCAAACAAATAGGGTCTTGACTTGAAAGGTCAGGTATCCTTAAGAGAATAGATCTCTTTAAGAATCTATTGCTCATAAGGATAGATCTTTCGAAGGCAAAATAAGATGAGATTTTATTAGAGATAAAATAGGATGTCGCTCCATTGAGCAAGCAATCTAAGAAATATAAAGGATAGCATAATGCTCCCATGAGTAGATGGTCTTAGAACAAACTAGATAAGATAGCGCTCCTTTGAGCAAGCAATCTTAGAAAGGATTGGATGGCACTCCAATGAGTAAGCGATTTGACAAGGAATAGGATAATGCTTCTTTAAGCAAGCAATCCTAAAAATGACTAGATGGTGCTCTACTGAGCAAGCGATCCAACTAAGGATAGGACAGTGTTCCTTTGAGCAAATGATCCTAAAAAGGATTAGATGGTACTCTTATAAGCAGGTACACCTATCAATTTTAATATAGTCGGATATGAGTCCGAGTCGATCCCTCAGAGATTTTGAGTACTAATATTAACTTTAGCTTTATTATCTAACCAGAAAATTGTAATGAGTTGAATGAATTAAAAATACTGAAATTAACTATCTAACTAATTATGAGACTTGATTACGCAAATTAGAAAGCAATAAACTACTAATGACTTCAAGTATGCAATGATGTATTTAGGAATTATTTCCCCTAGTGTTTAACATGTAACCTTTTTAAAATATATTCAATTTAGTTTATATAATTCTTGACCGGAGGGATTCACGACTAAAGCTAATATCTTTCTCAAGCATATTAACCCTAATTCTAAATTATTTACCGGAATCTCTTCACTTAGTAATATAACTTAGAATTGCATTAATGTTTAATGAATTCCTATACAAACAATCAACTTTTCCGAAAGAAACATGTATCTTATCTCTAAGTATACATGTAATTCTCTTCAATTATGTAAAGATCTAATTACACATGCAATTTCTCAATCAACATGCATAATATCATATATTGACACTCTAGAATTATCAATCAATAATTAACGACATAATTGAATCAAGAAAAGATAGAAACTTTCTTGAAATTATAATTCAATCCAAGGGTTACATTAAACCCTAAGTTCCATAATCCTAAATACTGGAATTCTAAGCTATCATAACGAATCTAAAAACGAGTTCCATCAAAAACATAAAATAAAGCATGAAAACCCCTCTTGATTTGATGAACAATCTCTAATCTTGAAATCGATGTCGTTATCGCTTCTTGATGTTGTTTCTCCTTAAGTCTCTTCTTGTCTCTTGTCTCTCTTTGTTTCTGTAACGTCTCTCCTCCTTTTGAACCCTAAGATCCCCTTTTATATGTGTATTTCACGGATTTTATTTTCGTCACCAGACACGGGCTGGGACATGGCCGTGTCCCCAGGCCGTGTAACTTTCTGCACAAAGGCAAAATTTCTGCACAACTTCAAAACTTCATAACTTCTTCGTTTGAACTCGGAATTGAGTGAAACTTGATTCCTTTTCTTCGTTTTCGAGCCTAGAACGCGTTTAAACCCTGAAATCAACATTTTACTCAATTAAGTATCAATTTCTTTAAATAAAACCAAAAATATACGGGAAATGCTATAAAATCACCATATAAAATATGTTTAAAATTAGAGTTATCATAATCCAATTAAGGATAGGATAGCGCTTCTTTGAGTAAGCAATCTTAGAAAGGATTAGATGGCGCTCCTATGAGTAGGCAACCTAACTAAGGATAGGACAGCACTTCTTTAAGCAATCGATCCTAAAAAGGATTGGATGACGCTCGTATGAGTAGATGATCCAACTAAGGATAGGACAACACTTTTTTGAGCAAGTGATCCTAGAAAGGATTGGATGGCACTCCTATAAACAAGTAGCCCAACTAAGGATAGGGAAACACTCTTTTGAGTAAGCGATTCTAGCAAAGGACTAGATAGGACGGTACTTCTTTGAGCAAGCAATCCAATAAGGAATAGGATAGCGCTTCACTAAGTAAGCGATCCTAGAAAGTGCTGAATGGTGCTCCAATGAGCAAGTGATCCAAGATTACTATACGAAATGGATGGTGTACTAAGGGGCAAGCAATCCATGAATTTCAAGGACTTTAATGAGTTTTGACAAAATGATCTAAAACTTAAGTTTGAGGATTTTGATGATTCTTTGAAAATTTTGACTTTTTCTTTTTATGAAATCTATCTTGACAATTTTTGAAAAAGGTTCCATTTCTCTTCTAAAAACTTTTTTTTCTTTTTTTTCTTTCTCAAGAAATTCAAAAAAAAAAAAAAACACTCTTTGATGGAAAATTGTGTTGCTAATAAGTAAAAAAGTCTTGACAACCCTAAAGATCACAAATAAGGGGTTGACTTGCCTCTTGCCTATTGATCACACATTCCTTCAATCTTGTTTCCTGGAGCATAATTCATGATTCTTGAAAGTTTTAGAACCATTAATTTCAAGATTGGGATAAATGACCATTCATGTTTTTGAGAAAACACCCAATTGTTCTTTAATTTTCCATTAAGGGGATAAATATCATTACTTGAAATGCTTAGTCTAAATGGACTTCCTTATACTCTCATAGGTCTGTTTTCACTTTTGACGCCAATTCTAAAAATTGTAGCCTATCTTGTAAGTGGTACATTCTGATTAATCAATCAGGTCTTTTCTAAGTTTACAATGTAAAACTTTTGAACAATAGTTTGAGCAAATGGATATCAATAAGCTTTGGCCAATTTTAAGGAATTCATATGCAATACATCCTAAGTTTACACGCTAAGAACCTAAGAGAAACTAAACATGAGCTTGCCCCAATTTCATGAGAAAATTTTGCTGAAGATAAGTCGATTTCGTTAATCAAAAGAGTTTCATCAAGGGTGGTAAAGTAGGTGGGACCATAAAGTGAGAGCTTTGCTTTTAGGCCTATGAATTTAAAATCTTTAGCCTTTTGTATATCCTTCACATGTTTTGATCGCAGGCTTATTGGCAATTTAACTCAACTTTGAAGGTGATCACTTTGCTAACATTTTCAATTTTTCTCTTTTTCATTTTTTTCTTCTTTCTCTTTTCTTTTTTCTCCTTTTCTCTCTCTCTCTCTCTCTCTCTCTCTCTCTTTGGTTAAGGCGATCACCTTCCCTTGTTGAGCTTTTGCTTAATGGGATTCAAAGCTCTAAAAACATGAGTTCAAATAGATTAAGCACGAGAGAAGTGTATATGAGATGGAGTGTTTAGGAAAAGTCCATAGACTTGAGGTGTTTAAATGAGTGTATAGTCTTGAGTAAGGTGTATATGATCTAAAACTCTTCTTCATTCTAAAGAAATTGAATTATCTATAACAATATTTACTTATGAATTAACAAAACTAAGGTAAGCACAAATTAGTCTCTTCCTTTTCTCCAAATTAAGAAACCCTAACCTCTTGATTACCTTAGTATGGGGTGGTTCTTGGCAGGGTTAATTTTAACAAAAATTCCTAAAAAGCTTAAATGGGTTTGCAAGAGATAACTGTGTTTAGGGTAATGAAATGAATACCTAACATCACTTTGACATACATACCAAGTTCGAGATCGACCTCATTTAGGGAATGAGCCCAATATTCATATTGCGTCACTTAACACTCATGTGTGTCTAGGGTTACTAAACCTTTTAAGTAATGTGTTATCATTCCCTTAGATAGAAAATTTTAAATTCCAAGTTCACATTTACTTTATCCATTTTTGCTCATTCCAAATCTGCATAAAGTGTTTCATTTAGTGAGAAGCCAATGACATGCTCTTGTTGAGTTGAGCTAGCTTCAAAGATAAACATGTACATGAAAACTGTTTTATTCAAATAACTCGTATCCATTACATACTCCAAAGTAAAAAAATGTAGGAACTAAAATTCTTTTCCACTTCTTACCCCCATTTCTATCACTCCTTTGAACTTAGCCTATTTCAGTTGATCAGAAGATATACCCAATTGATTCAAATGATAAGTCACCTTGTTAGATGATAGTAGTAAGCCTTCAATATTTGGTGTTGGAGGCTGTTTGTTTTGGTACTTCTTCAAAACTTGGGGAAGGAATACCACTGCCAATTGACCCATTATCCTCTAGAAAGCTTGGCTAGATAATTTTTGCATCAATCAAATCTTGCACCTTATGTTTTAGTTTCTAGCAATTTTCTATGGTATACCCCACTTAGCCCATATGATATTCACACCATTTGGGGTCATGATCCCTTAACTTGTACGTCTTTGTTGGGTTTTCACATGCCAGCATCCTTGCTTCTCTTAATTGCTTGAATACTTCAACCATTGGAATCTTAAACCGTATAAGTCGCCTCTTCTTATTGTAGACGGGCCTATCTTGATCCTAGGCTTTCCCAATTGGCACATTCGCTCTTCACTTCCCTTTCTCGGAATCATCCTCATGCTTGGGCTATGACTTCCTATTCATATTAGGATCTAAGTTTCCGAGCTACTTAAGCACATAACCCATTGCCATTTCTATACCCGTGAGTCTATCTTTTAACTTCGTTAACTTTTTTTCTAGGGCAGCAACCCTTTTTTCTAAGCTTTGGTAGTAACATGCCCCCTGAACTTGACCATTCAAATCTGTCTCTAGCACTTTTTCCAAACCTTGTATCATGTTGATAATGGGCTCTATGTGGAATTTGGGCCTTGGTCCCTAGCAAAGTCCAACTGGACCAATTTTTTATCAATCAAATCTTAAGCTTTATCCTTCAACTCCTAGCAATGGTCAGTAGAATGCCCTTACTAATCCATGTGGTACTCACATTGCACATCGGGATCGTATTTCTGAGGTCTATACCCTGGTGTTTGAATCTTAGGATGCAGCAAACCCTCTTCTTTTAAGCGAAGATAGACCTAAGACATAGGAATTAAGATATGTGTGAACCTCCTTCTAAGTGATTTCTGGCTTAACTTATTTTTCTTGAGCTCTGGACCAATGCTTAGGGTACTAGGCTTGCATATCATTAGATAGGACATCGTAGTGTTCATAATGGCCTTTAAATCCAATGAGGCAGATCCCTTCCCTATCATTCTCCCCACTCCAATGGCATCTTTAATACGACTATTGGTTGCAACTATGTCTACAAAGGTGGAAGCGGTATGGCTCAAGAGGTGATTATAATAAGGTTCATCTAATGTACGCATGAATATGTTGATCAGTTCATTTTCTAGCAATTGTACTATGGCTTGAGTAGCTATAGATCTCTATCTTCAGGCATATTCTTTAAAGGATGCAGTCTGCTTCATTTTCATGTCAATTAGACCCATCAAGGAAGGAGCCACTTCTTCATTGAAGTTGTATTGCTAATAAAAGGCTTGAGCTAACTTATCCCAAGTATCAAGCTCAACCAAGTCTTATTAGGCATACTAAATCAATGCCAGCCTAGTTAGGTTATCATAGAAAGTTTGAATCATTAACTGCTCATGTTTGGTGAATTAGGCCATCTTACAAACATAGAGCTTGGTGGAGCTTAGGGCAAGTTGTTCCATCGTACTTTTCGAAATTTGGCACCTTAAACTTCTTGGGTAACTCGTGGTCTTCAAAAGGGCAAACATTGCTTAAGCCTAGATCACTCTATACATTATGATCCTTTAGAGCTCTAATTTTCTCTTCAATTTTCTAAAAGATTTCTTCTTTCATCTTTATCAATTCCTGCTCTAATTCCTTGCCCAGGCCTTTGTTGCTGTTGTTAGGCTCATGAATTGGCAATTCTTTAAACTTGTTTGCCTTAGATAGTATGTCAACAAGCCTTTAGGCTTGGGTATAGGCTATGGGCTATGGTCTTGGCTTGCTTCGTATTCTTGCTCAAAACCCCTTTTATTATGGCTATTCTTTATTCAAGAGCTTCAGACATCTTGGTTTTAAAAATAAGTAATTATGGGCTTTAGGTTAGGTTGGCTCACTTAAAAAGCAATCTTTCAAATCCTATAAGAATCCCTTCTTGTTAACAACATTGCATTCTCTCTCATTAAAAAAAAAATCAAATTTTTAATTTTGAAAACCTTTCTTTTTTTTTTTTTTTGAAAACTTCTATTGAAAAAAGAAAAACAATGTTAATTTTATGTTATAAAAGCCTAATATTGACATCGACAAATCTAAACTTAAAAAAAAAATGGAAACATTAGGACTAACGACCAAAGACATAGGATGACAAGAATATTACAAGGATGATATGGAGAAGTAGAAATTATTTTACAATGAAAAACTTATCGAATAGATGATACAAGGGTGATGACTCATAGAGAAAACTTTATTAGAATTGTAACAACTTAACAAGTAAATAGAAAAATGAGAACTTAGACATTTACAAGATTAATGACTTTGAGGTAGGAAATAATTTACAATGGGAATCTGTTGGTTAATTTTTTTTATATTTATATTTATATTTTTTATTTTTATATTTTGTTAATTCCTAACGGTATAATGCATGTAGGGCATTGCAATAGAAATCAACGAAGTAAATAAAATTATCATGAAACTGGTTTTTATCATAAAATATCTTTTTTAAAAAAAATTTTGCTGGAAAGCCTTAAAAAATGATAATTCCATAATAATCTTTATCATAGTTAATTTCCATAATTACATGCCTAAAAAAAATAATTTTAAGTTGATATTGAGTTTTTTTTTTTTTAACATTTGCACATTATGGTATAAGGAGAATACTAATGATTTTGAGCCTTCTATGTTAAATGGTATGCTACACAACCTATTACTCATGAAATAAAACAAAATTTACAAGACTCATATATATTACACTCAATAGCAAATAAAATAAATGTGATGGGGTTGGTCATTAATAAACTATATGAATAGAATTATTATAAATCCACTATCAATATTCACATAAACTTACATATATAAGTGTGTGAATTTCTAAAAGTTTTTTTTTTAAAAAAGATAAAGCCCATGTACACTTTTATATATAAGTACATAAAATTTTGAAAATAAGGTCCAATTGGTTGTGGGTAATAGTAATTCTTTTCTAGCTCCTATAATTTAAAAATTATTAACCCTTTTTATTTTACAATGATACAAGGGGTAGGATCTATGAGTCTTAAGTTTTGTAGCCTTTAGTATTCCAAAGGAAATACTTAATAGGCTACATCGACGCATAAGTGGACTCGCCTATCACTACCAAGTGAGGGTAAAGACCTTAATGACTTAAGAGTTACACAATAGTGGCCCATCCTAGTTTCCTAAGATAGCTTAGGTCTAACCACATCTAAACATACAAGTAATAAAAAATTTCCCCCTAAATCCACGAGATAAGCCCAATGGGCTAGGCTTTTCCTAGCAAGCCTACATCACTAAAAACCGGTTACAATATTAAATAAAAGAAAAATAAGAAAAAAATAAGCCTATTAATTAATTTTTTTTAATTTTTACATAACAAACCACTAGCGTTCCTTAATGGAGTTGGTTTTCCTTAATTTATTTTATAATAAGCCCAGTCTACTTAATATAAAATACTTGATATTAAATTAAGGAAACATTTTTCTATAAAAAAAATATTTAGAAAAATTAAGTTTGCCAACTAGTTACACTGGTAATAAGTGAAATTAGGGTTTCCAAGTAAAAAAATACTAATTTGGCTACTAGTTTGTAAATATTCTAAAATATTATTTTTTTTAGAAAATTAAATAAGAAAAACTAAATTTGGAGGCTAACCTATTATGACTAAGTCACTATGTAAAGATAAAAAAAAAAAAAAACTAATGGGCTTTATTTTTTATAATTTTTCTAAAAGTGATAAGATATATACAAATATGTAAAAGTATAACTAAAATGCATTTTTTTTATGATTTTTTATTAAGAATATTTAAGAAAAAGAAAATAAAAATTATTTTTTTATGATCGCTCGAGTGGTGCTTATGTACTAGCTAGTCGAGATCAAACTAACATAATTCTTTTTTAGAAATAATTTAGCAGGTTGATTCATTTTAATTTGAAAATTGAGTTAAATTTATGTTATTTAACAATTTATTATTTTTTTAAAAAAATCTAAAAAGATCTAACTTCATGAATCTATTAGAAAAAAGAAAAAACCTAACTAACTAAGTCTGTTGAAAAGAATTCAATTAAGATTTTTATTTAAAAAAAATCCAGTACATGCCAAAAATGATTTTTCTAAAACCTTACATGCAAGACTTATGTGAATCTACGATTAAAATACATATCTTCACCAAAAATATGAATCTTAGAAAAGATATGCAACTATATCTAAAAAAATATAATTTTATGAGAAAGACGTAAGATACAATTTAGATACGTATCTTTATCAAATATATGAATCCCGAAGAAGATATATAACTATATCTAAAAAATGTAATTTTATAAAAAAGACTTCACCAAAGAGATGAATATCGAAGAAGATATATAATTATATCTAAAAAAAAGTAATTTTATGAAAAAGACGTAAGATGCAATTTAGATATATATCTTCACCAAAGAGATGAATCTCGAAGAAGATATGTAACTATATCTAAAAAAATACAATTTTGATAAAAATATGTAATTTAACTAAAAACATGAAATTTATTTTTTAAAAAAATACAATTTATCTAAAAATTTGGAAATTTATCTAATTAAAACGCATAACATACGTTAAAATTATTAAACAACCTAAGCGGGTTAGATTACTACAATCGAGTCGTTCGTGTGTGACTTAAATCTTCAATTGGAATGCGTGCTTGAGTGAAACTACAAATGAAATCATGCACATGTATAAATTGTAGTCTATTGGAGGACATGGACCAGATGTGCAGTAAGGTGTGCATATGTGTGTTGGACACATGATCATACGGTGAGTTCTATGTGTGTGTGCTAAACACTTGAACAATGCAGTGAGCTATATGTGTGTGTGCTGTGAATGTATCATACAATGTATGTGTAGGTGACGTGAGCAAGAGACTTATGTGAGGATGTGAGTGACATGAGGGTTGTATGTGTATAACCGTATGCTGAATAGTGGCATATCAGTTTGTGGGCTGCTGTGGCATATCAGTTTGTAGGCTGTTGCACTACAAACTAGCTTGGTCACTAATTGAGTATGGGGCTGTAGATAGATGGCATTTGGAGTTGCTATGTGGATGAATGGTGATGGACAGCGTATGGCAAACTGTCATATGTGTAATTGTGAAAACATCTAAAAATTTTACAATCGAAACCACTATTTATAGAACATGATTTTGAATCTTTTGGATCTTTTTGGATGAAGATTTAATCTTAATAAATCCAAGATACAAAAGATACAATAATACTCAATTTGGATGTATTATATTTATCGAAAATTTAACCTAATTTCTAAAAACCCTTTATTAATTTGGGCTTTCTTTCTTAAGCCCGATTTAATCCATTTTAATTTAGCCTAAAATATTCACTAGCATATTTAATAATTCCTAAGTCTATTTAGCCTAATATAAATTAGATAAAAAAAAATCCTCTTTATATCGAATCGGATTAAAAAATATTTTAATGAAACTCAACTATTTAGGACTTAGAATTTATTAAATTGAATGTACATCATTATCCAATTCGACCTTAAGTGACTCGACTCTACTTAACATTTATATTATTTTTTTCAATTTTCTTCTTTATTTATTTATTTTTTATATTTTTTTCAATTCAATTTTTTCATTCTTTAAATTATTTTATAAGCCTAACTCAAAAGTAAAAAAGAGATTGAAATTAAAATAAAAGGTGACAAAAATGGGGTGTCTACAATGTCCCTACTTTAAGTTATAATATTACAATACTGCCAGCTTTTTATTTAAGAAGCCTTCTTATTTTATTTTATAATTAACATCAATCTTCTAGGTGTTACATTCTACCTCCCTTAAAGAAACTTTCAACCTTGAAAGTTTACCTGCTATAAGGATCTCTAATATAACTATCTCTCCCATTATGAGATCATTCTTAAGTTTGCTATTAGTCCCCTAATATAAATGATTCTAAGATTTAGGTGTAGTCTTATATTAGCACTAGTAAACTCTAATTTCTTAAGTTTATTTTACCTTCTAATCATGTATATACCACATTGCAGGAAAGTGTAGCTGGTCTAGTTATAATATAGATTTAAAACGGATTTTAAGTCCAAGTGTCGATCTCGTGAAGAGTTAAGTTATATGAGTATATCTAATTATTTCTATCAAGTATATCCTATTAATTTATTCAATTACCTAACATCTCTTAATGGAAGATTTTGCTTAATTATGATTTAATTAAATAAACTAAATATGGAAAGTAGGAATTGCATTGAAATCAGACATCAAACTAACAATAAAAATAAAGAAATTAAAATAGCTAACTATTAATAGAACTAATTAAATAACAACTTAACTAAGTGAAATAAAAATAACAACTAATCGTAAAGCAATAAAATAACATGAAAGCCTAAAATAACACAAAGCATAGAAGTATAAAAATAACAAAAAAGTAGTAAAAACATAAAAATATTAAGATAACATGAGGAACATGAATTAATTAACTATAAACTAACATTTTCCTTAGTAAATTTTAATTTGTCATTTATTACCTAGTTCTAAGTTATAATTCAATCTCAATTACCTTACTGGCCGATGGAGATTTCTAACCTTACTCCAATGGAAATCGGATTCTGAATTAGTTGGACTCGTGTCTCTAGTTAATTCCTAATCTTAAGACCCTC
The DNA here is from genome assembly GCA_024138015.1 of Lumnitzera littorea. Taxonomy (NCBI): domain Eukaryota; kingdom Viridiplantae; phylum Streptophyta; class Magnoliopsida; order Myrtales; family Combretaceae; genus Lumnitzera; species Lumnitzera littorea. The sequence goes on from JAMXBB010000008.1 coordinate 67,580,040, forward strand.
TTCACCCGCATCTCTACTAAATAGAACATCTCAAGATCGTATGAAGTACGTAGACCTTGCTATTAAGTTACCCTAATCCAAAAAGATTAAATGCCTAATCTTTTAGTAGACCTAATCTCTTCTAATTATACTTCTCTATTTACTACAGGCCTTGTGACTCTACAACAAACTTATATGTTAATTTAATACCTTGGATAATATTAATCTAACACAATAAAAGCGTTGTAACTAAATCGCAATAAGCAAAATTATGGAAAGAATTTCATAAATAAAATCATCGAAAGAATTTCATAAATAAAATCATCCCAATGAACATGGGATTCAATAATGATTTACTAAGTTTCTTCAAATAAAAACATAAAAACTAAGAAAGGAAAAGATTTGGTGGAGGAGTTCCCTTATAATATTCTAAAACTAACAACTACTTAAGAACTCTCTCTGTAATCTTAGGCTTAAGAGTATATTTATAGACAATGCTCCTAACATTAGAAAGAAAACCTAACAAAAATAGAATATTAGAATTTGCAATGTCTTCAAGCTCATAGCACATGGCCGTGGTGGTAGGCCGTGGTTGCACTTTTCATGTGAAACCTCAAAATTCAAATTGAATTCTTTTATGAGAGCACCAAAGGTAGGGACCATGGGTGTGGTCCATGACTATGGTCATTGTTAGATTTCTATTCTTGCTTGAATTTTCTTTGCTTTACTTTATTAGCCATAATTTTACTCCAAAACTACCCAAAATGGCCTTGAAATCCTTAAAATTTTCGTAAAGTACTCCCAAAGTCCTTAAAAGTTATAAATAAAAAAAAAATTAAGCTCAAAATAACATCAAATTGGTAAAAATAAAGTCGAAATCAGTTTAAAATTACTATGAAAAATATATGCTATTTTTGCATTATTAAATTCCCTTACACTAAAACTTTTGCTTATTCTTAAGCAAAACGAAGAAAATATTAAAGGACAAGACTAAAAACTATAATTTTAGAAAAGCATACCTTTAATATCTTATTACTTAGCAAAAATTCTTTTCAAAATCACCTTTATTCCTTAACTTGACAATGAACTTAGTATTCTTAGATTGTATCAAATTGAAACTTACCAAAATTCAATGATCAATTTAGAAAATTTAAAGTTAATCACAACACTTCAAAAAAATAAACTAGAGATCACAACAAACATAAACAAATCAAGAAAAAAAATTAATAAAGATTTCTTTCGCTTTAACTCAAGAGGAGCAAAGCAAAATCTTTCTTGAGTATTTTTAACTTGAAAAACTAGATCAAGTGTATGTTACATCAATTCATCCTCTAATTATCTCTTTACTCCTTTCAATTTTCATTAGGAGGGTTATTAATTCAACTTAATTTCCTTTGTTTGGGTTTGATTAGCATTAGGAAAGAACCTCGCTCTTTTAAGAGACCAAGGTCAATCCTTACTAATTCAACTCTTTCTAATTTAGTGGTTGCTAACAAAAAAGCACCTTGCTCTTATGATGAATTAAGGTCAATCCTTAATAACCTTATTTATTATTTTTATTTTTTCTTGATTGGCAACAGGAAAGAGTCTTGTTCTTTTGAGAGACTAAGATCAATTCATACCAATTTTTAGCAATCTACTTTTATCAACTCAATTCAATTATTTAATTTACTTTACTCCTCCATCTACTTTGATTTTTTAAGAGACTTTCAAGGGAAAAACCTCATTCGTTCACCTAACCTAAATTTTTGAAAAAGAAGAATAGAAAACTATCCTAAAAAATCAAGCTCAAAAATTAGAATGATTAGACCTTCACCCTTTTATATTTATCCTAATCTCAAGTCTAAGGCTAAGCTTAAGAGAAGGATAACTCTGAACTCTAAAGATTTAATAACTTAATTTCTGTAAGGTATCCTAAATTCATAAAGGATGTGGGTAGATTTGAAAAAAAATTATGCTCCCTTATTTATATGGGGGTTACAAATTTCTAAAATTTTTGAAAAATTTTGATAAATTTTATCAGAAACTTAAGTGGGAATACAATGATATAAAATAGTATATATAATCTATCTTTCCCCCTACATTTAAGTTGTATATTTTCCTCAATGTACATGATCATTCAAATCATGTATTTAAGTGGAGACAAAACAAACAAAATAATAACAATAAAAACATAGGAGAGAAAGAAACTAAGATTTTCCGGTTCTATTATTGGATTCCTTTCAAAATCTAAACCCTAAAGACAAATTCCATCAAATTATTAAGCACCTAGTTTTCTTTTTCCATCAATATGAACTAACTAAAGAAAAGAAAAGGTAAAATTTAATTAGAATGATATAACTAAAATAAACTACTTGCTAATTCAAACTTTTAAAAGGTAGTATCTTGTGAACTTAAAAGCATGGAAAAGTAGTCAAAGCAGCAAATATAAAGGTTAGTTAGTTAATACAATCATCCAAATAAAAATAAGCATAACTAAGTCTTTATAAAAAGAAAAATAAATAGGAGATCACTCCTCATCATTAGCATTGCCTTCATCTTCTTCTTCGTCTTCAATCTCCTATTTAGTAGCTTCTTCCATAGAATCTAGGTTAGGTATTGGTGGCTATGGTGATAGTTGAGTTAGGAGATGGGTCAGGATTGCCGCCTACTAGACTAAGACTTAAGCTACTTTATGTTGTAAATCCTTTACCTCTTTAGAAGTCTCCAAATGAATCTCTTGGTAGTACCCATCACTGAAAAGGACTCAGCTTGTAGCCTAAAGAATGATGAAGTGGCAACTTCTCTAACTGGCTTAGGCAGTACATTAGGTGGTGGCCGTAGATGCATGGATCTGAAAGAAGCACATATGAGGGGAATGGGATGCTTCATCTTTCTCATGTTTGTCATATTGTGTAAGCTGGGATAATTACTCACTAGGCGAGTAATGAAAGGTCATACAAAAACAAAGTTAGACTGCTTCTCAGTGGCATAGGTTCTCATGAACTAAGCCATTCTAAATCTTAAATTGAAAGGGTGGCGGTTAGACAAACTATCCCTGACTATAGTGTCTTGTTGTACAGTCTCTAGTTAATACGTAATGTATTAGCCTAAGAGTAAGGTCATATAAATGTGACGCCTTAGACTGACTAGGATTATACACCCCTTCCGCTACCAATCAATCTATTCTACATAGCCTTACCAAATACACGCTTATGCAACTCATATGGTAAATCCCTATTCTCCTAAGTAGTAATATAATTAGTAGTATAAATCCCCAGATGAACTCCAAACTCATCGATATGCATCCTAACCTCCCCATTACAACATTTGAAATAAATTATATTTTGCCTACCTTAACCAAGGTTATCAATAGCTAACCTAAATGTACATTGAAACTCAAGGGAGTGCTCCCTATGTACTAAGCTATTAATCGTCAGTAACCTATCCTATCTACCAAAATCGATCAACTGACGAATCCTGGCATCATATTTGGCTTGTGCCAAGGCATACCAGTCAATATAGATGAACTTGCCAAATTTCTTTTTGAAATGGTGTTTGAACCTTTCCCTTTGACAGTCGTGCTCAAAAGTGAGATGAGGGGATTGTAGAATAGTACTGGAGTTCTTACAAGTTGCATGCTTAACTTGTGGCATTTTCTAAAATTCAAAAACAAATAACTAGTTTAAATGTGATAATTAACTAAATCCAGGCAAGAATTAATTTAGTAATGGAAACATGGCAATCACGTCTATACATTGCTAGTTATTGTACTGAGCAAGTAAGAGAGTGATCAAATTAATATGCTTGTAATATATAATGCCTCAATCACAAATTAACATTTTAATAAGATAATTTCATAAATGAATCTTATAAAATTCAATTATGTCTAATCATTTCAAAATTAACATTAAATTTTCAATTTTCCAAAATCGTGGTTCAATAATTAAATCATTCAATTTTACATTATTGAATTATTAGGTTCTTAAAACTCTTGATTAACAAAATTATAGGTGAATAATTTTGTGGATCAATATTCAACCTATAAATTATTATCTAAAACCACATGAACACTAATATTCAATTATCATTTATCAACTAGAAAATTGTTCAATTTCTCAATGCATATTATCATCAAGAACTTCAAGTTCCCTTATTCACATGGATTAAAATCATCAACCATTTAAACATTCTATTTTCTTTCACTTTCCCTCACTTTCTATGGTTTTCTATATGTTTCCATCACTTTCCCTTAATGATTCCTCACAAAGCGCAAACCTTTTTCAATAATTCTAGCATGTAATCAAAAAATAACACACTAGATCACATTATATACACTAGATCATTCCTAAAACACAAGATTTATACACATGCACATCAAAAACTCCATCTTAGAAACCTAGATAAAAATTAAATTTTTATGAACTTTAACTACAAATCAAGGAAAATGATGAGATATAATTGATGTATATACCTTATGATTGATGTTTTTGTAGTTGGATTTGAAAAGATTAGTAAGTTGTATTATTTATCATGGAGAGAGAATAGAGAAAAGTGTGTACAAGAATGGAATGCAAGAAGAGAAGAAATACCAATAGTTCTCAAACCTAGTAGTGACCACGAGTAGGGAATACGGCTATGGTGAGTGGCTGTGTTCCTTCTCTTGTACAAAAAAGAATACCACATACATGGCCAAGACTACCACCGTAGTCCTAGCCGTGTTTGTCTGGTCAAGAATTTTCTTTGGCCATTTTCTTTAAATTGCTTTATGAGAGGATTACTATCTAAGTCCATGGTGCTGTAATCTTCTCTAGGCATTGAAAATTACTTAAGTCTTAATTTTTTCGACTTAGTTCCTACATTAACTAAAAATGCTAAACATTAGTATCAATTTAAGCACAAATTTTTTACTAAAAATCAATCAAATTAGATGACAAAATCACTAACTAGATTGCCTGACTACTTAAACTATATAGAATTTATTAAGCAAGATAATGGTGTCACGATCTCACTTCCATTAATGTTAAGCACAAATAATAATTTGCCCCTTTTTAAAATAGCAGAATACTATACTATTAATTGAGTTGCTTACTAACAGAAATAATTAAATTTTAGTAGAAACCGCGAACAAACGACAAGTGTAGCAGTCTATTGATAGTATAAGGAAAGTAACCAAGGTCATATTTTGTAGTAAAGGAAAGAATAAAATTTAGAAAGATAACTAAATACTGGATTTTACTATTTCTACTCTAATCTAAGCAACAAATTCAGTCATTTCAAAAGAAAGAACATGCAAGTTATCTAAAATTGAAGGAAAACTACAATGAAATTAATTGTAGATTGTAGTAATTCCTTGGCATTGGGATGTAGATTTCTTTATTTAAACAAAAGTATAAGTAACAAGTAAATAATCATCTAAAATCATTGTGACTATGTTATTAGAGTATTTATGATAGTTTAAAAAAGGATTTTACTCATACTCATAGAATTTATCCCACTTTCATTTTGTAAATTCTATCGTGTAGCAGGAGCATTGTATTATTAATCTCTCATCCATATTATCGATAAACTATTCAAGTCTTATCATTACTTAAATAACTATGTTAGAATTGATTTCTCATTCCAACCAATTTTAACTCTAGGTGAGTACAGAGATTTAAACCCTAATTCTCAAGAATTACTCATTTAAATTAGGAATCTTAGGATCTATTAAGGGTTTTTGAGTCCTATCATGATATCTAAACCCTATTAGGATAACAAGGGGGAAGGCCCATTATGTGGGAACTGCTACCTATCTCAACATTGACTCAACATTTAAATTATACCTAATTGTACCATAGAACCAAGTAAAATTCTAAATTTACACTATCATAATATAAGAACATCAATAGCTACAACTACTTTATCATGTTCACAAATTACTCATAAGCATAACAAACACTATTTATCATATTCATGGAGAATAAGCATTTAACACATAATACAAACGAACATAAAAATAAGCATTGCATTAAACATGGAAAATGTATGAGAAACATTATAAAACCGAGCTCTTCAACCTCAACAATGGAGATCCTCAAGATTTTCCCCACATTGTCCATGGATGCAAAGGAAATGCACAAACCTAAAACTTGAAAAGAGCTAAAATCCACTAAAAGTCTACACTATGAGCATGAAAATATAAGAAAACGCCATGGAAATCATCAAACTACCCTAAAAGTAACCTAAGATAGCCTAAAGAACAAGAGAGCGGCAAAACTAGAACCTCAAACACTAGAAAATGCAAAGTAAAATTTGCAAAAAATGAAGATGTTTTTATATTAGGCCAATATGACATGACGGAATGTTGCTACCATGATGCATCTATAGGGTTATATATACGAAGGACGCACAAAAACGAGTAGAAATGAAAAGAAAACAAAGGGTTTAGCAAATCTGAATGGCTACCAATTGGATATGACACACCAATAGATCCTACTCGGCTTAATCCTAGCATTCGATATGACATACAAATGTAGTATTAGGGTGGCTCACCACTAACTCTTGCTAGAAGAGCTACATAAGAGCTAAAGGATAAGAGAGAAGACATGGCTAAGTGTTCTCAAAGAGTGATATCTATATTCAATAATGAAGTATATGATCGTTGTGTACAAGAAGTGAGGTATTTATGTGACCTCAACTAGGGTTATACTAAATAAGGAAAACACAAAATGAATAAAGTACAAAAGATTTCTAAAACATGCTCAAAAAGGGTAAAAATGGCAAATAATACACTATACAAAAAAGTAAAGAATCATGTAAGAACATTATGCCAAATGATACATGTCAAATAGTGATTAGTGGTTTAGAGTGTAGTTGGTCATGTTGAAATAAATCTTTAGGTGGCTCGACGTTGGCAGAATCTAATTTGGATGAGGTCAAAAGAAAATTAGTAGTTAGAGCTGACCTGGTTAGGTTTAGTTCAAAGCTCGTACATTTAAAGATATTTGGATTCTCTTTAGGTTGCTCGACTAAGTAGCTCGACAGATTCGAAGGTCAGCAACTTGGCTTAGATAGATGCTCAACACTTGGTAGCTTGGAAACCGTATTGGACCGTACTAGAGTTCAGCACTCAAGTCGACATAAGTGTAGAAAATTGAGATCAAGATAGGAATCCTCGTCTTGGATGAATTTTCAGGCTAGTATTCTTTGTACGAGTCCTTACAGTCCTTTAGCTTGGCTTCTAATGACTAGTTCAGGGAGTTGATTCATATCGTTTGCCTGAGAGTCAGAAAGATTTGTCCTTAAATCGAAGGGGATTCTGGCTGTTGCTTTCCTTTGATCTCTTCTACTATATCTTCGGATTGGTAAGGGATCGGATTCGATACATTGAAGGTGGGGGAGACCATAGTTCTCTAGTAGTTTGATATGGTAAGCCTTGCAATTAATCTTCTTCAAGACCTTAAATGAACCATTAGCTCGTGGAGACAGTTTGCTCCATCTCAGGTGCGAAAATCTCTCTTGATTGAGGCGAATCCATACTAAGTTACCCGGCTTGAAAGAAATATTAAGCGACCATGAGTTCCAATCTCTTGCTATCTCTTATTAAACTTAGCAATCTTCCTAGCCATAGACTAGTGCATCTCTTGTAATCCTTGGGCTTAGGCAACTTCAAATTGGCTCTCCTCAATAATTACTAAATGCATCAATCAGGTCTAGGAGAATAGTGGGATGGAGGCCATAGATGTAAACTCCTAAATTTTTCAACTTAACATCTAAAGTAAACTCAAGTATGTTAGATATTCCTAAGAGTTGACAAGGCTAGTTAAGATGAAAATCCTAGGATAACAACTAAAGATTCAATCGTGTATAAAATTTTTAAACCCTAAATGTATGTAAACACTAGAGATTTCACATAAAAGTGATTAAAAACCCTAAATTATAACTTTAAGGATATAAAAGTACTAATTCACTATAATTTACTCTAAAACCTTAATTGCTAATATATTCTTAGTAACATATTAAATCATTAGCAAAAGATCAAGATAACTTTCAATTATTCATAAATGTATACAATAATAATTTAATTTACTAGAAACTAGGATATTGCATTATAGATCATATCCACCTTCTAATTATATAACTAGGTTAGTATTATATAGAGTTAAGTATTTAGTTGATATTTATACTACATGTAGTTAATATTAACATGCTAAATAACATATTTCATGATAGTTACACTAAGTAGCATACCAAATGATGAACATAGGGTATAAATATCTAGAGAAAAATCTTATTAACTATTTTTACTAATCATTTCAATAAACTCCACTTTTCTTTTCATTTTCTTAATTTTTCTCCCAATTATCCTTAATTACCCCATTATGTACACACAAATTACATGTAATTTTAAAGAGTTGACTAATTCAACATTTGACCAAGTCAACAAATGTCATTATCAAACTAGAATCTTCCTTTTCTTTCTATTGAACTCTTCCCTTTTCTTTTAGATTTTTCCCCTTTTCTTTTCCTTATCTTACCATCCAACAATTGGGAGTTTCTAGACCCCATTTGTCTCACTTATAAAACACAAATTAATACAAAGTAAACCCCTTTTCCCCCTACATTTCCACACCATGACTTCCCCCTTGCCTTTTCATCTTGAACCTTTTCTCAATTTTAATTTCACAACTTCAACAACCACCATAAACTAATATACCATATCTACTTGCTTTCCTTTTTATATTATAAAGGAGAAAAAGGTACAACTTTATTTAAACTTCTATTTCAACAAGTAGTTAGTATCTACTTTAGGTTAGTGTAGAAGCTTTATGTAATATGTACATATATGTTGTTGAAGATAGTAATCCTTATACTATGCTTAGAAGAATAGAAATACTTAGGTAGATAGGTAGAAATACATATGTACATATAACAAGTGAGTACATTTGAAGTGTATACGTATGGATTTTAGTAAAATACTTAGTATAAGTATAAGAATTTTTAGATAAATGGAGAAGGAACACTTATACATATGCTCAAGTATGTATATACAAGGGTATTCTTGATGTACATATGTATGGATACTCTTATATATAAGTATCTTCTATATACATAACCTAAAATAAGGAGTATACTAAGCATACATACATTTAACTTGCTAAATAAGCCTACAAGATGTAAAAATATGGATTATATGAAGATTTATAAAGGAAATATACAAAGCATACGAAAATACGTATAAAAATATGTATAACGCTCTATGTATATACGGGTATAGATACAGTATATGTACAAGTATACTAGTATACATACAAGTATATTAGAAGCATAAATACACATAACATAAGTATAAGATACATAAGTGCTTAAGTGTAAAAGTTGTACATAAATACTTTATAACATAATTACTTAAAATACTATAAGATAGTATAGTAAAATAATAAAATATACAATATGTACAAATGAATACATATATGGGCCGAACCTACTTTAAGCCCATAATAAACATCTCAATTTGAGTTAGTCTTATTTAAGTACATATAATAGTAATAATAAGGTAAAATCATCTAAGTATGAGAATCTAATAGTTAATTAAATCATTAAGTACTAAAATAAGATAAAAAAAATAGACAATAAGAATATTCAGGCTTCAATAATTAAAATTTCAATAAATTGAATCCATATTATAAAACACAGGTCTTAACGTCCAAAACGGACTTTATCGTATGAACGTATACCTGAAAATGATGAAAAATAACTATAAGCTTATAAATATCGGAGATAAAATGAAAAAGTTATATACGATTAGCAATTAAGTTCAACCAGATAAAAATTGATAGTAACCTAAATAGAATTAAGTAGATAGATATCTGAAATCACTAGTTAACTCAATTACTTATTATCGATTTTATCTTGTAATGATCAGGTGATCCTAGTGAGGGTTTAGATCTCATGCCAAATTATTACAATTAGAGCACGAGATGACATGGCCGAGCAAGTATTTACCTTATGATTCCATACTTGTGTGCATTTGTAGCTAGTGAACTTAAATGATTTTGTTAATTGAATGTTGTGTGGGGTCGAGAAATGCTTATATGTGTTATTGTTTACTGAATTGTGAATTTACCTTAAATACTAATAATAGATTGTTTATTGCATAGTAGTATAGAAAATGCTTATATGTACTATTGGTTGGTAATACCCTAATCAGATTTAACTATACTCGACTGATAAAAAGAAATTGGAACATGCATTAACATACATCACATATATACTAATTCCGACTATCATAGTATACAGAAGTAAGGAGAGGCCATATGGGGGTTGTTATTTATAAGTATATTGGTTTTGTATGGTGAATGCGTACAATATGACCTTGCCCTAGCCCGGGGGAATACTAGGTGTTGGAGGTACCAACTGCTCAACCTAGAGGCCTTCATTTAGGGGTGAGTGTGGTCTGTAAGGGCCACTTATAATTATACTTAAAACTTGGTTTTTATGAAAATAAAAGATTTATTTTGTTTAAATACGAAATGTGGAGTTTCATAGAAAAATAAGTTCTAATATAATATTCGGATCTGATTGGTGCCATGTATGCTCCAACCCTGACTTCGGAGGGCATTAAATCTGAGTTGTATATAGTGACTAGTTAACGATACATATTGTTTGGCACGCTGTTTGCTCACTCATTCATATGATTGAATTTAATGTATTTATAACTTGCTTATGGTGTGGCTGAGGGTTTTACTCACTAAGCATTAGCTTATACCCTCTTAGGCTTTTGTTACAGGATGATCAATTTGTCGACACTGGCTGTAGGATGCTAGAGGTTAGCATAGGGACCTGGGCAAGAGTGGGCCATTCAGAGTGTTAAGAGAACTTATTTTATAAACTTTTATATATGTACTTTTCCTTTTGCTAGTATTATAGTAACAAATATACTAGATTACTGCTTACTGTAATCTTTACAGTTTAAATCTTATATAAATATGTTTATGTAATGATATCATGTTGATCTGTATGTTCTTAGGAAGTTAGTGGTTGTAGAGCCTTGTATATTATATGAAGAGTTCATGATTAAAAGAGTAACCAATCAAGGGTTCTTCATACAATATACGGCGTCTGTCACGACTAAACCGTCCTCAGTTCATGACAATAAACGACCTCAAAAGGGGTCTTCCTAATGGTACTGTAGACAATTTGGTTGTATGCAAACTCCATAATTGGTAGGACAAGTCCCAATCCTTTAAATTCTTTCCTACAACAACTTGGAGTAGGTTTCCTAACGTCCTATTCACCACTTCGGTCTAGCCATTAGTTTGAGGGTGGCTACTAAAGTTGAACATAAGTTTAGTCTTAAGTCTCCTCCATTATGTCTTCTAGAAAGAGCTTAGGAATTTCATATCCTAATTTGAGACAACGATCTTTGGAGCTCCATGTAATTGAACAACTTCCTAAAAAAACAAATTAATATTATATAAAGCATCATTAGTTCGATGGCATAAGATGAAGTGTGCCATTTTGTTGAAGCTGTTCACCACAACAAAGATTGAATCCCTTTCTTTGGATGTCTAGGGCAACCCCAGCATAAAGTCCATGTTGTAGTCAACCCAAGGTGTAGTCAACGTTGGCAAGGGCTTATACTCTCCATACGGCTCTCTCTTCCCTTTTGCTTACTTATGCACTTCACAACTTCCAACTACCTTATGGATATCCTTGGCCAGACTAGGCCAGTAAGAATTTTCTTTCAATAGTTCAACTATTTTGATATCTCTAAAGTGACTAGATAATTCACTACTGTGAGCCTCTTTAACCAATGGCTCGCATGTGAAACAATTTGGTATATACAACCTCCTCTCCTTAAATAGATAGCCATTCCTTAAGTAATATCATCTAACTGCAACTCCTTCTTTGCACTTCTTAAGAATAGGACCAAAATGTGAGTCTTGAGCATATTGCTCGGTAATAAGGGAAAATCCCAACAATTTTTTTGCAAGGTGGTTAGCAAAGCTTGCCAATGTGACAAGACATCTACGACCACGTTAACACTACCCTTCTTGTGCCGAATCACACAAGAAAAACCTTCCATAAATTCCAACCATTTTGCTTGTATTTCCAAAAGTTTGTTTTGACTATCGAGATGCTTTAAGACTCATGATCCATAAAAATCATAAACTCTCGAGGTAATAAATAGTGTTGCCAAATAGTAAGATCTTGGAAAAAAGAGTACAATTCTTTCTAATATACATAATAGTTTAATGCGGCACCACTAAGCTTCTCACTGTAATAAACAATGGGTCAGTGTTCTTTCATTAGGATGGTACCAATACCAATACCTAATGCATTACATTCTAACTCGAATGGCTTGTCAAAGTTTGGTAGGCTAAGATAAGGGTAATAGTGAGCTTCTCCTTGATCTCCCTAAAGCTCTACTCAATTTTGTCATTCCAGTAGAATCCTTTACTCTTCTTAGTGAGCTTGGTCCATAGGGTGGCAATGGTATTGAAATTCCTAATGAATCATCTATAGAAAGAAGCAATGCCAGGAAAGCTCGAACCTTTTCCTCATTTACATGGATTCTGTCTTCCTATACCACATACCTAAGAAAGATAACTTCACCTTAACAAAACATACACTTCTTCAAGTTCCCATATAATTTCTCATAACGTAGAATATCAAAAATAACTCAAAGACGTTGAATATGGTCTTTTAGGTCGGCATTGTACACTAATATGTCATCAAAGTACATGACCACACATTGTCTAATCAAAGGGTACATCACATGGTTCATGAGCCTTTTAAATGTGCTTAGCACATTTGTAAGTCTAAATGGCATAACTAACCACTTATAGAGACTATGCCTTGTCTTTAATGCAATTTTTCACTTATCACCAAGTCTCATGCGAATTTGATGATAACTACTTCGTAAATCAATCTTTAAGAATATCTTGGTGCCATGACGTACATACAACATGTCATCGAGCCTCAAAATTGGATATCTATACTTGTTAATCATACAGTTGACAGCTTGGCTATCGATGTACATGCATCCCAAACTATCCTTTTTTAGGACGAGTAGAGCTGATACAACATAAGTGTCAGGACCTTAGAGGGGGCTTAGTAGGATTACCTAAAATTTTCCTATCATGTGTGCAGCTATGATACGAAAATTGCCTTACAAGTCAGAAATTGCAAGATTCTAAATGATTAATCGCTAAGGTTACTAATTTTGTTTTTAGTAATTAATTTACTGTAGAATATAAATATAAATAATTATGGATGTTTGATATCTCACAGTTCCTTAGATCCATAAAGAATCGATATTACCTACCAAATAATAAGACAAGATATACCAATATTAGAAAAAGGCAAGAAAAATTAAATTACATTAAATTCTAACATATAAATATTTTCTACAAAAGCATGTTTATGTACCACCTATAAAGATCTCAGCTAATTCTAACACTAATATACATATCTTCATCTCACACTCAGCACTTAAGATTTATTCCAATCGCATCGTAAGTAAACCTATAAGAGAAACTAAGGGGGAATGAGCATATAACAGCTTAGTGAGTTCGTCCCTCACCATTACCATTCAAGCAAGTTATCACACATTATTATCATACATGCAAGCAAGCTATTTACATACAAAATGAATGCAAGCATGATGAATGCAAGTAATACATTCATAGGGGTTCGAAACTATAAATGGTGTACAATTATGTCGTCTACACTTTGATTATCCCTTGTACTTACCTCAACTTATCCGCATAAGGTTGCCTAAAGGCACCACCCCTCTAAGCAACACTCAACTATTACCTTAGTCAAGAAAAGAGTTCCAATCCAAATAGGTTGATCCCAAACTAGGACTATCTACCATCTAAGGCCCTTCGGGCACAAACATGCAAGTCCTCTCGTAACCAAAATTTATCTAAGGCCTTACAGGCACAATAAAGCAAGTCCTCTTGCTATCAATTGGAGATCCCATGCTAGCTTTGCCTTACCATTAAAATATTATTTGTGGCTCCATTAGCCCTTATAAAGATCATAAAAATATGTTTAAGAGTAGAAAAGCTTTTTCCAAAAACACTTTTCTCAACTTTTTGCAAAACTAGCACTCTCTATTCATACCTTTGCCAAGTCATAGACATGCGACGAGTATAACTAGTTATTTTGGTCTAATACTTATATTTATCAATTTAAAAAGGTGATCACACAGATGATAGCAAATAAGTAAAGTAGTCATTTAGACATACAAGCAACAACAAGCAGCAAAACATTATACAAGTAACACGTACAAGTAAGTAGCAGGTCATTAGAACTCCCTTACCTAGATTATTGCTCATTCTCCAAGCTTTGGGGTTTCTAGAACTCAATATTGAACGCCTAAAAAAAATAGTAAAACTTATAAGTATTTTGAGAAGTCAGATTCCTTAATTAACTAAAAATCTATTATAGTTTGTCTAGTTCCCCAAATATAACCCAAGTATGATGTATATAAGGTTTACCATACTCAATGGGATTAATAGTAACTATTTTCTTATATTTGTAAATTATGAGACTTCCTTTATGTATTTAGTAACTTTCTCATTCTAATTCTAATATTTATGAACTTATAGTCATTTTTCATCGCTTTCAAACGTACGTTCACACGGTGATATCCGTTTTGGACGTTAAGACCCGTGTTTTATGATATGGACTAAACTTATTGAAATTTTAACTTATTGAAGCTTAATTATTCTTATTACTTATGTTTATATCCTATTTTAGGACTTAATGATTTAATTAGCCATTAGATTCTTACACTTAGGGAATTTTACATTGGTATTACTAATTCACATACTTAATTAAGTTTAATTCAATTTAGGAAGTATATCAGGGTTTAAAAGAGTTTTGGCTCCTAAATACATGTATACATATATATGTTATATTCTTATGTAATCTTATAATTTATTATTTTATAAGCTTACGCTTAAATCATCGTTTATGTTATCATTTGCTTATGTCATGGCTTATATCATCATTTAATTATGTCATTGCTTACATCATCATTTGCTTACATCATCCATTATATATGTATACTCATTCTTATGTATTTATATACTTTGTACATGTGTTATATTTATATTCATACTTATGCTTCTAATATACTAGCATGTATACTTATGTACTTATATGTATACTAGTACATATACCCGTATACACATACGGTGACATACGTATTTTTATACGTATTTTCGTATGCCTTATATAACCATTTAATAAATCTTCATGTAATCCATATTTTTGCACTTTATAGGCTTATTTAGCAAGGTATATGCATATATAGTTAGTGTATACCTCTTTTTAGGTTATGTACATAATGGGTATTGATGTACAAGAGTATCCATACATGTATCCCTTAAGTATATTCTTGTATTCCCATGCTTAAGCATATGTATATGTGCTCCTTCTCCATTTAGCTAAGGATTTATACACTTATATTATGGGTTTCACTAAAACTCAAATATGTATACTCCATATATACTCACTTGATGTATGTACATGGGTATTTTTACATGTATAACCAAGTATTTCTATACTCTAAACATAAACATGGAGCTTTCTACCACCAACAACACATATGGACATGTCACGTAAACTTACTATACTAACTTAGCCTATTCATCCAACTACTAAATAAGTTAAGAAATTACATAACAACATACATGTCTCTTGCTTGTTATTTGAAAAGGAAAGCTAGTATATATGTGTTAGTAAGTATAGTTGTGAAAGTGAAATTGGAAGAGTTGAAAGGGACAAAGCAAAAGGGGAAGCTCATGGTTTTGAAGAGGGAGGAAGAACTTTGTTTTGTTTTGTTTTTGTGTTTAAAAAGATGAAAACAGGTAGGTCTAAGGGATAGGGAAGTAGATGGCAAGGATAAGAAAAAAAGAAAGAAAAGTACATGTGATAATTGAATAGAAAAAATCAAGAAAGTGGAAGAAGACTCTAGATGACAATGACATTTGTTGACTTTTCAACATGTTGACTTAGTCAACCTTTGACTTGGTCAACATTTGACTTAGTCAACTCTTTGAAATTAAATAAAATTGGTGTGTACATAATGGGGTAATTAAGGAAAATTAGGAGAAAAAGTAAGGAAATGAAAGGAAATAAGGAGTTTAGTGAAATGATTAGTAAAAATAAGTAATGAAATCTTCCTTTAGGTACTTATATCCTATACACATCATTTAATAGGCTACTTAATGTAATTATCATGAAAAGTATCATTTAAGATACTAATACCTACTATATGTAATATAAGCATCAACTAAACTTTTAACTCTATGTAATACTAACCTAGTTATATACTTAGAAGATATCTTAGTTTCTAAAGGATTACTTTAGTATTATAAATATTTGTGAATGATTGAAGGTTACCTTTAAGCTTTTACTAATGATTTAGTATAATATTGAGGTTATATTATCAATTAGGGTTTTAGGGTAAATTATGGTGAATTAGTGCTTTTATATCCTTAAAGTTATAGTCTTAGGGTTTTTATTACTTCTGAGTACAATCTTTAGTGTTTTTATACATTTAGGGTTTAATATATTTATACGCGATTAAGTCTTCGATTGTTATTTTAAGGTTTTGATAAGGTTCAAGGTTAACTTTTGCAATTACATATACTTGAGGTTTTAGGGTCTTTATATGCAATTAGAGGTTCAATTGATAATTTAAGGTTTTTCATATTCGCTTTAGGTTTTGAATCGAGATTTTAATCGGTTTTAAATCTTAATTCAAAACCTAAAGCAAATATGAAAAACTTGGCTCTATTGACTTCAGAAAATCATCTACAGTTTGGAGGTTTGATTCTATACTTAGAAAGCTAGATTTGCGGGGTTTACAACAAGGACTTATGCTTTCACTTACATAAGCTTGCTCTAGCACCTTGTTTACTTGTTTCTTCAACTTAGAAGCTTGCTTAGGATTCATTCCATAAGCAAGTCAGTTCGGTAGGGCTACTTTTGGCTATAGATCAATGTAATGCTCTATGCCTTGGGTCAAGGGTAAGCCCTTAAGCAACTCTTTAGGAAATAGGTCAAAAAATTCATCAATCAACCCTCAAATCTCATTAGGCACATCTTGTAGCTCTCTCATCTCTAACATTCTCCTAATCAATAAAAACATAGGTTCATCGACCTTCTCAACAACTCCGAGCTCTCAATGGCCCATTATCAAGGCCTTCTTCTTGCTGGCTTAAGTGAGCTGATTATAGGTCTCATTTACTTGACTTGGTATCATGGGTTACAGCATGATCTTCTTCCCTTCCTTGATAAAGCCATAAATGTTCTTATATCCATTGTGAGTAACTTATCAATCGAACAACCAAGGTCTTCCAAGTAAAAAATGTGAAGCTCCCATGAGGATGACATCACATACCACTTCATCTCTGTATACGTTCCCAACATAGAACAACACAACCACTTGTTCTGTAATGTGTAGTGCACCCTTATCATGTAGCCAATGTAGCTTATATGGTCAAGGATGCTTAGAGGTTAGTAGTCCCTTGATAGCACACTTAGTATGAAACAAATTTTCTCTTTGTTCTTCCTCAAAGCTCGACAATGTGTTGAACACTCACCTCAGTACGAAGGTCATCACTTCACCTAAGTCAACATAGACATAGGTCTCCTCTTCTTCCTTAGCTTCAACTCCTCCAACATTCTTTCCATCCCTAAGCTCGCTCTCATCAGTGCTATCTACTATGTCTCCTTAGAGCACTATGGCATTTGGTTAGGACACTCAACATCCATATGTCTATAACCTAAGCATTTGAAGCACTTCACCTCACTTATCTTTCGTTTGGAGGTTTGTCCTTTCTCATATGTTCTTGGGGTCAACCTTTCTTCAACTTGACTCTTTTGGCCTGCTCAACTATCATCAGGTTGTTCATGTTTTTCCTCGACTCAAGAGGGTCTCCTTAGCTCAACATAAGCAAGTTGGTATAGAGTAAGAGCTTAAGAAAAACACAGCCTAGGTCTACTTGAGGTATTTTTCCTCTGCTTTTCAACCCTTTACACTACCTTAATGGCCTCTTCCAATGTTAAAATCCTTTGTATTTCCACAATGTTATGGATGTCATATTTATGTCCAAAAATGAATCTTGACACTATGCGAGCTCAAGTTCATCTACATCAGCTTGGATCATCAACATTTGGAATTCCTTAACATGATCATCAATAGATTGGCTTCATTAATGAAGCTCTTGTATCGTGGCAAAAGTATCTTGCAAACATGTCTCTAGTACAAATCTTCCCTACAACAATCTCTTCATCTCTTCCTAAGTCCTCACACCTTGTCTCTCATCTCTTACTTTAGCCATATTCAAATTCTTCCACTATATGGTAGCATATCCGAAAAATTCAACTGCAACAAGTCTAACCTTAACTGCATTAGTATACTTATAACAATCAAACACCTTCTCAACTTTCTCTTCCTACTTTAAATATTCACCTATATCTCCACTTCTATTGAAGGTTAAGATTTAGACTTTGACATTGTTAAGTCTTCGAGGAGCTCGGCCTCCTTGTTCTGGTGCTTGAAAATATTCAACTTCTTCTTTATCTTCTCCATTGACCTTTACATCTACCTCCTCAACATCCTCTTCAATCTCTTCTAACTCTAACCTTCATCTAACAATTTGGTCTGCTACACTTCCAACTTAATAGGGTCGAATTGGGTAATTAGCTTGACCAACTTGGTCATATCATCTCTCAAGAACATTCCCAACTAGACTACAATGAGTTACACCCTATGGTTATTGCCTGTTGGCTTGCATCACAATAACCGAACTTTCAACAAGATTGGTAAGTCTATTAAGTATAATCAACTGACTTAGGGGTATTACTATCATTTTAGCCTTGGCCAGCATAAGCACTACTAGTCTAGTCACCAATAACGCTATGAACACTTGAATCCGACATAATGCAACACTTTCCTAACAACTTTAATGGTATAATGCTCAACACAACCTTCTACTCTCTACCAAAACCTTACTAACATGCTTTAACTACTCCTACACCAAACACAACACAATGTAGTTCCAAAATGAAACTTGCTTTGTTTTCATAGTAAATAATATAGTATAACAGAATAACAACAGCTTTCACACTTACCTCATGCAACTACTACTACTCAACTTGCTTACTTTAGAATCCACTTCAATACTCTCAAACACACCTCACACAAATACATTGCAGTAGGTACGGAAGGAACACAATAGCCACTAATAGCAAACATGAACAAAAACTCCACTACACTTTACATACTCCCTCTTGAAACCATTCTCTAATACTAATGAAGCTGAGGCATCTCTGAGGTCATATATACAGAGGCTGCCCCACAATAGATAGGAATAAAAAGAAAACAAAGAGGTTAGCAAATCCGAATGGCTACCAACTGGATATGACACATCGATAGATTCCTCTCGATCTAATCCTAGCATTCAATATGACACACGAATGTATTATTAGCTAGAAAAGAGCTAAGGATAAGAGAGAAGATACAGCTAAGTGTTCTTAAAGAGTGATATCTATATTCAACAATGAATTATTTGATGGCTACATACAAGAAATGAGGTACTTATATGACCTCAATTAGGGTTATACTAAATGAGGAAAAGACAAAATGGATAATGTACAAAAGATTCCTAAAACATTATCAAAATGGGTAAAAATGGCAAATAATATACTATATAGAAAAGTAAAGAATCATTCTAGAACATTATGTTAGATGATACGTATCAAACAGCGATTGGTGGTCTAAAGTGTAGTTAGTCTTATTGAAGTAAATCCTAAGGTGGCTCAACATTGGCAAAATCGAATTCGGATGAGATCAGAAGAAAGTCAGTAGTTAGAGCCGACTTAATCAAGTTCAAGTTAAAGCTTATGCACTTAAAGATGTTTGGATTCTCTTCAAGTTGCTCGACTTAGCAACTCGGTAGATCGGAAGGCTGGCAACTCAACTTAGATAGATGCTTGACACTTAGCAGCTCGAAAATTGTATTGTGCCTTACTAGAGTTCAACACTTAAGTCAGTAAAAGTATAGAAAATTAAGATTAAGATAGGAATCCTTATCCTAAATAGATTTTTGGGATAGCACTCTCCATGCGATTACTTACAATCCTCTACCCTAGCTTCTAGTGACTAGTCTGGGGAGTTGATTCTTATCATAAGGTATTTCAATGCAGCATGATTATGTACACTATCACCATTGATCCAATGAGGTATGAGTAGAATTTATCACCAGCAAATATCACCACCAACATTTCATTTTTTGTTGTTGCATAGTTTTTTTTCATATTGTTAAGTGTTTTGCTAGCATAATAGATTGCTTGAAATAATTGTCTTTTATGCTAGCTTACTATAGCCACTATAGCCATATCGCCAACATTACACATCAATTCAAAGGGAAGGTTCATATCTGGTGTTACCATGACTAGTGCTATAGTCAATCTAGCTTTCAACTTCTCAAAAGCTTCCACACAAGCCTCCTCAAAATGAAATGGCACATCTTTTTCCAATAGCTTGCACAATGGTCTTGAAATTTTAGAGAAATCATGTATAATGACCGATAAAATCCCACATGTCCTAAGTAACCTCGAATTCCTTTGACATTCACTAGAGGTGGCAACTTTGCTATCACTTCTACCTTGGTAGGATCCACTTCAAAGCCCTAGCTTAAAATCTTATGCCTTAAGAAGATTCCTTTCTTGACCATAAAACGACATTTCTCCTAGTTAAAGTCAAATGCATCTCCTTACATCTCTTAAGAACTTTGGTCAGATTTTCAAGACATTTGTCAGATGAATCCCTAAAAATAGAGAAATCATCCATAAGTACTCAATGCTTTCATAAATCATGTTTGAAAATATGGCCATCGTACATCTCTAGAAGGTTGTTAGAGCATTACATAATGCAAAAGGTATGTGTCGAAATGTGAATGTACCATATGGACAAGTGAAAGTGGTCTTTTCTCGGTCTTTAAGAGCAATATGTATGTGGTTATATCTTAAGTAACAATCTAAAAAATAGTAATATTCATGTCCAACTAGTCTTTCCAACATTTGATCAATGAATGGTCAAGGGAAATGGTCCTTTCGAGTGGCATTATTTAGTTTCTAATAATCTATGCACATTCTCCATCCGGTAACAATTCAAGTCAATATAAGTTCATTCTTGTCATTCTTCACCATAGTCATACCCCCTCTCTTTGGCATAACTTGAACTGGGCTCATTCACTTACTATCTGAAATCGAGTATATTATTCCTGCATCTAAGAGTTTCAAGACTTCCTTCTTAACTACCTCTTTTAGTGTTAAGTTAAGCCATATTTGGGTCTGAACTGTTGGCTTATAATTGTCCTCCATGAGAATTCTGATACACATACCGAAGGGTGAATACTACAGATATTTGCAATTGTCCATTCTATGGCTTCTTTAATCCCTTAGAGAACTCCCATCAATTTCTCCTCCTTTTCTGATGGTTATTCTATAGCCACAATCACTAGTAAAGTGTCATTTCCCTTAACAACATATATTTCAAATGTAAAGGCAATTACTTAAGCTCAAGAGTTGGGGCTTTTTGGATTGAAGGGAGAGGCTTTCCCTTGTTGACTCTTAGCTCTTCAAAATATCATTCCTATGATCGAATCTCTTTTACTTGGTTAAATTGTTGTTCTTCATTTGACTCTACAATCAAACCCGGTTGCCATTACTGCTCCTCTTTCCACTTTTTTGACACTATTGTATCGATCAAGTCCATAGTAAAGCAAGTATTTTCTTCCTTTGGATATTTCATCCCCCTAGGGATATCAAAAGTGACATGTTCATTTAGGGCTTGAAGTGTTAATCTTCCATCTTTCACACTAAGGATTGCATCTCCCATGGTTAGGAAAGGTCTTCCTAATATCAAAGGAATCTCTCTATCCGCTTCCATATCTAAGATGATGAAGTGTACCAGAAATGTGAATTTGTCCACTTTTACTAATACATCTTTTATGACTCCTCTTGGTTGCTTGATACTCTAGTCAACTAGTTGCAATGATATTGAAGTGAGCTTACATTCCCCCAATCCTAACCTTTTGAATATTGTATAAGGCATAAAATTGATACTGACCCCTTGATCACACAAGGCCTTCTTGACATATGAATCCCCAATCATATATAGAATTGTAAAGCTTCTAAGATCCTTAAGTTTGGGTGAATGTTGTTTGAGAGTATGGCTAAACATTCTTTCGTAAGCATCACTATCTTTAAATTAGCTATCTTCCTTCTCTTCGAAAGAATAGCCTTCATGAATTTAGCATAAGAAGGCATTTGCTCCAATGCATTAAAAAGAGGAATATTTATCTCTAATTGCTTGAAAAGCTTTAGGAATTTTGAAAAATGATTATCCAACTACTACTGTTTAAGTCATGCTGGAAAGGGCATAAGTGGCATATATGATTTTACCTCAAAGTTTTGTCTCTCATCTGCTTTTGCTTTACCTTTTTTACAATTTCTCTAATGACTTTAAATCTTGACAAGGGGCTGAATCTATTTATTTTCTTTCAAGTAACTACTTCCCCATTCTTAATTGTGTAGCTTCTAATGGCTTCAACAATACATTTTTCTCAGGGATCATAAACTCCTGCATTCTTCCCAAAAGTACTTATAGTATATGATCCAACCGATTCTACACATCAATTATAGCTACCTCTTGAGCAACTAACCTTCTATTAGTATCATTACCATCTATTTCCTTAGAATTCTTAGGAGATAATGACAAGTCTTGAGTAGTTGCAGAACCTCCATCACTGTAAGAATTTGGACTAAAGGTCTCACTGATTGATTGACTCTTCTGATTAGAAAATGAATTCTTAGGTAACTCTACTTTCATGTATTCATGCATCTCAGCCATTTAGTTAAACCTGAAGGATCCCATAGAATCTATTGTTACAATTTTCGGCTTGCTTTCTTGATGTAGTTGCACATCCTTTCTATAAGTGTACAAATCATCTGATCGTTTCTCTTTAGCATCATGGTTCAATCTTAGGACTTTGTCTATCTTTTGAGCAAGTGTTTCCAACCGAGTGGCAATTCGAATTTATCCTTTTCTTGTAATTAAGATATCCTCTGTTGGTCATTCTTTTCACTATGCCACCTAAATGAGCCTGCTGCCATATCTTTAATTAGTTTGAATGCTTCTCTTGGGCCCTTGTTCATGAAATTACCCCCCTGTAGTAGCATTAATCATTGACTTTAGGTATTTTGATAAACCAATATAGAGAAAACCAGGTTGGTAATCCATTGTGTGGGCATCTTCTCAACATCTCCTATATCATTCCCACGCTTCATACAAAGACTCTCCAACATATTAGCAAAACGTAGTGATATCATTCCTCATCTTCATTGTTTTAGATGGAGAGAAAAATCTTGACAAAAATTTCTCGACTAATTGTTTCTAAGTAGTGATAGAATAAGGTGGTAGAGAATACAACCAGCTTTGGGCTTTATCTCTTAAGGAGAGTGGGAATAGCCTCAATTGAATAACATCTTTAGAAACACCATTGCTTTTAAAGGTTGCACATAACTAAAGAAAGCTTTGTAGGTGTTTATTTAGGTCCTCTAAAGCACTTCTACTAAATTGATTCGTTCGCACAATTTATATCAATGTGGGTTTAAGATAAAAATTGTTGGCTTGGATAGCAGGCTATGTCACTACTGGTGCAAAACCATCCATAGTTGGTACGGTGTATTCCCATAAAGCTCTATGGTTTCCATTCCATTACTATTAACATTCATACCATTTAGCCCATTACCATTCACATTACCATTTTGTTCATTGAATCCATTATGATACTTTTCTCCATTCATATAATTCATATTCATGCCAATTCCTACACAAACACCTTATCCATTTCCTTCATTCAAATTCTCCATCTCAACAGATTTTCTTCTTTCTTGTAGTCGTCTATGAAATGTTCTATCATCTTCAAGATCATATAGCAACTCAAAATCAACAAATCCTCTTTTTTGCATAAAATAATAGAGGCTTTGAAATTTCAATACAAGGGTAATCCTAGGAGGCTAAATGCAAATGGGTTTCAACAATCCTAACCCAATGCAGTCCTGTGGCAAGAGGCTTATCACTTCTCCAAACAACTAATCAAACTTTCAATAGCCTCTTTACAGGTCCTGCAAAGCAACAAAAATAATACAATAAAAAGTTCTCAACAAAATAAAGATACAAATCTACTCTAAGCATGCAAAACTAACTTTAACTACAACTAAATCTACGCTATTCTAAACCTAATCTCAGAGAAAAATACTAATTTAATATTAGCTAACTTTCACTTTCCTTACCTTCCACAGTAATGGTGCCAAAAACTTGATGTCGTGATCTCACTTTCACTAACATTACGCACAAATAAGAATTTACGCCTTTTTCAAAATAGTGGAATGCTATACTATCAATTGACTCGCTTACGAATAAAAATAATTAAATTTTAGTAAAAACCGCAAACAAATGGCAAGCGTACTAGTCTATTGATAGTATAGGAAGAGAAACCAATGTCGTAATTTGTGGTAAAGGAAAGAATATAATTTAGAAAGATAACTAAGTACTAGATTCTACTATTTCTACTCTAATCTAAGCAACCAATTCAGTAATTTCAAAGAAAAGAATATGTATGTTATCTAAAATCAAAGGAAAAACTACAATGAAATTAAGGTCAATTTTAGCAATTTGTCGATATTAGGATATGGATTTCTCTATAAAAAAAAGTATGAGTAATAAGTAAGCAATTGTCCAAGATTGTTGTAACTATGCTATTAAAGTATTTATGATAGTTTAAACATAGATTTTACTCACACTCATAGAAGTTATCCCACTTTCATTTCATAAATTCTATTATGTAATGGGAGTATTGTATTATCAATCCCTCATCTATGCTATTAGCTAGCTATTCAAGTTCCATCACTACTTAAATAATTATGTTAGAATTAATTTCTCATTCTAACCAACTTTAGCTGTAGGTGAGTACAAGGATTTGAATCCTAATTCTCAAGAATTATGCATTTAAATTAGGAAACCTAGGCTCTATTTGGGGTTATTGAATCCTATTGCGGTAACTAAACCCTATTAGGACAATAGGGCGGAAGGCCCAACGCGTGGGAACTGCTACTCCTCATTAACTCAAAACTTAAGTTATACCTAATTATATCATAGAATTAAGTAAAATTCTAAATTTACACTATCATAATAAAAGAACAGTAATAACCATAACTATTTCATCATGTTCACACATTACCCATAAGTATAATAAGCACTATTTATCACATTCATGGAGAATAAGCATCCAATACATAATACACATAAACATGAAAATAAAAATTGCATTAAACATGGAAAAAGTATGAGAAACATTACAAAACCGAGCTCCTCAATTTCAACAATGGAGTTCTTCAAGATTTTCCCAATATTCTCCATGGATGTAGTGGAAATTTATAAACCCAAATCTTAAAAAGAGCTAAAATCCACTAAAGGTCTATGCTATAGGCATAAAAATACAAGAAAATAATATCAAAATCATAAAATTGTCCTAAAAGTAACCTAAGATAGCCTAAAGAACAAGAGAGTAGTAGAACTAAAACCCTAAACCCTAGAAAATACAAAACAAAATCTACAGAAAATGAAGAAGATGTTTTTATATCAGGGTAATACTAGTAATGACGGTTTGTTGCTATCGTCAAGTTGGTGGACATGTGTTAGACACTTCTTCTCTTCATTTTTAATGAAACGGTGCATTTTTGCTTTAAAGGTCCAACATACTGTCATGACAGTAATTAAGACTACCGTCATGACAGTATAGTCCACTCCTTTGATACTTTAATACATTTTACTCTCGACATCGGCTTGACGGTAATTAGGTAACATCAAGCCGATATACCATTCTAATTTTGCCACTTAACTCTTTTCTATTCATGATACTGATTCGACGATAGCTAAGCTTACTGTCAAGCCAATAGTTTCAGCTCTATGTTTCCTTCTTTTTCTTTGTTTTTGGCTTCATAAATGAGGCTACCATGTACTCGCAAGATCAAACACCAAAAGATAATATTCTTTAAATATATACTACTCTTAAGCACTAAAACACAAAAAATTATGAATTACACTAGTGTTGAGAAACTATATGTGATTTTAATAAAAATTCATACACTTTTGCTAAAAAATCTATTAAATTATACACAATTATTAAGTAAATCCTTTAGATAAGTGTATAGTTTTACACACTTATCAGATAACAACTAACTAAAAAATGTAAATTAATTTATTGGAAAGAAAATGAAATAAACTAAAATTGGAAAAATAAAAATTCATGAGACTTAAGCTACCTCCCAAGAGCGCTTTTGTTTTACGTCGTTAGCTTAACGTTTGACAACTTATTCCTTAGCTTGCTTCTAAACCTACTGGCATAAGATTCATTTTAGTGTTTCCAAATAAGCTTCCTTATGGCCTCTCAATGATTAACCTTGGCAACTGGCTAAGTTGATTTTCCAAGTTTCTCAGTGATGCCTTTGTGTTCTTGATTGCAACTTAGTTAGCTTAGAATCTCACATCCAAGCTTTGAATAAAATGATTCAACATCTCCTCCAAGTTTTGAGACCTGTTTTTTGTTGATTGTGATTCTGTTGCTACTGGCCTCCCTAAGAGAAATCATGATGATTTCTCTAACCTAGATTATATGTACTATTGAAAGGATTGTTAATAAACCGATTAGCAATAATATTAACATCTTCAATTTCTAACAAAATCTCATCTTGAATTAAATTAATCAGTTTCATTAAACCATCAATTTTTCTTACTTAGATCTTTAACTAGAGCAATTAAAGTAGTTACAAAGTCAACTTCATATCTTCTAGAAATTTTTTATTTAGCTCTTACATTATCCCACTACAAATTATTCATTGCCATGCTTTCAATTAGCTTTTAGGCTTCCTTTAGTGTCTTAACACTCAAAGTGCCTCCAGCTATGGCATCAATGCTCTGTTAAGTGGCATAACTAAGTCTATTATAGAATGTCTAGATTTGCATCCAATGATGTAGATACTGTCTTAGTAATTCCTTATATCTCTCTTACGTGTCGTACAAAGTTTCATCATCAATTAGACAAAAGTAGAAATATTATTCCTAATTTTTGCTGCTCTTGCAAGTGGGGAATATTTTCATAAAATTTTTTCTATTAATGATTTCCATGTTGTGATCGATCCTCTAGGTAATGATTGAGCCAAAGTTTAGCCTTACATTGCAAGGAGAACAAGAATAACCATAACCTTACCACGTCATGTAAGACACTATTTATTTTGAACATATCGCTAATTTCCAAGAAATTTGATATATGTTTGTTAGGGTCCTTGTTAGCCAATCCGTTGAACTAAACAAGCTATTAGACCATCTTAATGACATTGGGTTAAATCTAAAAGTTAGTATGGATTACAGGTTTGGCGATGCTGGACTTAACTCCAGTCACTATTGGCTTCATAAACTCCATAAGTGTTTTGTTGGCTTTGTTATTATTGTTACCTTTGTGCCATGTCTTCTTTCTCACTTTCTAAACTTTTTCACTTTTCTTTCAATCTAAGTGGTAAACCTTGATCTACGATGTTGCGATTTATTCTGTGAAGTTGTCGCACTATCCTTTCGATCTCTAAGTCAAAGTTAGCTAATTGTTTATTACAAATGTGTTAAAGTAATTGAATAAATCTAAGGTTATGCTAGTTTCCTAAATTAAACTACTATATTTTTTTCTCCCCAACAATAACACCAAAAACTTAATTGCTTGTATACCACATTATAAGCACGTACACCTAGTCAAGTTATAGTACATATTTAAAATGGATTTTGAATCCAAGTGTTAATCCCATGAGGAGCTAAGTTATATGAGTATGTCTAATTATTCCTAGCAAGTATATGCTATTAATTTATTCAATTACCCAACTTCTCTTAATAGAAGATTTTACTAAATAACTAAGGTTTAATTAAATAAACCAAATATGGAAAGCATGAATTGCAATGAAATTATACATTAAACTAACAATAAAAATAAAGAAATTAAAATAGCTAGCTATTAATGAACTAATTAAATAACTACATAACTAAGTAAAATAAAAATAACAACCAATGATAAAGTAGTAAAATAACATGAAAGCCTAAAATAACATAAAGCATAGAAATATAAAAATAGCATAAAAGCAATGATAAAAATATTAAGATAACATAGGAAACATGAATTAATTAACTACAAACTAACATTTTTCTTAGTAAATTTTAATTTATTGTTTACTACCTAGTTCTAAGGGATTATTCAATCTTAATTGCCTTATTGAACTATGGAGATTCCTAACCCTATTCTAATGGAAATCAAATTTTGAATTAGCTAGACTCATATCTTTGACTAATTCCTAATCTTAAAACCCTCTTTATCCATTTCGCTACTGAATAGAGCATATCAAGATCATATAAACTACATGGATCTCACTATTAGGTCACCCTAATCTGGAAAGATTAAATGCCTAATCTCTTAACTCTTCTAATTACACTTGTCTATTTACTGTAGGCCTCACGACTCTACATCAAACTTAAACATTAAATTAATACCCCAAGTAATACTAATCTAACACAATAAAAGCAGTGTAACTAGATTAAAATAAGCAAAATCATTGAAAAAATTTCATTAATAAAATCACCCTTATGAACATAAGGTTCAATAACAATTTACAAACATAAAAACTAAGAAAAGAAAAGACATGGTGGAGGAGCTCCCCTGTAATATATTTTAAACCTAACTGCTACTGAAGGGCCTCTCCATGTATCCCTAGGCTTAAGAGTATATTTATAAGCAATACTCCTCATATTACAAAGAAAACTTAACAAAAATAGAATACTAGAATTCACAATGTCTTTATACCTCTAGTACATGGTCATAGTAGCAAGCCATGGTCATGCCTTTTGCTCAAACCTCGAAATTCAAATTGAATTCTTTTAAGGACCATGGGTAGAGACTACAGGTGTAGTCCATGATTGTAGTCGTTGCTAGACTTCTATTCTTGCTCAAATTTTCTTTGTTTCACTTGGTTAGCCATAATTTTACTCTAAAATTGCCTAAAATCTCCTTAAAATCCTTAAAATCTTCGTAAAGTACTCTTGGAGTTCTTGAAAGTGATAAACAAACAAATTAAGCTCAAAATAACATCAAATTGATAAAAATAAAGTTAAAATCAATCCAAAATTACTATAGAAAATATATGCTATTTTTTCATTATCACCTTCTATTGTGTTACTTTAATTATATTTATATCTTAACCATAAAGTTTTAATCATCCTACTAGCAACTATTCTCCATTCATATTCTTACTTCTGTCACATTGATCATTAATCCAACTTAGGCCTATGGAGGACTTTCCAAAGAATACTAAGCTACAACTAATATTGCCAAAAATAACGTCAATAATTTGTGTTCATCCAACTTCTATCCACAAATTTGTTCCTCCAATTCCTCACTTTATTTATTTGTAAATCTTCTATTTAGGATTTAGGTCTTCAAAGTCCCTCAACAAACCCAC
Organism: Lumnitzera littorea; assembly: GCA_024138015.1. Lineage (NCBI taxonomy): Eukaryota > Viridiplantae > Streptophyta > Magnoliopsida > Myrtales > Combretaceae > Lumnitzera > Lumnitzera littorea. Next base: position 67,609,629 of record JAMXBB010000008.1, read on the forward strand.
GCCTAATGACTTAATTGCTCCTATTTATTCAATAAGCTCCAACTTTATTAATTTTCATAATCTCAAAATTTGATTTTTGCTTTCAATATACCACTACATCCCATTTATAAATCACCTGATTATAACTTTACTAACACTAGGTGATTGATCCTAAATCAACGCATTTCTCCTTAACTCATCAAATTTTAACTCTTTCTCTCTCCAATCATAACAACATGAACCATAATTAGAATACTTCTTCCATACTTCATATTTATGCTATTTCAATTCCTTGGTTTGCTTAACCTAAAGAATGGCATGTTTTTCTCTTCCTTATGGCCACTAGATTACAGTTGATCTCCCAAATATAAAATTTACAAATTTTGCCTTTGCCCAACTTCTATCTATAAAATTTTCCGTCATTCTCTATGTTCTCCTTCATTTCATAATCCTTCATTTAAAATTCAAGTCTTCAAAATCCTTTCGCCATTCAGGTCTTATATTCCAAATTATCAATTTTACGTTTCCTAAAGTTATTTCCTTGCTCCCATGGTCAAGGACTAAAGCCCTCTTATTTGTCCATTCATAAAGTTCAACTTTATTAACTTTTACAACCCTAAGGTTTGATTTTTGCATTTGACACTGCTAACATGTTCTATTTAGTATTTCTTTAAGGTGACACTCTACTTTCCTTAGTGAATCTTACTTTCAATATCACAAAGGGAAAGAAAATACTATAACCATTATTATTGTTCTATTACCATAATTATTTACGTCATTATAGTTTACATTACTTAATATTGCGATTATTATCTTTATTTTTTCATTATTTCAAGGGGTCATTATTTCATTATTTTTCATTATTGTCAATACTTCTTTATCTTATTTTACTGTCTTTGCTATTGTCATTATATTTATTACTTTTAAGGATGCATATACTTTATCGTGTTAATTACTTATTTTGAGTATGTCCATAATAGTGTCGAATTTCTTTCAAGTACTACTTTTATATTTATTATAGATAGGTCTATTATTACACTTATGGTATCACTTACCCCTTTTGTCGTGAGGGATATTATGTGCATATATGTATATGTTATCAATTATGTATTTGTTGTTTTATTTTCTTTACAATTTATTATCACTTTCATGAATGGTTTTATCCCTAGTTCTTGTTATTATTTCCTTTATTGATATTAGCATCATTACAATTATCTTATTTGTTTTAGTATTAATAGTCTTCCATTATTGACATCTTCCTTACTACGTAACGATAATTATGGATGTTATTTTGAATTTTTAATATTAATTGTTTCTAACTCGTCCCTATAGTTATTAGTATGCTCGAATGTATATATGTTTCTTCTTATGTTATAGTCAATAATCCCTTGTCGTTACTATACCAATATTTTTATTATTGGTTTATTGGTTCTTATATTAAGTTTATTGTTACTATTGTTGTTGGCACTAGTATCATTTGTTAATTGTATAATATATTATATGTTGTGCATTTTATTAAATTTTGTCATAGTTATATATATATACCAACCTACATATATATTATATAAGTAAAAATTGTGAATCTTAAGTCTTAACATAGTAAAACTAGAGACTCAATTTGGTATGACCCTACTTAAAACAATGTGATACCATATGATAGGACATGACAAGACACCACACCACACCACACGACTTGATATGACATGACATAACAAGACATAAATTTACATGGGAGGAAACATGTGACTTCGCCATTCCTTCTCATATATATACATGATAGTATTTATCAACATAAAATCTTTTAACATAATTCTTTTTCTATTTTTAATTGTGTATCTTAATTTACTTATACTCTATTTCCTTTTGTTATATTCTTCCTTTTATATGTAATGTAAGTAAATGTTTATATAGCATATATTTATGTATATCCACAATAACAGCTTATTTATATCTTTTTATTACTTACATATTCTCTTTTTTTTTTTTCTCTTGTAATTTGTTGTCCCCTTATATATATCTATTTATATATATATTAATTAATAGTGTACTATCAATTATCGTTTAAAATTGTATAACTATTTAAATTATTCTTAATTTTTTATTATCACTCGCTATGAAGAATTTATTAAGATAGTTTTGTGTTAAATAACCTTTTTGTTATAATGATTATCGGAATATGAATGTCAATGGATATTTATTATTGCGCTTTCTTCACTAGGAATGTATAGTGAGATGATTATTTTCATGGTCATTGGTTTATTACCATTGTGTTGCCGTCAATAAGGAAATTAATTTAAATAAACTTTGATGGTGATTGAAAGATTATTTTATTATTATATTTCTATTTTAATAATTTTAATGCTTTCAACGAATATGTTGAGTGTTATGATCAACCAACCATTATTATATTTATGGTTAAATTGTATTTACTTTCTATTTTTTTTCCTATTTTAATTTCTTGTTTTAATATCTTTTCCTTGTTAAATTAGGAAAACTATTACTCGAGAGATAAAAAATCTCTTAAGTTCATGTAAAGTCTTCAAACAATCTCATAAAATGAATTCTCTAAAATAAACAAGAATAACTTCTAAATATAAAAGACTAAAATTCTATCTATTTAAACTCATATACAATCTCCAAGTAGCATATATAGTCATAGCTCTTCCCTCCCCATTAGTAAGAATGATAATCTCCAAAAATCATTGTAATCGATTAGATACTAAAATTCTTGCATCTGATATATATATATATATATGATCTTTTTGGATTCATTTGATAGAATACATTCCACCATGCTTGCTTATAATCATAATAATTATAAGTAGCTCGATGACTTGGTTGTGCTAAAAATGGTTCTATATTGAGTTTTGTTGGGGTGGTTGGATGAAGGGAGTGAGTTGAAGCTTAGTACGCAACTCACAAACACACATATGTGAATAAACAATGCAATCCACATGTAGAATATGCAGCAATAATAAACATACAATAAGTTATTATCTTCGATCTTAGCCCATCAAACAACACTCATGAGTACTCATGACTCAATCTAAGTAATAGTAAATAAATCTATAAAAATAAATTACTTAACATTGTACCTAAGAATTACCTCCTTCATCCTCAAGATTCTTAATCTACTTTGGATCATTTCAATGGGCAACTCCATAGTGAAATCGCCACCTAAAGATCATTGAGGTACACCCTAGGGTTCTACCACCGTCGGACCTAAATCTAAGCCATGCACAAGCAACGCTCAACAATTAACAGTCCAATATTGATTAGTCTAATTTCAATTCAACTAGCTTAGCAACCACAACCAACAAATATATGTCGCATACCTAGATCACTTGATTCAAATAGAACGGAGCTATCAACAATGAAGGAACCTATAGTAACAAGAAATACTATGCTTAAAGTCTAAATACGTTTGTTCTTAGGTCCTTAATCTAGCTAATATTAGTTTATTAGGTTGATTGCAACTAGATTAGAATATGAAATTTAAGTGAAAAACTCACTTAAGTTTCATGCCTAGGATCATGGATGTGGTCCATGACCATGTTCCTTATTGAAATCTCACTAAATTGACCATGAATAGGATTACGCTCGTAATCTTGGACCATAACCATCTCTTCCTCCAAATTTCTTCTCACAAACATGATTAGCATGAATATCCAAATTACGAGGGGTCCAAGTCAGAACTACAATCGTGTTGTCTAATCCTTCTCTTTTTCATTTTACAACCCTCTAACTCCTGATTCCAAATCAAGAATATAATTCTCATTATCATAAATCTTGTCTCTGTCATCTTTTCATCAATTAAGTGTCAATTAAACATAAATCTATTCATACTTACCTTGAAATTTTTCAAGAGATCTTGTAAACCCTTATCTCTTGCGATTTCCACAACCACCAATTGTTAATCCAACACAAATAATCTTATTAGAGTCAACAAGAAATAAAGTCTTCTTGATTAATACACTTCTCTTACCTTCTACTTCGTTTTCCCACAACAAAACTCTTGCTCTCCAACTACAACCTATGAATACACCATAAATCTACAACCCCAATGGCATTAGCCACTTTTCCAATTGTTGAAGTCATAGAAAACAAAAAGGATTATGTATCTTATCCTAGAGAATTGCGTAGGTTTACTCTACCGTTTAGAGATTATCTCCTTTCTCTTTATTGCCAGTATGCAATTGTTAGCAAATAACAAAGAGGCTTTTAAAGCTGGGTTAAGGCTTGTGACCCTAGACTCATGTAATTCTTGTTATGTCCTTACTTTAAATTAAAATCTTACAATACTCCCACTTTTTATTTCATAAGCCTTCTTATTTTATTTTATAATTGACATGAATTTTCTAGGTGTTAGATTATTAGAGAAAAACTTAGTGGGGAAAAAAAAATCTAGTGAAGGAAAAGGACTACATATCCTTGAGATATGTAATAGAAATGCTACTTCATTAAGAAACTTTTCTAAGAAAAACTTAGGAGGAAGATCTTGGTAAAGGGAAAAAGAGTATAGCATGTATCTTTGCTCTTCGTGATGATAGTATCCTTTAAATTCTTTTAGATGATGTAACTCGACTTTTCATGTTAACTTCTTAAAAGCTGCAGTAAGAAGTGCTTTGGTAAATATATCTACTACATTTTCACTTAAGTAAAATTTGTTAAATGCAAGTATCATCCTTTTTCTTGAAGATCATAAGCGTAAACGAATTTTGGTGAAACATACTTTATTATATATCCTTTAATGTAACCTTCCTTTAATTGAGCTATATAAAGAGCATTATCCTCATTAGTGTTGTTAGAATTTCCTTGTTAGTAGATAGGACCCTCAAATATGCTAAGTTATAGATTTAACCAAATACATTCATGGCTCACTTTATGAATTGCTAAAATTTTGGTATGGTTAGAAAAAGTAGCAACCATAGTTTGTTTTATTGAATTCCATGAAATAGATGTACCTCCATACATAAATAGATCTTCGATTTGAGATCGAGCTTTGTGTGGATTAGACAAGCATCCTACATTTACATAACCAACTAAATTCTACATATATTGATGCTCCACATGATAGTGCATCAACATACAAGGATTATCCATATTGTCCTCATGTCGTTGTTGCAACATATGTACAGATGTGCTCAATCTCTAGACGACACTCACCTTCAATAGTTGATGTGTATGTTTACAAAAGAAGGATGAAATTAAAAAATCAACCCAAATTCCAAAGCAAGAAATCATGATGTTAAAAATGATTGACAATTAATAGAAGAGTAACTATCATATGAAACATTTCCAACACGATTCTCTCCCCTCCTATTAAAGTTGGAAGTAGAGAAATGTTCTTATTTGCTGACCTAACTGCTCAACTACGCTTCTTCTTGTAATACCTAAACATAACTTTGTTCAACTATCACCTAAGCTCCTATACAATATACTAGGTAGCTCAAACCTAACAGTCCTACATAGTCACTAAAGTATTGCTCTAACTTATGCATGACTTAATTTGGCACTTCTTGTATAGGCCATCGACCCTACATAACTTCAAAGTTACTACTCCCTTAACGCATCCCTTATCAAATATGCTTAGACTCAACATTTCAGCCGCAACGTTGATCCTCGGCTACTTAAGAGGAGTCTTAGATAGCTTGATAACTAAATGATTCCAGGCTTAAAGTTCGTATCTCATCCTCTTTTAGATAAAAAAGACATGAACCACTTTACCAAGGGGAGGGGATGATGGGGGCAAGTATTAGTAGTGGTTTTCTGATTGCCAACCCTTTCAATACTAAGTTAGCCTATGGCCCATTCACCTAACATGCACAAAAGGGATAGAACCAAACGGAGGAAGCAAACTAGTTACATCTTACAAATTTTTCCACATAAATTCAAGTTACGAATGGGACTCACAAGCCCCTTATAGCCTAAGAAGCTCCTCCTATACACTTATAAAAAGCAAGCTATCACTCTAGGGATTCAAAATTGGCTACCCTTCATTATAGTTGATTGCTTATTATCGGCCATCATCACTAACTTGAATGTAGGATTGCACATGCTAAAGTCACCTCCAATGTGCCTTAATAGCTCATGTTTGTTCTTTGTGCAAGCCTTGTCAATTCAAACTACACCCTATGTAGTCTAAATACCTATAACAATTGAGAGTATCCCATCAATAGGTCCCAAGCATTTGAAGCTAGTAATTATTATATGGCATTTAAGACTCTAGAAACAATATAACCATACAAAATATAATATGCTAGTAGATCCTAAAATTTCAATATCTATTCCTATTGGAGATCGTCTTAATTTTTTTTTTTTTAACTTGAAAGAAACTATTTAAATATAGGAAAATTCCAAAAGCACAAAATTGTAGAAAGTCAACTTTTTATTCTACTTGCAACACATATACTTTGAGATAATAGAGACAGAATAGAATAATTATTTCTAAAAATATTTCTATTACCTTTTTTATTTGGAAATTGGTCCAAGAATTTTTGTTTTGATGGCTTTTCTATTCCTTTTGTATAGAGTTACATATTTGGAAGGGGGAATTCTTTATTCCCCATCCCTCTCCATTGGGAATAAAAAGTTCAAGTAAAAGGACAATTATGCTCTCAGTTAATAAGAAAAATTAAATGTTTGTTAGTTATTTTCCTAAATGATCAAATAAGGCAAACAGGTTTTTCTTCTTCTTCTTCTTGGGTTATGATCTTTATTTAATGTTGCAATCAATGAGGTGAAATAAATATTGAAGTAGTCTTGCAACCCAAAAAAAAAAAAAAAATTACATGAAGTAAACATTATAATATAAATTTTTAGTATATTCTTAATAATAATAATTTATAATGCATAGTTTTTCTATTCTTCATCTACTCTATTCTAAAAAGTAAGTGGACCATAATTATTTAGTGTGAAAAGCAAAGGTTATATAAATTGGAAAATTGTAAGTTCAAAAAGTTCTAGCTAACACAGTGACATTCTCTTTTTTTTTTTTTTTTGATAAAAAAAAAAACACCTCCAAATTTATTATCTTTTACTCTCCTTTTATTAATTATCCTCATATTTAAGTTTGGTAGCTAACAAATATGACATAACACTAATAGTAAATGGTAGAGAAAATAACAAAAATATAACATATATCGTAGTTCATAAGTAAACTTGTAACATGTGTTTTTTCTTTTAATATACACACATTGAGTATTCCATCATTATATGTTGATCAACTTAAGGGATACATGTTGAATTATAACCTATCTACAATAATTAATTTAATAAAATAATTTTAACTTAACTAATGCAATTTAAATAACTAAAAAATCATAGAAAAAAAAGAAGTCTACAAATGGAGCATACATAAATTCAAATAAGAGTATCCATTATTATGGCAAATAAGATTGTGTAATACAACTCATTTGGAAATGGCATCAAATTGATGAAAAGGACTTCGATTCTGTTGATAAAGGCTTATGAATTAGGATGACCAGCACTTCGTATTAAAATCAAGTTTAGTGTTTGGCTATTTTCTATAATTCTCGTACAATGCCTTCGTAGTTAAGACTATCAATAACTAAAGTAGCATCACAGTTGTTTAAAAGAGTGAAGCTATTAGTTCTTGCGAAGTTTTGGTAGCTTGAAGGCTACAAATATAACCTAATGAACATAGGAATCATAGTGGGAGTGAGAGGGAATGTGCATGTGGATTCTAAAGTAGAGGTATAAGTGATTTCAATAAGATGTCATTCATCACGACCAACCTAGTAGGTTAAGATTTTTATCTTATTCATTTTTGTAAGTCTCGATTGGGGGGGGGGGGGGGGGGGGTGCGAGCAAAAATAATAAGAAATAATGAAATATGAAACTAAAAGAGCAACAGAGTGGGAAGACTAAGCACAAAATTTATAGTGTTTCAACCTTGTGCCTACTACACTCTTCCAGCTTTACTATCAAGAACCTGTTTCTCCACTCCAATATCATTCCACTATCCACTTCAAAAGATCAATAATAACTTTGAGAGATTACAATTACTAATTCCTCTACTTTAACTCCCTTAGCCTAACCTTTGGCTAAACTCAGTTCTACAGAGATATAAATATGTAATCCTCACTTTTAATAACTTTTCTAACTCTTAAGGAAATAGGAAATAGGATTGAGGAAGTAATATAAATGATCCTCTAAGTTTAAGTGTAGGATAGAAATAAAATGTGAAATTTGTGTAAGTAGAAAAATACTTTGAGAAAGCCTCCAAGTGTTCCAATATGAAGATGTTTTTAGCTTGTCAATGATGATCTTATTTTCATACATGTGTATCCAAATGTTTGAATTTTTGCAGCATATATATCTTCCTTTGTAACGGCTAGATGCACCAAATCTAATCACTTAGATAATTATCTTCAATGTAGCCGTTGGATAAACCATATCCCTGATTTTTTGCAAAAATATCTCTAATTTAGCTAACTTGAATTTTGAAATTTGAATTAATAAAAATCTATTTGAAAACTTCTAGAACATATTTCTAATATGGTCACTGAAAATTATCACTTGTTCTTCTACTGATTAAATTGTTGGAAAAAATCTTGGCTTCATGCGAATATTCATGGAATGAATAGAGACATGATGTTGAACATTGTTTTTCCATCCTATATCAAATTTGATTTAATATACAATAATCTTTATCTTGGTATATCCCAGTAAATCTTCAATAGTCAATTTCGAATTTGAAGTTGAAAATATAAGATATCGGATGATCTTCACTTGATAAGATATGGATAATTAATAAAGATTTATCCTTATCCATTCGCTTGGCTTCTCTTAAATAAGCTACAATATATTTTGCATGATCTGATCAAGTCTAATTTTCAAATCTACATGAGTATCTCTTTTACCAAATTATCCAAATAATTCATAGCTTCATATCATGATAGATTTAAAAACAGCCTACATATAGTTTTTTTATGAAAATGATAAAAATTGTCCTCCTTAACTTAATCCCTATGGATAATTGTCCAACTTAGTGAAACGTATTAGATGTATTACCTAAATAGACCGATAAGTGGAGCCAGGCCTTCAAGCAAACAAATTATCCAACTTTTAATCGGATCTAAGCAGTTTTGGACAATTTTGTTCATAACTTGTTTGTTCCAAACTTTGCCTCTGACAAATCATTTGAGTTGTATCTAGTTCATTGTTTTTATTCCTTATGATAAATTCTTTAAACTTTGTCTAGAAAATAAATTGTCTTTTCCTCTTTGATATTCTCTACTCCTAGATTATTTCTTTGATTTATTTATTCAATAAATTATACATTACTTTCAATTTAATCCTATACACTCAATAAATTTTATTAGTTCATAAAACACCTTTTATTATCATCAAAACTTACAAAGAAAGATCCTAACAACTTTTTTCATAATTATTTTCTAGTTTCTTTTATTTTCAATATATATATAGGCACCCCATTTTTACCCTCATCAATATAGGTTCTTTTAAATGAAGGAAAAAGATCCTAATTAGAAAATGAAACCAAAATATGGAAAAATTTAGAAAATTACAAAAAAAAAAAAAATAGAAAAATTAGGGAAAATACAAAACATAAGAAAAAAAAATTTAGAAAATAACATCTTTTAGAAAAAGCAAGGTTTAAGGTTATTTCAAAAGTATTGAGGTTTTATTTCAATGGTCTTTTCATTTCTTAAGATCCAAGTACAAATTTAGAAGTCAAATATACATATATGATTTGATAGGTTTCGAGTCATATCTGGAAATAGTAAGTTTTCCCTAAAAAATTAATATTTTTTATTAAAGTCTAGGTTGCTTATTTTCCTCATAGAAATGAGGTTAATTTAAGTTAATTGTAACTTTAAATGGAGTCTCAACCAAATTTAATGGATTGAATAATTGAAAAATCACTTTTGACTTTGCTGAACAAGCAACATAATGAAGCTTGAAAAACTATCAAATTGTGCTCACCTTGAAAAACATTTTTAACATATGAATAACTGACTTATTCATTTAAATAACAATGCTTTCAATTTTATTGAGAATCAATAATTCAGGAGTTTAATTTAGTGTGAATGTATTTTTAGTTATGAAACCGGTCCAAGATGAATTAGAGCTTAAATATTATTTTAGGCCCATTATGACCAAGATCCAAGTTATCCTAGCTAATAAAATAACATATAGGAGAGAGGAGACCCGAGTTAGAGATATGTTATGCATGAACTGTGCATTATTTTTTGCTCCCACTGCTAAACACATTACTCATTGGTTAGCCACAAAGTGACACGTATCATCCTCCCATTGGACCACATGGTTGTAGTTTCTATGTATCTTGTTAACATATGCCATGCTACATGGCACCATATGTCATGCTACATAGCACTATCTCTTAGTAGCACTACATGTCTGACTATGATTAGGTTACACATTGCCATGTCATTATCTTTAACCTCTAGAAACCTTTTTTCATACAGCTTTCCTTTAAGCCATTTTTGACCCCTTTTTTTTGTGATTTTACTAAATCGATGATGAAATGATGAAGATCACATGACAAACTTTAAATCTAGACCAAAAATTCATAAAGAAACATGTGTTTGAGGGTTTGATTTCAGCTCTCAAAATCGAGAAAAACTCAAAACTGATTTCTTATAACTTGCAATACCAAGCCCAATAGGAAAAAATCAAAGCTCTAAAGCATAAAGCAAGCAAGTACAGCACCTAAGTAACTTAAATATCCATTCAATCGTGATTTTTTCCTCAAATATAAGGAATATTTGGGCATTAAAGCTTTGTACTCGCCTTACTTGATCAGGCCATTAATGGCCTTTCCAATTTTAGTTCGAGCTCCCTTACTATACAAGGGATCTTCAACATCAATCTCAGGGATCCATTTGTACTCAAATACTCTCTTACAAAGTTGCAATCACTCCTTTTTCTCTATACTTAAAGTTTCCATTTTCTCTCTCCAAAAAGTTTATCTTTTTTTATTTTTGAAGCAAACACATCATCATTAGTAGCTTCATTAACTAAAAAACCTTACTAAATACTCTTGATTTGCTTGAGTAGCATCCAATTGAGCTCTATTACAACTTATAATCCCTCTACCAGCAACCTCTTTACGAACACCACCAAAAGCACTGCCTCTTACAAAAGCACCACTACTCTCTATTTTGCTTAGGGCCAATACATGCTCATTACTCAAGAACATCTCCACAGTGCTTTACGACTTCTACTAGTCGTTGCTCTCTCTTTCTTCTTCGATTGACATGCATGGCATGTGTAACCTAACCCAAACCTATGTAATGCTTCGACATTCCACCTAATCCAAGCAACTTAACCTATACCACTTAGTTTGCTTATTCTTTTCTTTTTTTTCTTTATTTTATTTTTTACCTGATTTTCTTCATATCCTTTTTATTATTTACTATCTTATAAAAATATAAAAAGTAGCATAATAAAGTTTTTTTAAAGGCTCCCTTTTATTAAAAAACTCTTTTCTTTTTTTGAAATTAGGATAGTATAAGATTTTCAAAATAAAAGAAAAATTAATTAAAAAAAATTCGTGTCATCATTTATTAGGATGGGTACCACTGTGTAGTCTCAACATGTTGTAACCTACCTACCTCTCATGGACAATTAAGGCCCAAGTTAGATTTTAATAATAAAAGATAAGAAAATAATAAAAAGAATAATAATAACAAAAAAGGATGCAGATTTGTTTTGCCAATTATAAAAATGTATTTTTCTGAAATAAAAATAGAAAAGAATAAATGAACCCTTTTCCAAATGAGGATTAAATTAGGACTTCTTCGAGAGAAAATATAAAAAATTAGGGCATTTTCGTTAGGATTTTTCTTTAAACAAAATAAATGGTTAATAAATTTAACTTAGCTGTTTTAAAAAATAAAACAAACCACCTTACTAGAGATTTTATAAAAATCGAACCACAAAAAATGTAATCTCTATTGGATTATATGTATTAGAATATTTTAGGAATATCTGTCAATTATGTAAAGAGCATATTTAGGATATTTTATATGTTTAGGATATTTTCTATGTTTAGAAGGTATTAGAATATTTTAGGATCTGTAAATATTTGTCAATTTTGTAAAAAGTATATTTAGGATATTTGTTTTCTATGTTTAGAAGCTTGGTTAGTGCGTCTATGTTGTATATATTGGCCCTCTTTGGCTTGTGATATGAATATACACAAATAGAAATTTTCTTCTCAAAATTTTACATGGTATCAAAGCCTAGTTAAAAAAAAAAAAAAAAACGCTATGACTAGCGAGGGAAAGAAACCAACCTCCTCTTACCTATTGACTTCAAGTGATAATCCTAGTAATATAATTACTCAGGTGCAATTAAAATGAGACAATTATGATGAATGGGCTCAAGCGATGCGAACGTCGTTAAGGGCCAAGAAGAAATTCGGATTTATTGATGGAACGATTAATCAACCTGCTGATGATTCCACTGAATTAGAGGATTAGTGGACTGTGAATTCAATGTTGGTTTCATGGATGCTCAACACAATTGAGCCAACACTGTGATCTACCATAATATATATGGAGATTGCAAAGGATTTATGGGAAGATATCAAAGAGTGATTCTCTATCGCTAATGGACCTCGTGTTTAGCAGATCAAGACAGAACTTGCCAACTGCAAACAGAGAGGTATGTCGATTATGACTTATTATGGGAAATTGAAACAACTCTGGGAAGAGCTTACGAATTATGAGCAAATTCCCATCTGCTGTTGTAGAAGATGCAATTGTAATACTACAGCTGAACTTGACAAGAAACGAGAAGAAGAGATGCTTCATCAGTTTTTGATGGGATTGGAAGATGCATTATATGGAGCAGTTCGTTCCAATATTTTGAGCACAGAACCATTGCCAAACTTGAATAAGGCATACTCGTTGGTATGCCAAGAAGAACGTGTTAGAAACATCTCACGAGGGAAGGAGGAACATGGAGAAGTTGTGAGTTTTGCAATGCAGACCAATAGAGGAGGGCGAAAGTATAAAACAGAAGTGAAAGACAAATCTGCCATTTGCTCACACTGCAAATGAGAGGGATATGATTCTGAAACTTGTTTTCAGCTCATTGGATATCCAGAATGGTGGGGTGATCGACCCAAAGGGGCTGGACGTAGACGAGAGGGATAGAGTGCAGGGCGTGGGCAAAGTAATACGCGAAAGGTGAATACAGCCCATGTAATTGGGCAGCCATCATCATCAATGGCAGCAACGGAAAAAAAATACAGCTTCTGGGACCTTGACAGCAGAACAATGGTCATTCTTTCTCAATTTTGTTGAACACGTGCAAACCGGGTACTAGTGAGAAGATGAATGGTAAGGATAATCTGAATTGGATTATTGATTCCGATGCTTCACAACATATGACAGGTACTTTAGAATGTTTAACAAATTTGAAAGAAATTGTAGCATGTTCAATTGGATTACCTAATGGAGAGCAGGTGATGGCATTGAAGGAGGGATCAGTTTGCTTGGGAAAACATATCAAACTAGACAATGTTCTCTATGTTCCAAATTTGAATTGTAATTTGATATCTGTGTCGCAATTGCTCGATGGCTCTAATTGTAATGTCCAATTTACTGATAAAATTTGTGTTATACAGGATCGCACCTCGAGGATGGTGATTGGAGCGGGTGAACAGTGCAAGGGACTTTATTATTTGAAATCAGCAGTATCGGTCCAAGCATGCAAGACAAGCCATGTAGATTCTTTTGAATTATGGCATAGGAGGATGGGGCATCCATCTGCAAAAATTGTGGAATCTCTTCCTCAAGTTGAATTTAGTAATAGTTCAGTAAAGAATAAACCATGTGACATTTGTTTGAGAGCTAAACAAACAAGAAAAGTTTTTGTTTCTAGTAACACTAAAGCAAATGAAATTTTTGAATTAATTCATTGTGATTTGTGGGGACCTTATCGTGTTAATGCTTCTTATGGGGCCTCGTATTTCTTTACCATTGTTGATGATTTTTCTAGGGGTGTATGGATATATTTGTTAATTGAAAAAACAGAAGTGGAACTTATCATGTGTAATTTCTTTGCCATGACTAAAAGACAATTTCAAAAAGATGTGAAGATAGTTAGAAGTCATAATGGGACTGAATTTGCTTGCTTGCATAACTATTTTTCTAAAAATGGAATTTTACATCAGACCTCTTGTGTAGGAACACCTCAATAGAATGGACGTGTTGAGAGGAAACATCGTCATATTTTAAATGTGGCTAGAGCTTTAAGATTTCAGGCCAATCTTCCCATCAAATTTTGGGGAGAATGTGTTCTAACGGCTGCATATTTGATCAATCGGACTTCTTCAAAGTTATTAGGAGGAAAGACTCCTTATGAGATATTGTTTGGTAAACCTTCTAGTTATAATCACATTCGAACTTTTGGGTGCCTGTATTATGCTCGGAACTTTAATAGAGAAAAAAACAAGTTTGCTAGCAGGAGTCAACGTTGTTTATTTATAGAATATCCTTTCAGAAAAAAAAGGGTGGAAAGTTTATGATCTTGATACAAGAAAATATTTTGTATCCAGGGATGTTGTGTTCTCTGAATTTGAATTTCCATATGCTAATAAGGAAGGTGTGCAACCAGATCTTGTACAAGATGCTTCTTTCGATATCACCAATCATTTTAATGGTGAATTGAATGAGGAAGACGAAAGTGAGGTACCTGAGAATTTAACTGTGACTCAAAGTGATAATAACGACAGGGGCAGTGTCATTGAAATCTTGGGTGAATCTGTTCTAAAACAACTTGGATGGGGTCATAGAACAAAAGAAGCTTCTACTCGGCTACGAGATTTTGTAACATATACTGCACAACAAATAAGTCCCTCTGCATGTTCCTCCAATCTAATTCCGTCCACAGGTACCTCTTATCCTATAGCACATTATATAAATTGTGATAAATTTTCTCTACAACATCGTTCTTTCTTAGCAGCTATGACAGCCGAAAAGGAGCCTGTTTCTTATATTTAAGCCATCAAAGACATTCGATGGAAAGAAGCCATGATGAAAGAAATTGAGGCACTTAAGGCTAATGGGACATGGACTATGGAAGATTTGCCACAGGGAAAATAAGCTATAGACAATAAATGGGTTTACAAGATCAAATATAACTCAGATGATTCGGTTGAACGTTATAAAGCTCGATTGGTGATTCTTGGCAATAATCAGATTGAAGGAATTGACTACAATGAGACCTTCGCTCCTGTTGCAAAAATGGTTATTGTACGTACTTTTCTTTCAGTGGCAGCAACAAAGGGATGGGAACTCCATCAAATGGATGTTCATAATGCATTCTTGCATGGAGATTTAGAAGAAGAGGTGTACATGAAGATGCCACCTGGGTTCTTTACTCAACAACCTGGCAAAGTTTGTCGATTACGTAAATCACTTTATGGGTTATGATAGGCCCCCCGATGTTGGTTTTCCAAATTGACAACTGCATTAAAGCGGTATGGATTTCTTCAATCTCAATCTGATTATTCATGGTTTACTTTAAATCAAGACAAGATACATCTGAGTATACTGGTGTATGTCGATGATCTTGTTATTGCGGGGAATAATGGAGTTGCCATTCAAAAGTTTAAAGATTATTTATGCCACTGCTTCTACATGAAAGATTTGGGAACATTGAAGTATTTTTTAAGCGTAGAGGTGACTCGGAATCAAGAAGGAATTTTTCTTTGCCAACACAAATATGCTTTGGATATTATTAGTGAAGTTGGATTATTGGGTGCTAAACCATTTGGTTTTTCCATTAAACAAAATCATCATTTAGCCTTAGCAGAAAATGCATTGTTGGCAGATTCAGAGAAGTATCAGAGATTGGTAGGAAGACTGATTTATTTGACTCTTACTCGACTTGAGTTGTCCTATAGTGTTCATATTTTGGCACAATTTATACATCAACCAAGGGAAGCTCATTGGGAAGCAGCTTTGCGCGTGGTTCGTTATTTGAAGGGCAGTCCTGGACAAGGAATACTTTTACAAGCTGATAGTGATCTTCAGTTGTATGCTTATTGTGATTCTGATTGGGGGAGTTGTCCTTTAACTCGACGATCTCTTACTGGATATTTTGTTATATTAGGGACTTCTCTCATTTCTTGGAAGACTAAAAAGCAACATACAGTGTCGAGATCCTCTGCTGAAGCAGAATATCGTTCCATGGCTACCACTGTGTGTGAACTGAAATGGTTAAAGGGTCTTTTGCTGTCTCTCGGTGTTGTACACTCTCATCCTATGCTGTTATATTGTGATAGTCAAGCAGCTTTACACATTAGTGCAAATCCCATGTTTCATGAGTGCACAAAGCACATTGAAATTGATTGTCATTTTATTCGTGATGAGATTCAACATGGACATGTTCAGACTACTTATGTACGTAGCTCTGAGCAACTCGTTGATATTTTTACTAAGGCATTGGGGATACAACAGTTTGGGTATCTTCTACGCAAGTTGGGAGTTTGCAATCTTCACACACCAACTTGAGTGGGGGGGGGGGTATTAGAATATTTTAGGAATATCTGTCAATTATATAAAGAGTATATTTAGAATATTTTCTATGTTTAGAAGGTATTAAAATATTTTAGGATCTGTAAATATCTGTCAATTATGTAAAAAGTATATTTAGGATATTTGTTTTATATGTTTAGAAGCTTAGTTAGTGCGTCTATATTATATATATATTGACCCTCTTTAACCTGTGATATGAATATACACATACAGAAATTTTCTTTTCAAAATTTTACAATATGTGAGCACTTACGAGTTAACTTAAAATATGCAAAAAATTTTATTTTCCTATTGTAAATAAATAATTTTTTTCTTTAGAATTAATTTTAGTGGTAATTTAAAAATTAAAATCTTATTTAAACTCCATTATGACAATCAATTAGATTTTAATATATTAACCCTTGAAGTCATAAAATCCTAGTTTCTATTGAAAATTTTCAAGTGGATTTTCAGATGCATCTAACACAATCTAACGCTAAAGTATACTTAATTTATCTAATTGATTCTGATTTACTTCTTTTTTTTTTTTTGGATAATATGGGGTGGCAACTCCAGACACACTTTTTTTTGAGAAAAAATCAAGTTTTCTTCCACTTTAATTAAGAGCTTAAATTAAATAGGTATATGATTCCATTTAATTCAAGTAAACGGAAACTCAACTGAAATTTAGGCTTGATAATATTATTAATTATTTTAAAATATATTATTTAATTGAATTTATTCAATGATATTATTTTATTAAAGATGAAATACATATTACGTGTCCGTCGAAAAAACCAAAGGAATACAAGTCATGAACAGTTTCTAACGTGAGGTTTTTAAGCCCTGTTTCTAACGTGATTATTTCTTGTGCATCCTGTGGGTTCCCCATTCACAAGCATTTACTACAAGTTCTCCAAGTTACATTTGGTAGGTATATCTCTTTAATGAAATAAACCCGTTGTATTTATTTCTGTCCATCATTAATCCTTTTCCCCTTCTTATTTTTCGGGTAAAATCTTTCCATCAATTCAATTCATGCCAAAATTCATTACCTCGGCTAGCTAGCTCCGCAGCCTCAGCGCCACTCTTTATTCATAAAGAGTTGTGTCACTGTCGCAAAATTCCCTCGATTTTTATTTTCCCCCTTCTTCTTCTTCCCTCTCCCAAACCAAACCCAAACACAGACAGAAACAATAACTTCTAACCGACTCATTCCTAAACACCCCCAACTGATCCACCTTTTCCCTTCTCTCTCTCTCCGTGGCTCTCTTCCTTCCTCCTCTAAAACAAAACACTCAAAACATAAGAAACACACGCAAACACACACAATGTCCCTGTCCATGTCATCGCCACCACCTCCATCATCAATCCCAACGTACGACTTCAACCTCCACATCCCGCAACAACCTCAACAGCAACATCAGAACTCACATTCTTCATCATCATCCTTGTCCAACCTAAGTCCTAGCATTATCATTACCCTTCTCATCCTATCCGCTACCATCATCCTTACCACGTGTCTCTTCCTCATCTGCCGTCACTTCCACCGATTCTCCTCCTTCTTCCGTTGCCGCCGCTCTCAACGCACCGTCTTCCTCTCCTCTCACCACCATACGCAACATCCGAACACTAACCCTACCAATTCTTTACCGAACCCTAACAACTCCTCTGCACTCATCGACTCCCTCCCTCTCTTCTCCTACTCCTCCGTCACGCGCCGTTCCTCTTCCTCCTCCGATGGCAATGACTGCGCCGTCTGCTTGTCTCAATTCAAAGCTCACGATCAACTCCGGCTACTCCCCCTATGCTGTCACGCGTTCCACGCGCAGTGCGTCGATACCTGGCTTGTGTCCAACCACACGTGTCCTCTCTGTCGGTCCAACGTCTACGCATCCGAAGCTGACATGGCATCCATCCTCAACACTGCGAACGCAGATAGAGGAACCGACAACAACAGTTTCCGGCTCGAGATAGGTTCCATTAGCGAGCGCCAAGCCGCGGGAACCAGCTCCGACCCTTTCGACGCGCGACGATCCTACTCCATTGGATCATTCGACTACATCGTCGATGGCGAGTCCGAGGTTGCCGTAGTTAGCAACTCCGATAAGGAAGAGACCAATGCAGCGGTGGCTGCGGCGCAGTACTTTTACGAGTCGAGCCTAGCAGGAGATGTTGGGAGCGGGAGGAGTTGGCTGGGGGAATATATGGATCGGTTGTCGGCGACGGTGTCATCTCGAGCAGCGTCATTTCGGAGCTCAAGGAGATATTTCACTGGAAGCAGTCGTCGGAGCGAGGTAGCAGGACTCGGAGAGTGGGAACTAGACTCGAGCCGTGTGGGAGAAGAAATAAGTGAGATCTTCCGGTGGGCCTCGGGTGTATGAGAAAGCAGTAAATACGTGCTACGTGGCAGAGTCTGATCATTCTTTGTTCTTTTCACACTTTGCTTTTGGCCGAGAGTCCACATTGAGGCTCTGATGGTTTGAGTGGAGATAGCAAAATTTGGAGGTGACGAAACAAGCGAGCTTCCGTTTTTTCCTTTTTCCGATTTGCATCTGCCCTATTTTTTGGTTCTTTTCTAAATTTCTTCTGTCACAAACTTTCCTTCTTGGAAAGAATGAACGGAGGAGACTATTTTGGTTCTGTATAGTAAGACGACTAGGATTAGAGATTTGTTGTAATTTTCTTTTCCCCCTAAATTTGAATCCAAATCCCACTAGTGTCTCTACTCTACTGGTGCTGCCTTCTTCAACGGTATAAATGTGTATACATATTGTGTATTTAATCTTTATCCATTTTACTATTGTATTGTGTTACTGCTATAATCATCATAATATTTATTTATTAATTGAAGAAACTGATGAATAACAAAAATTAAACTTTTGGCGCATAATTCGAACCATGCAGTAGCTAATCATACAATGGAGTAAATCTGCAAATTAGTCTAACCTATAGATCAGACCTGTGATTCGAGTGGAAAAAGATATTGAGTTATTCAATCTGCGGTGTATTCTCTAAGTTTATAATTTCTGTATTTTTTTTTTTTTTTAAATTTTGGTCGGACTGAATTTTAAATTATACTTATAAAGAAATATAGAGTCAATAAAATTGTTTAGTCTATTATATAAAAGACAAATAAATAGATGATGTAAAGTCGTTCTCTTGTTCAAAAAATTGGCATGCCAGATCTATGTCAATATCCGATTTTATGGGATACTTTTTTAAAAAGGAAAAAAATAGGGAATGGTAAGGTCAATTATTCATATTGAATTAGCTGAGGGTTGAATTATTCCACGTACTATTGTATTTAGCTCATATTGAACGGTTGTCATTTAGAAATTTGAAATAAATAATATGGAAGTGGAAATGCGAGAAAAAAATTAAAAATTTGCCTTTTTTATATGGAGAGAATATTTATCGCGAGGATATAATTTGGCAGAAGAGGTAAAATAAAGAATGAAAGGGGGAAGAATGGGGGTGTCACGAAGACACAATGAACTGACAGGCGACTAACCAAATTAAAAGGTATATGCCGTATTTATGGATATGGATAGGTGACCAAGATATCAACAAACTTACTTAAATGAGACTGCCATTGTCGTACTAAAAACTAGGTGAAGGCATTAAATCCTGAGGTGTCACCATTTCCTTGAGTCCTGCCTTAAATCAAAGGGAACGGTGGTTTAATTAAAGCCTCCTTTTACGGTTGGTCAAACAAAGAAGAAGAAGAAGAGGAGGAGGAGGAGGAGGAGGAAGAAGAAGAAGGAGAAAATCTGTTGCTGGATAATTGGAATTTTTCAATTTCATGGGGGATCTGATGCAACTGCTTATGGTGCTTAATTTGTTTACCAAATTAGAACCCAAGTTGCTCAACTTTGTGGGTTGTCCTCGTCTTCATCTAGTCATCTTTCTAAATAGATCACATATGCCTTATGTGATATGCAATACTTCCTTAAAACATTACTAATAAAAAGCATACCTGTATTACCAGTATATGAAAATATAAAATAAAAACTTTCATAATAATATAATAACTTTTCTCTCTCTCTCTCTTTTTTTTTTTTTTTTCCGGTAATACTTAATCTTCTGAAACAGGATTTACAAACACTTTGTTGAAAGATATAGGCGACTACTCTTGGTGTAAACAAATATAAATCAAATGCGAAATACACCACCTGCAATATCATGCCAAATAGATGAGATAGTCAGATTTTATACGTTTCATCTTCACTTTGTTTAGCACGCACTTGGAAAACAATAATTGTTAAAATATTATGATATTCCCCAAATACCTAAGATTTGAAATTCTCAAACCTAATTGAATGTCTTTTAGTACATTATCCGTCTACGGTAAAGTTCCAGTGTCGCATAATTCCTTAGCGTCTTTGCGATGATAAAATATCTCAGTTCTAGATTAGTATTTTGGATGTGATTTTTTGGTTGAGCAAACAATAGGCAGAAAATCGATAGATTAGCCTAAAATGGGGCCCAAATATTATTCAGATTGTATCTTAACATATCATGCTTAAAGAATTTTCTATACAGACATCAATTCTCGCAATATGTATATACGTTCACGAGTATAATGGAACAAAAGAAACCAACTAAATTTCGCAGAGTGAAGATATATAAACTACTTCCTTGGCCGCAAAATGGGGGCCAAGCCTTCTCTTTCCCTTCTCTCCCAAAAACTTCAGAATCATTAGTGAAAAACAGGTCAATACGTATTACAAAGGAACAGTTTCAAAGTACATTTCTAACGAAATCTATAAAGTAATTTTCCCGATGCAACCAAAAGTTTTGAAGTTGATAACATATAAAATTATCACATGGTTAAAGAATATTATATGCCTTAAAATTAATTTTCAAGTGGTTATTAAAAACTTTTCTGGGCATTTGGTGAGATTAATTTGTGAAATACGCACTCGAGTGTGCATTTGTAATTAGTTTCCAGAGGATTTCACACTCCAAATACGGGAGAGCAAAGAATGATTGGTTTGTGCATTTTTGACTCTATAAAGCGTTATGTTGTGATGCTTTTTCCTTATGCCTAAACCTCAATTGACGCAAAACTAGCTCTCCACCACTTCCTTTTGGAAGAAAAGGGGATAAATGTTTTTCTTTTTTATTTTTTTTTTATTTTTTTGGATAAATGAAAGAGAACCAATGTTGAGACGATGAAGCCATTGAGGAATCGTGATTGGGTCAATGAAGCTATAAGGAAAAAGGGTTTTCATTCTATTAAAATCTCACATAACTCGTTCATGCGAACATAGACACAAAATGAAATTATTTTTAGCTCGAGTAAAAAACAAACTTCTAAAAATTTTAGAGAGAAAGAAGATAAAGCTATAAAACAATAGTTCTTAAATTTGATTATAAATAAAATGATGATCATTTAGTTTTCTTGAAATTTGTCTTCATTCGTAGCTTCCATACTTAAAATAATATCTTCACCATACAATTTCATAAACCTCTCTTCTTCAATATATTTAACAATTAATTTTTCTAAATACTTATTACTCACTGCAAGTTTACTTAAATCTTCTTACACTTTGTCAAATGATGCAGCCATTTTCTGTTTTAATGCTTATATTTGCACCATAACTTGCTTCAACAAATTTTGTATTTAAGCCAATATAATAGGATTTTGCAAATTGATCATGATTGGAAATGAAAATGAATAATAAAATTAAACAACAAACAAAATAGTAATGATGGCAAAAGAAAAGAAACAAATAGGATCGAATCAATGAGAATTGATTAAGAGTATAAGTAACGAGAACACCATTATCAAAATCTCACGTAACTCATTCAAATGAGCAAGAAACAAAATGAAATTGTTTTTAGTCCGAGTTAAAAATAAACTCTTAAAAATTTGAGAGAGAAGGAAGAGAGAGCTATAGAACAATTGTTCTTGAATTTGATTATGAATGAAATAATCATCTGGTTTTACAAATGCTATTTATAATATTTCCTATAATAACTAATTTCCTAACAAATTTTACTAATTATAATCATTTACTATCTTTCTTAACTAACTAGTTCTATTATAGTTGCAATTGTTCATTAAGTTGCTTAATGAATATCTAAAATCACAACACATTCTCAATTTAAAAAAAATAGAAAATTAATAATTTGTATATAGGAGTGGATAGTGCTTTGGTCAAACCAAACCGTTACGTCCACCATTTTAGTCATATTTATAATAACAGTATAACAATCTTCTTTATTTGTACCACTTTTCATATATTTATCTTCTCTTTATACTATTAAAAATTTTCAACCTTTATCTAAACTTGAAAGTTGAATCCAAATATTTATCTCCTAGTGTAGAAACTAAGCTATATTTTATTTATTTTCATTTTGTTGTTGTTAGTTGTATTAGTCCATATTAGCTAAATAATCCATGTTAGTATATACATATAGTTTTCTTGTAGCTTCAGTTGTAGTATAAATATCAGAGCTATAATGGTTGTAACTGACTGATCAAATTACTCATTTATTTTCATTGTTCTATATTTTCTCTATACAAAGCTTCTGGAGTTCACATCCATGGTAGACCTTCGAAGATCTCGAAATTCACATGGTATCAAAGCTATTAAAGGTATTGATTTGACTTTTACTTTACAACATGAGTGTTTCTTCATCTTCCATTACTGGTACTTTAGCCAATCTTTTAATTACGGATCCTCTATAACTTTCAGGTTCGGATAATCTTAATGTCATAAATAAAAACCTAATTTTCAATGGAAGCAACTATTTAGGCTAAAGTAGAGACGTTAAGATGGCCTTAGGGGCAAAACTGAAAATCTGCTTTATAGATGGAACTATTAATAAGCCACCTAATCATTCATCAAACCTAGTAAAGTGGTTAAGGTATGATTATATGGTTCGATTTTGGATCGTCAACTTTGTTGCAAATCGTAACCAAGAACAGACAAGGCCAGTCACTGAATGGGTCTAAGCTTGCAGAAAGCTCAAAAAGAGTCAACGGGGAAAGGTATGAAAGGGTGAAAGCAAATGATGAAAACAGTAAGCAAAACCCACAAATACTTCCAGAGGATATAATACACCAATGGAACTTCCGAAACTCACGGCACAATTCGATGTGATGCACGAATTGATCCAATGAGGTTATTTACCACCTAACCTTGCTTAAGGGAAAAGATAAGAGTAATGCCAATAATAAACAACAGTATTTACATAAGGAAGAAAGTACTCTAAAGTGTATTGAAGATTATCTGATTTGTTACAACTATAAGTACAAGAGTATTTATAGTTGTGAACTAGGGTAACTTACCTAAAAGGGAAAAGACAAAAAGGACATTTCCTGGGGGGGGAGGCAATGTATATGTTATAAATGGGCAAAAATGAATATATAAGGAAAATAATCATTGTTGCTACAAATTTTACACATGATACTGTACACATGGTGATGCGGCATTGGCGAAGTCATTAGGAGATGCGGACAAAATGTACGAACAGATGAGCTTATCTAAACAAGGATGGCTTAATCAATTCTAATTCTCTCTCTTAGCTTCTCGACAAAAATGAGGTCGAGTGATTGTACTGCTCAGCACTGGAGAGTACTCATCTACTCAGCAAACCACAAAATAATGGGTTGTCATACGACATAACATTAAAGGTGACTTGGTAAAGAAGTATTTGGTCTAGGTAGGGGTTAGTTGGAACATAAAGATTCGACGTACCAGCCCTTCTAGTCTTTGGGCTCTACCGCGAGTTAGAGGTCCTATAGCTTGATTCCCATCAAACTCTATGGTAACTGATCTAGCTTAGAGCTTCCTTTATACACAATTTACGAAACCATTGTAGGATGAGGTGACCGAACAATATGGTGTTTCTAATGGGCCACTAATCTTTCAATTGCAATACAAAGTTAGTAACCTAAAGCAAAATAATAGTAGTGTTGCGCATCATTAGAATAGGTTTAAAAAGTGTTAAGGTGAACTTAGTCAGTTACGCTTTTCTTAAGTGTACTTATGGAAGATTAAATCTATGCGCTAGTGGTTTTAAGGAGAAAATGGTTGAATTTGAGTTTGAAAGTAAACTTATGCAGTTGTTTATGGGTTTAAATGAGATGTATGATGGTGTTCATAATCAGATATTATCAACGGACCCTATGCCTTCAGTGAATAAAGCATTTTATCTAATCCAACAAATCGAAAAACAAAAGCAAATTACATCTAGCTTTTTTGCTAGTGTTAAAATGTTCACTTTTAATATAAGAGGTAGAACATTAGTGATTAACAAGAAGCAGAACAAGAATAAGATGATTTGTAAGCATTGTAGAATGGAAAGGCATAGCATTGATAGTTGCTTTCAGATAATCGGTTATCCTGAATGGTTTAAAGGGAAGAAGTATATTAAGAGAAAAGTAGTGACTAATACTATTGATGTAGCACGTCTAAGTCTCCCGAGTACTCCCTTAGATCAATTTAGTGATAGTGTTTCTAAGGTAAATAACCATACTGACAATTCTAATAATCGAAGATTATACGATATGTGTGAGTAGATGTTAGGGCTAATGAAGATTGAAGGGTAAGCTAAAGGGGCTAGAGTTGCTATTGCTACAAACAATGTTCAATTTGTAGGTATTCTTTCATCCTTTTTTTGTTTAAATGCTCTAAGGAATAACTTGAGCTCTTGGGTTATAGATACAGGTGCTACAAATCACATGACTCATTTTCGATCCTTATTGCATGATGTTACTAATCTTATACATCCAATTAATGTTAATTTACCTAGTGGTAGTACTATACCTGTAACCAAGTTTGGTCCAGCTATCATTAACCAACTCTAACTATATGCAATGTCTTTCTTGTCTTTAGCTTCACTTACAACTTACTTTCAGAGCATAGTTTAGCATTAGATCAGTAACTAATTGTTGTTTTTAATGCTTCTCAATCACTTGTTAGGCCCAATATACAGTAAAACAGTGGCAATAGCTAAAGCTACGTGCGGGTTGTATGTGCTATGCAAAGAAGAATAGGAAGTAGTTTTAGATTGTGATGATCAAAATAAGAAATTTGTTTCTTGTAATTCTGTTCCTAAGGAAGATACTATACTTCATTTGGTACATGCTTGACTGGGGCATAGTTCTATTTCAAAGCTTAGGTGCTTCAACTTGTGTAAAAGTTGTGACTTTGATTCTTTTGCATGTGACGTATGCCAAGAGGCAAAGTTTCATAGGATACCTTTTGAAAAGAGTACAAATGTTACAAAGTTTTCTTTTGAGCTGCTACATGTTGATATATGGGGTTCTTATAAAGTTGTCTCCATCACAGGTAATAGATATTTCTTAACAGTTGTGGATGACTTTACCAAATCTACTTGGACCTTTCTACTTCACCATAAAGACTAAACACTTTCAATTCTAAAAATTTTCTTTACTTATGTGTCAAATACTTTTCCATTGTCCCAATGTTTGTGAGAACAAATAATGGGCTTAAGTTTTTATCATCCATGTACCAATCATTGTTTATTAGTACATGCATTGTGCATCAAATCATCACAGTATATACATTTGAGCAAAATAGGAAAGTTGAAAGGAAACATAAGCATCTTCTTGATACTTCTAGAGTACTTCGAATTCATGCTCAATTGCCAAAAGAGTTTTGGAGTGAATATTTACTTACAACTATAAACTTGATAAACAAAATGACTATGGCTAATTTGAATTGGTGTTCGGCATATGAGTTGTTGTTTAGGTGTTCAGTAAGTTATGACAACCTAAGAGTTATGGGTTGCTTGTGTTTTATAGCTACATAACCTTATCTGAGGGACAAATTTGAATCAAGAGGACTTAAATATGTTTTCCTTGGTTATGCATATGGATAAAAAGGCTATAAAGTGTATGATCTTTCTCATAAACGAATACTAACTTCTCGTGATGTTTTCTTTGTCGAGTCTGATTTTTCGGTTTTTTGTTTATAATATTAATTTCTCATTTATTGATTAATACTAAACCTTTACCCATTTAATATTAATCATCGACTAAAGAAATTGAGAAATTCCAGTTTTTTATTAACAATAATTTTTGGAGTCGCCACCCGACCAAAGTCGGGAAAAGAAAAAGAAACCATAATCAATTTGGTAGATTGATTACGATTTAGCTACCGGTCTTTGATTTCAATTTTAACAAAGAACTAGAGGGTTCCGAATTTGGGGGCTAACCTATTAAACCCTAACGGGTACCACTATTTATTTGCCGAAATTAGGGTCATTTTTCTAATTATAATATTTTAAAAATAAATAAGTAAATAAATAAAATAAAAAAAGAACCTAAGTTTCTACATATTTTACCGTCGCCCTGAAGGTGCCTACGTACCCGCTAGCCGGGATCAGACGATCGTAGTTCTTTCCGAAAACTTTAATGTGTTAGTTTATTTTAATTTTTGAAAGCCAACTGAATTTACGTTATTATCAATTTATTCGGTTTATTTAAAAAAAAATTTGAAGGGTCCTAACACTTGAGGATTTTTTGAAAACTCTCTAAAACGTCACTATTTCTTTCTTTTTAAAAAAAAAAAAAGCTTTCCTATTAATTTTTCTGTCTAAGACATAATTTTTCTAATTGAGACATAAATAAAAACTAACATTAAAAGGTTTCTTAAACTAAGATATATATATATACATATTTATATTTATATACACGTCCATGCCTAAATTTATTATTAGCAATTATGTACCTAACTAAATTATTAAGATCATATAACTACTAATAAAAAATCCTAAAATTCATCTACTCATATATATTACATTAACTAACTAAAGACATGATAATATAATATAACATAATAACAATATAACCTAAAATAGGTCGCACCTGATTGTTTCGTTTGGCAGTAGAAGATAAAAGACTTCGATACGTGAACTTATCCGATGTGTGATTACCCTTTAATCGGAATTGGCAACAGTGATAGTTTGCTTCGCCGGAGATTGTGCCTACTATTTGTGGACCCAACAGTATGCGATGACTAATTGCAAGTGCAATTCGTTGCAGCGGCGCGCAAAGCGATGCAGCGAAGTGCAGTATTGTGGTGAGCATCGTTCATTCGTTAGTCGATGGAGTGTGTAGTCTGCAGCTTGACAACAGGTCAGCGTAGGTGTGTTAAGCAGAATCCAACGGAGTTGGAGAGTAACGTGGTAGCAGAAACTAGTTGCATCTTTGCAGTGTCGTGTGCTTACCGTGGAGTATGTCCAGTGGATGAATATTAGGATTCCGACTGTTTACTGGTCGCGGGTTGGCCTTCACTCCCTTCAACAACAACTTTAATCCAACTTCTCACTGCAAATCATGGCCAACGGTGATGGTTCAAGTCGAGGGCTGGGTGAAGACTGAGCGTTGGGTTGTAGTGTTAGCGGTCGCTTGCGTGGATAGTGTATGCAAGAGAGGGAGAGTTATGAGTTACTCAAGATCGGGCTGCTGTCGGCTGGCTGCTGCTGTTGGTTAAATTGGTTTTATTCTACAAGGAATTGCTACTATTTGCTGGCCGTAGAGCAGCGTACGCCGATGAAGGCAGTAGGCGAACGCGCAGTAAGGCGTGTAGACATTCGTGTCGGCTACAAAGTATCGTCGAAGGCCTAATTGCTGCGGCATGAGGCTCCTGCCGAACAGCAGCAACATTCAGTGAATCGGCAGTGTTCGTCGGACTCTAATGATGGAGTTCACCGGATGATGTTTCTGTTACTGTATTGTTTTGTGATTTAAATTCCTATTATTTGAAAGTCCACTTTTTTTCTACACGTGTGTGTTGTTTATATAAAGTCTAAACCAAATCATATCATACCACATCTAATTACATCTGATTCGTTAATTAAATTAGATTCAAATTTAATTCAAATCTGATTTAACTAATATTCATATGATTTGATTAGATATGAATCCAATTTTAAATCTTGCTTCTACAAAGACAGAAAAATAAAGATATAGGTGCCTGCTGAGACTCGAACCAGTGACCTCTAACTAAATCCACCCAAATACTCCGATACTTATCCGTTAGGCCATTGGTCTGTGTCTTGACATTTATTACTATTAAATTATATTTAAACCATCTGAATCCCTAGAGTAAAATTTTTAACTAAACTAAAATTAAAACTAACACTAAAACTAATTATTCCTAATATAAATTACTTCCTAAAAATCTACGAAATTTTTATAATTTTTCCTTTTCTTATTTTTTTGGTATTTTCATTATTTGTTAATATCTTTTATCTTTTATTAATTTTTTTGTTTTTTTTTATTTATTTTAAATTAGGACCCTTTTTGTAAAAATAAAAATTAGGACTTCAGAGGGGCAAAAATTAGGTGTCTACAGCTGCCCCTCTTTGTCGTGAAGTTTGAGCAAAACTTTGTCACAAAGATAAAAGTGACACCGTTTTTGCCTCAAGACAACTCTATCCTAAGGAACGTTAAGTCACTTAACGAAGGTTAGAACGACAATGGGAAGTGCCTTTGTGAATTGGCAAAAATCTATAAAAAAGAATAACGAGAATCTTGGTCGTGCCCTGATGAGCTGACTAACCAAGGTGGTCAAAGCGCCCCTTGAGCTGGCTAAAACCTGAAAAATAAAAGAAGACTTGGATTGTGCCCTTAATGAGCTGACTAACCAAGGCGGTCAAAGCGCCCCTTGAGCTGGCTAAGACCTAAAAATATGAAGGAAACTTGGTCATGCCCTTAATAAGCTAACTAACCAAGGCGGTCAAAGCGTCTCTTGAGCTGGCTAAGACCTAAAGAACGAAGAAACTTGGTCGTACCCTTAATGAGCTGACTAACTAAGGCGGTCGAAGCGCCCCATGAGTTGGCTAAGACCTAAAAATATGAAGAAAACTTGGTCGCGCCCTTAATGAGCTGACTAACCAAGGCGGTCAAAGCGCCCCATGAGCTGGCTAAGACCTAAAGAATGAAGAAAACTTGGTCGTACCCTTAATGAGCTGACTAACCAAGGCGATCGAAGCGCCCCATGAGTTGGCTAAGACCTAAAGAATGAAGAAAACTTGGTGGTACCCTTAATGAGCTGACTAACCAAGGCGGTCGAAGCGCCCCATGAGTTGATTAAGACCTAAAGAATGAAGAAAACTTGGTCGTGCCTTTAATGAGCTGACTAACCAAGGCGGTCGAAGCGCCCCATGAGCTGGCTAAGACCTAAAAATATGAAGAAAACTTGGTTGTGCCCTTAATGAGCTGACTAACCGAGGCGGTCGAAGCACCCCTTAAGCTAGCTAAGAGCTAAAAATATGAAGAAAACTTGGTCGTGCCCTTAATGAGCTGACTAACTAAGGTGGTCGAAGCGCCTTTTGAGCTGGCTAAGACCTAAAGAATGAAGAAACTTGGTCGTGCCCTTAATGAGCTGACTAACCAAGGTGGTTGAAGCAACCTATGAGCTGGCTAAGACCTAAAAATATGAAGAAAACTTGGTCGTGCCCTTAATGAGCTGACTAACTAAGGCAGTTGAAGCACCCCTTAAGCTGGCTAAGACCTAAAAATATGAAGAAAACTTAGTCGTGCCTTTAATGAGCTGACTAACCAAGGCGGTCGAAGCGCCCCTTGAGCTAGTTAAGACTTAAAGAATGAAGAAACTTGGTCGTGCCCTTAATGAGCTGACTAACCAAGGCAATCGAAGCGCCCCATGAGCTGGCTAAGACCTAAAAATATGAAGAAAACTTTGAATTGGGGTAAAGCTTCATGAGCTTGCTAAATCCCTAGGAGATTATAAATTGGGACTGTTTTAGGAGTTAGGCAGAAGCTTAAGAAGCTTTAGATTGGGACTGCACTCTATGAGCTGGCTAGATCCCTAAATGAGAATATGAATCTAGATAGCGCTCCATAAGCTGACTGAAGCGCTAAAGAAGATATGGATAGGATCAATGCACTATGAGTTGGCTATATCCTTGAGAAAACGGATAAAGGGTAAGCACCCTTCGAACTCGCTTAAAAAGCAAACTGAGGAACATAGCTAACTTGAAAAAAACTGTTGATTTGAGAAATTTACAAACGAGGAATTTGGTGAAAATTGTTTATAACATGAATTGAAAATTTGGCTACTATAGATGAAATGGACTGGAAAATGAATGGAAAACTTGTAACAAGCCTCTACTTTCTCTCTCTCCTTTTCATGTCTTTTCATTTTCTTTTTTCCTTCTTTTTCCTTGAAAGTTTGCTAATGGATACAAATTCCTATTTAAAAGGCAAACGTTATAATCATATAGGGTATCTCATATCCACCCTAGTTTATAACCAAGACAATAAGCTTCTTAGATAGGCCTTAAATATTTATTTCATAAGAAAAAGGTAACTCACGATTAGTTTAGTCAAAGAGGATTTCCTTACGCACTCTCGGTCTGGATTTCACTCTTGATTACTATTCCAGAAATTATAATCCAATTTGTAAATGATACATTCTGATCGATCTGTTAGGTCTTTTTGGGTTTAGTATTGTAACTTGGGCTTTTGGTTAAATGGTTTCAAAAAAGTTAATTGAGAGGGCCTTTTTTGAAAGAAATGCTTTCGTCCAACTCGGGGAGTACAAGTCAAGAACCCTTAAGAATGAACTGCTTGTGCGCTTGCCCCAGTTTCAAAAATAATTTTTATCTTAGATAAATTATTCTTCAAAATTAGAAGAGCTTTGAGTAAGGAGGTGTTGTGGGTGGGAAGGTCTTGTGTTTGAGAATTGAGCGGATAAAAAGGGTTTATGTTCATGATTTGGAGTATGGTTTTGAACTGAATATGGAGTTTTTGGTTTGTGGTTGAGAACGTGATTCTGAATGAATATGAGGTCTTGTGCTTTTGGTTGGGAATGCGATTCAAGGCCTTGTGTTTTTTTTTTTTTTTGAGCAACTTAAGCCTTCTTTGATTGGGGATTTTCTCAAGCCCGATATTTAGGTATTCCTTCATTTTCCTTTTTCCTAGTTTTTTTCTTTTTCTTTTTTTTTTTCTCTTTTTTTTTTCTTTTTTCATTTCATTTCTTTTTTTTCTCTCCCCAAAAATAACTATCTCTTTTGTCAAGTTTTTGTCTTTAGATGAATCAAGGCCCTAAATTCATAGGTTCAGGTTCAAAGTGCATTGGCTTAGGTAAGGTATGTGTAGCCTTTGGGGTATTTGGCAAAATGTTAGCTCTTCTTCAAAGAAAACAATTTATCGAAAACAAAAATTATCCTTGAATTGTTATTACTAGGGTAAGCACAAATTAGTTTTATCCTTTTCTCCTAATCAATGACCCTAACCTCTAAATTGTCGCACTGTGGGGGTGGTTCTTGACAGGGTTTACATTTGAAATGAACTCCAGATCAGTCCAATGGGGTTATCAAAGGATAATTGTGTTTAGGATTTGAAAATAAATGCCTAACTTCGTTTCGGTCTACGTATCAAATTCAAAATGGACCTCCTTTAAGGAATAAGTCCAAAATATCCTCACCATGATGTCTCTTAACTCTTAAAGTATTTAAGGGTTAGTGTATAGGATATAGCTTGCCTCTTTTCATTCAAAACATTTTAAAAGTGAGTTACCAATTCCTTACATAGGGGTTGATTAACCTTAAGGAGATGACAGACCTTACTCCCTAATTCCTTGGAACATGCCCTAGTCATGAAATTTCAAAGACTAAATGCCCCATGCCTCAAACTTATAGGTCTTAATGCCCTTAAGCTTCCATATGCGATTTTAGGTTAGATTCTTTAGAGTTCAAATGGGCTGGAACCGACAGCTTTTGAAGTGGAAGGGACTAATGAATTGCCCTTTTTGTTTATATCAAGGATTAAGCTTAAGATAGTGTTTCATGGCTTTGTGTTTTGACTCGGTTTATGGTTGGACTGGATGGCTCAAGCCTTAAGTTTGTTCAACTATCTTGATGGGCTAGGGGTCGGGTTTGGTTGGTTATTTTCTCGAGCCAAGTGGGTCCGTTTAGGTTATTTGCCTTAACGGGCCAAGTAATTGTGTTTATCTCGAATACTGTAAGAATCTATAACCATTAGCAACTTTCTTTCTTTTTCTTTTCTTTCCTTTCCTTCTTTTTTCTTTCTTTTTTTTTTTTTTTAAAAGAGAGAGAGGAAAAGTTAGGGCTTTTGTGTTACAAAGACCGAATGATAGAATTGTGAATGGATGATTACGAAAGATTGGTTTCATGAAAATATATACAAGCCGAGAACAACATTACTGAAAGTCTATTTACAAATGAGGAATTCTGAAGAATAAAAGACTAAACAAAGAAAATATCTAAATCTTATTTATTCCAAATGGAGAAGGCTATTTGCAAAATGTTAAATTTACCTAAAAGAATGAATATTTCTGGTGGGTAGAATATTAGGCACTATTATTTCACAAGTTGGATTCTTTTCGTTTGGCTTCTTTTTTTTATTTTTATGTTTTGTTTTTTATTTACTCCGTAAAGGTTGAGCTCAGCTGATGTGGGCCCAAACAAAAAGAGATAGATTCGGGCTCCCATAGATGTACGAAGGCCCACACTAGAGTGATGTTCATAGGGATCTTCTGTAGAGAGAGGACGGGCCCAATCTTATTTTTAATAAACTCCTGTTTATCTGGGCTGAAGAGTCGAAACTACGTTTGAATTGGTTTTTGAGGCCAATGCGGTAGGTGGACATAAATGTCTTTAAAAGACCCTTGACTTGGTCCAACCATGACTTATTAAAAATCAAAATTAAAATTATAATTACAATGTATTCTAAACTTTTCGTGAAATTATTACAAATTATTTATAATGGAAGATTACAATTATCGTCACAACTTCACAACTGCCTTTATCGATTTAGGTTTGCCACATCATAGATTTTTGTGATTTTTGAAAAAGTTTTCATGTAATATGAAGGGTGGGTTCTAAAGGTCCTCAAGCTCTGCAACCACTACGTTTTTCAAAGCAACGATTCTATGGTCGCATTTGAACTTGAGTGGGGTAGCCTGATCGACCTCGGAAGGTGGTTATCGCACAACATCGGAAGCTTACACAATGGCCCCCCTCTTAAGGTTCTAAGACGGCCTGGTTC
Source organism: Lumnitzera littorea (assembly GCA_024138015.1). Lineage (NCBI taxonomy): Eukaryota > Viridiplantae > Streptophyta > Magnoliopsida > Myrtales > Combretaceae > Lumnitzera > Lumnitzera littorea. The sequence goes on from JAMXBB010000008.1 coordinate 67,643,166, forward strand.
TGACCATGTTTAACATGCGTTTATAATGCAGAAAAGAAAAGAAAATAAAATAAAATAAAATAAATAAAAGTAAAAAAAAAAAAGAAAAACCCCAAAATTTCCCCTTAAATAAACTGCTACAGATAAAAAAAATGTTAATAAAAACAAATAGAATAAACAGATAAATAAAATAACATGCCTAAGTTTTTTTTTTTATTTCATCTTTTTTTTTTTGAAAAATAATCCTATTTTCGGCAATTTCTAGTGGCTAACCCTTTAGCGATCCTTAGTGGAGTTGCCAAACTATCGAGTCTGATTTTTCGGTTTTCTGTTTATAATATTAATTTCTCATTTCTTGATTAATACTAAACCTTTACCCATTTAATATTAATCCTCGACTAAAGAAATTGAGAAATTCTGGTTTTTTATTAAAAATAATTTTTGGAGTCGCTACTCGACCGAAGTCGGGAAAAGAAAAAGAAACCGTAATCAATTGGGTAAATTGATTACGATTTAGCTACCGGTCTTTAATTTCAATTTTAACAAAAAACCAGAGGGTTCCGAATTTGGGGGCTAACCTATTAAACCCTAACGGGTGCCACTATTTATTTGCCGAAATTAGGGTCATTTTTCTAATTATAACATTTTAAAAATAAATAAGTAAATAAATAAAATAAAAAAAAGAACCTAAGTTTCTACATATTTTACCGTCGCCCTGAAGGTGTCTACGTACCCGCTAGCCGAGATTAGACGATCGTAGTTCTTTCCGAAAACTTTAATGTGTTAGTTTATTTTAATTTTTGAAAACCAACCGAATTTACGTTATTATCAATTTATTCGGTTTATTTAAAAAAAATTAAAGGGTCCTAACACTTGAGGATATTTTGAAAACTCTCTAAAACGTCACTATTTCTTTCTTTTAAAAAAAAAAATGGTTTCCTATTAATTTTTCTATCTAAGACGTAATTTTTCTAATTGAGACATAAATAAAAACTAACATTAAAAGGTTTCTTAAACTAAGATATATATATATACATATTTATATTTATATACACGTCCATGCCTAAATTTATTATTAGCAATTATGTACCTAACTAAATTATTAAGATCATATAACTACTAATAAAAAATCCTAAAATTAATATACTCATATATATTACATTAACTAACTAATGACATGATAATATAATATAACATAATAACAATATAACCTAAAATAGGCCGCACCTGATTGTTTCGTTTGGCAGTAGAGGATAAAAGACTTCAATACATGAACTTATCCAATGTGTGATTACCCTTTAATCGGAATCGGCAACAGTGATAGTTTGCTTCGCCGGAGATTGTGCCTATTATTTGTGGACCCAACGGTATGCGATAATTAATTGCAAGTGCAATTCGTTGCAGCGGCGCGTGAAGAGATGCAGCGAAGTGCAGTATTGTGGTGAGCATCATTCGTTCGTTAGCCGATGGAGTGTGTAGTCTGCAGCTTGACAATAGGTCGGCGTGGGTGTGTTGGGCAGAATCCGACGAAGTTGGAGAGTAACGTGGCAGTAGAAACTAGTCGCATCTTTGTGGTATTGTGTGCTTACCATGGAGTATGTCCAGTGGATGAATATTAGGATTCCGACTGTTTGTTGGTCGCGGGTTGGCCTTCACTCCCTTCAACAGCAACTTCAATCCAACTTCTCACTGCAAATCATGGCCAACGGTGATGGTTCAAGTCGAGGGCTGGGTGAAGACTGAGCGTCGGGTTGTAGTGTTGGCGGTCGCTTGTATGGACGGTGTGTACGAGAGAGGGAGAGTTATGAGTGACTCGGGATCGGGCTGCTGTCGGCTGGCTGCTGTTGTTGGTCAAATTGGTTTTATTCTACAGGGAATTGCTGCTGTCTGCTGGCCGTGGAGCAGCGTACGTCGATGAAGGCAGTAGGCGAACGCGCAGTGAGGTGTGTAGACGTTTGTGTCGGTAGCAAAGTATCGTCGAAGGCCTGATTGCTGCAGCGTGAGGCTCTTGTCGAACAGTAGCAAGATTCAGTGTCAGACTCTGATGATGGAGTTCACTCGATGATGTTTCTGTTACTGTGTTGTTTTGTGATTTGAATTCCTATTATCTGAAAGTCCACTTTTTTTCTGCATATGTTGTTTATATAAAGTCTAAACCAAATCATATCATACCACATCTAATTACATCTGATTCGTTAATTAAATTAGATTCAAATTTAATTCAAATATGATTTAACTAATATTCATATGATTTGATTAGATATGAATCCAATTTTAAATCTTGCTTCTACAAAGACAGAAAAATAAAGACATAGGTGCCTATTGAGACTCAAACTAGTGACCTCTAACTAAATCTATCCAAATACTCTGATACTTATCTGTTAGGCCGTTGATCTGTATCTTGATATTTATTACCATTAAATTATATTTAAACCATCTGAATCCCTAAAGTAAAATTTTTAACTAAACTAAAATTAAAACTAACACTAAAACTAATTATTCCTAATATAAATTACTTCCTAAAAATCTACGAAATTTTTATAATTTTTCCTTTTCTTATTTTTTTGGTATTTTCATTATTTGTTAATATCTTTTATCTTTTCTTAATTTTTTTGTTTTTTTGATTTTTTTTTAATTAGGACCCTTTTTGTAAAAATAAAAATTAGGACTTCAGAAGGGCAAAAATTAGGTGTCTACAGTATTCTTTGAGAATCACCACACATTACTTGTCCTGATTTTGTTCCAATCTCTCCTAAACAGCATGTTTTGTTTAAAACACCTCACTTGTCTATCGCTTCACTTGATTAGCTTGGTAACTTACTTACTGCTTAGCCTTCTAATATCTAACTTGTACAGTTTAGTGAATCGATACATATTGAAGCCTTAGAAATTGATACTACTGATGAAGTTCTCTTACCTACTAGTATTGATTCTATTGATACTACTACTTTACGCAAGTCAATAAGACAAAGATAACCATCTCAATTGCTCAAGGATTTTCTTTTCTAAGTAAGGTATAATTGTCGAGCCTAATTTTTTTTTTTTTCCGATTTTATAAATTAGTCTTCTTTAAACTGATCAATATTAAACCCTACCTGTTTAATATTGAACATCAACTAAGGTTTAAAGAAAAATGGTTCTTTTATATTTTAAAAATATTTTCAGAGTCGCCACCCAACCGGAGTTGGAAAAAAGAGTTGAATTGGTTATAATTTAACTACTAGTATTTTTTTATAAAACTAATTTTACAAATGGTTTTAAGAATCATAAAATTGAGTTCGAGGGTCAGATTTTTTAAATCTTTGTGGGTACCATCAACTTTCCAATTTTAGACTTAATCTTTTAAAATCACCTTTCAAAATTTATCGAAATTCAATTGATGATTAGTAAATTAGGCTAAATGGAATAAGATAAACTAAAATGGAAAAATTCATTTTTTAAGTTATCTCGAAAGTGCCTACGTACCCTCTATTTAGGATTAGATATACATAGTTTTTTAACTAAAAATATAAAGGGTTGATTGATTTTAATTTTGGAAAAGAGTTAGATTTACATTTTAAGTGGATTCAGGTTTTATTGAGAAAAATATAAAGGGTTTTAAATTGATATTGTTTATTTTGGAAAATTCTAAAATGTGTCCTAATTTTGAAAGTGGTTGATTTTTTTTTTACTTAGAAAATTTATTTTTCTAAGAGACAAAATCCTTTTTTATTATTTATTATTATTTTATTTTATTTATCAAATAAGGACTAAAATAAACTTTTTTGTTTATTTTTTCCTTTCTTCTTTTTTTTTTCTTTTTCTATTTCTCTTTTTCTTTTTTTTTTTCACAATTACAACTACAATGTTCACAAGAAAACAAAAAAAAATAAACAAAAGAAAAAATGAAACAACAAAACAACAAAAACCGAATACAAAATAAGAGATGTCTTACACCAAAGCAGGAGTGTAAGTTAGGTGTTGGGGTAGACTTCAAGTAGAATCTCAAAGCTCCAATAGGTCAGATCAGGTTAAATACGAGTCGCTTGGGGGAAGATGATGGCAGCAACTTGGAGGGGGTGTTTTAACTTGATTTAACCACCAAATGAAGTGAGAAAAGTGGTTTTATGGGTTTTTGATTGGGATTAGAGGGGGTAGGTTCAACGTTGTAGCGTGTGGGTGGCGTTTAGGTGGTAGTGCAAGGCGGTTGATGGCAGTGGTTGTGCAGATGGAGCTATTCGTAGGGGGTATAGTTGAAGTTGGGGTATTGGGCATATGGTGGCATGATGCCTTGTATGCATTGTGCTTGGGTTGTGGTGAGAGAGGGGTATTGTGCTATGTATTGCATTATGTGTAGGGTTGGGGTTATGAGTAGACAATGAGTGTGTGCAAGAGAAGGATGGTAATCAAGAGAGAGAGAAGTGTTCTATGTGTGTGCTATAGTGCACAAGAGAGGGTTGGAGGGCTTGTGTGACAGAAAAGGATGACGGTCAAGAGAGAGAGCTATAAAGAGAGAAAACTGCACGACTAGAGAGAGAGAGATGTCGAATTTGTGCTAAAAAGTGGTGTTCGACTGTTTTAGACGAAAGTTGATGATGAGTTACAACCCCCCCTAGAATTGATTAATCAACCCCTATTTATACTAAAACTACTTAGTTAACTACGGAAAGGATTGAATGTGAAACCTTAATTTCCAATTTTTTTCTGAATTTGTAATGCCGATTTGAAAGCTTAAGTGTATGAATCTATACATGTTCTTGGGTTCTATTTGAAGTAAGCTGTATCTAGATTGTAATTTCACTACTAATTAGGCAAAATTGCAATGCAAAGTGGCTTGAATTTAGAGCTAAAGTAGGTTAGCTGGAGAGGAAAGTATGGGATTTTTGGGGAAAGGGAGAGAGAGATAGGAAAGTGAGAAAAAAGGGGCTGACATGGCGTTACTTCAACCAATAAGAAGTTACCACGTATGCTGAAAGATATGTAGTTGGTAACATGGCTGACATGTATCATGCCACATATGCAATATGCATCATGCTACATGGTGACATGTATCATGCTTTGTGGTCAACATGTGTCGTATGGTGTACGTATGTAGCAATGTCATGTGTCCCACAGTAGACACGTAGTGCGATGATGTCCCGATATGTAGCAACTTGTGTTATAAGGAAAAAAAAAATAGAAACAAATGATATTTTGATACCTTTGGTAAGATTCAAACCCAAGACCTCAAGCTAAACCTAAACCTAAACCTAATGCTAATATTTAAGTATTTATCCGTTAGGCTGTTAACCTATACCTTATTCATATGTGCAATTACAAAGTTAGCCTGGGCTTGCTTAGGCTAGATTCGAATCTAAGCCTAAACCCAATGCTATTCCCTTATTAAAAAAAAAAAACCTCATTATTAAAACACCAAAACTTATTTAAAATTCCTAAAATTTCTAATATTTTTAGTTTTCTAATTTTTTTTGTAATTTTTTCCAAAAAATTCTTTATTTTTTGTATGTTCTAAATTTTATTATTTTTTGTAATTTTCTATTTTTTGCATCTTTCTAAAAAAAATTTCTAATTTTTTTTTGCAATTTTCTAAATTTTATTATTTTTTGTGCTTTTTCCTATTTTAAGACCCTTTATCCTATTTTAAAATTTTTTTAAAAAATAAAACAAGGGCAAAAATAGGGTATCTATAACTATCTTTCTTTATGGTAAAGTTTGAGTAAAATTTCACCGCAAAAACACAAAAAAAAAAAATCTTTTTTTCTCCTAAGAATGAAATTTATCTTAAGAAGCACTATAGCTAGCTAGCTAACATAGGTTTGGTCTATTGGGGATTTGAAGAATAGTGAAGGTTGAAAGAGAGGAAGCACTCTAGGAGCTAGTCGAGTGAGTTTTGGAAGGTATAGTGCCCTTAGAGCTGACTAGAAAGATCGATTTGAAAATTGGTTATATAAACCCCTAGAACTTCTAATCTAAATCTTAGATTAGACTTAGGTGTACTGGATTACTCTAAAAGTCAATAAAGCTAGATAAGATAAAAACCTTAATATAAGATCGAAAACCAAGTCAACACATCACTTTCAACTAAAATCTTTTTCCATTTTCTTTTGATTTCTTTTCTTTTTTTCCTTTCCTTTTTCCCTTTTTCTCTTCTCCCTTGCCGTCCACTTGGAGTGTTTCTAGACTCCACTTGTTTTCTCCTTTTCAACACATTTAAAACACAACAAAATCCTTAATACAAGTGTTTAATATAAAGTAATAAAATAATTATTTATAACATATATATATATACATATGAATGGGCTAAAACCCATAAAGGGATAATTTAAGCCCATAATGCATATATCAATTCATTCTAATAGTACATGAATATATGTACTAATAAAATAAAATTAAGAAAATTTTATAGTTTGCCACGTGGACTAATAATATTATGCCACGTCAACAAACTATTCAAATAATCTATTTAAGCTACAAATTATACTAATAATGATAATACATAATAATAAAAGTTCAAAATTATAAGAATATAAAAAAAATTAGAAATTAATTAGGTCATAAATTAACAAAGTGAGACACAAAAATAATAAATAAAAATACTTAAGTCAGAATAACTAAATCTATAATAATTTAAGCCTATATTGAAAAATATAAGTTTCAACATCCAAAACAGACCCCACTGTGTAAACGTATATTTGAAAATGATGAAAATCGACTATAAGCTCATAAATATTAAAAATAAAATGAAAAAGTTATATACAATTAACGAAATAGTACAATTGAGGGAAAATTGATAGAAACCTAAGTAGATTTAGGTAAATAATTACATAGAATAACTAGTTCACCTAGTTATTTATTACTTTTCTACTTTATAATAATCAGGTGATCCTAATGAAGGTTCGGATCTTCTTGTGGACTACTATTATTCTTCAGAAACGTCATGGCCAAGTGAGTATTCCCTATGATTCTATACTTATTTGTGTTTGTAGTTAGTAAACTTAAATAATATAGTTAATTGGATGATGTATGAGGTTGGGCCATACATGTGAATGCTATTTCTTATTGAATTGTAAAGTTACCTTAAATACCGATAACTAATTGTTTGTTGCATAGTAGATTGGATAAAAGTTATACTATTTGTGATATTGACTTATCATACAATAATTAGACTTAACTATAATTGACTTAATAAGTGAATTAGAACATGCATAGACATGCATTGCATAAATTAATTTTGGCCATCACATCACATAGAGGTAGGGAGAGGCCATATGGGGATTGTTAATTATATGAATATAATAGTTTAGTATGGTGCATACATACATTATGACCTTACCTTAGCTTGCGGTCGCACTAGGCATTGGAGGCGCTAACTGCTTAAGTAAGGGTTAAGTCTAAAGGCCTCCATTTAGGGGTGAGTGTAGACTGCAGGGGCCCACTCACAATTATACCTTTAACTTGGTTTTTGATTAAAACAAATAGATTGATTTATTTAAATACGAAACGTGAAGTTTCATAGTAAAGTAAGTTCAGGTATAATACCCAGATTTGATTAATACTGTGTATACCCTAACCCTGACTTCGGAGGGCGTTAAATCTGAGTTACATATAGTACCTAATTAACTATATGTATTTGATTGGCATTATGTTTGTTTGTGCATTCATATGATTGAATTTAATGTATGTATAACTTTCTTATCAGTGTGATTAAGAAATTTACTTACTAAGCTATTTAGCTTATATCCTCGTAATCCTTTGATGCAAGACTACCTTTTTGTAGACATTAGCCACAGGATACCAGAGGCTGACACTAGATTTTGGGCCAATGTATGCCAATATGAGTGTCAAGAGAACATATGTAGACTTTTATGTGTATTTTCATTATAACCTTGTTGTAGTTACTTTACTAATAATTTGGATTTACTATAACTTTTTTTTAATGTAAATATTTCCATCTAAATGTTATGCAAATACAAGTATGTTATGATATCATTTTTATCTTATTGCTCTTGGAAAGCCAGTGGTTATAGTAACCTTGTATGTCGTATGAAGAATCCATGATTGGTAGGGAAACCAATTTGTGGTTTTTTATGTAATATATAGCGTCTGCCACAACTAAGCCACCTTCGGGTCATGATAGGTCATGCCCTTATAGGTTGACTAACCTAAGCAGGAGTATCTCTAAGGGACTAATAACCTTAAATTACCTTAAAAGAAGTGCCCTATGGGCTCATTAAAAGGAATCAATGATGAAAAGAAGTGCTTTATGGGCTTTCTTAAGAGAAAATTAGTAAAGGAAAGCACCCTACGGGCTTATTAAAAGAAATTGATGAATAGAAGTACCTTTTAGGCTCGCTAAAAGGGATAAATGAAGAGAAGTGCCCCATAAGCTCGCTACAACAAATTGTTGAAAAGAAGTTCCTTGTAGGCTCACTAAAAGAAATTAGTAGAGAAAAGCACTTTATGGGCTCGCTATAATAAATTGGTGAAGAGAAATAGGATAGCGCTCTACGAGCACACGATCCAAAGGTTTCAAGTTAGGATGGTGCTTAGAGAGCATACGATATGAGGGTTTCAAATTGAGCCAAGATAATACTCTCAAAGCATGCAATTCGGAATTTTCAACTTGGGATAGCACTCCGAGAGCATGCAATCCGAGGGTTTCAACTTAGGATAGCGCTCCAAGAGCATGCAATTCGAAGGTTTCAAGCTTATGATAGGATATCATTCCAAGAGTATACAATCCAAAGGCTTTAGCTTAGGTTAGGATAGCACTCTGAGAGCATACGATCCAAGGGTTTCAAGCTTGGAATAAGATAGCATTCTGAGAGCATGTGATCCAAAGACTTTAACTTAGGTTAGGATAGCACCCTAAGAGCATGCAATCTAAGGGTTTCAAGCTTAGGATAACGTTCTAAGAGCATGCAATCTAAAGGCTTTAACTTAGGTTAGGAGAGCGTTTCGAGAGTATGCGATCATTAACATTTTTACTACATGGACAGTGCTCTAAAGAGCAAACGATCCATGAGGACCAAAGCAAAAGGAACTTATGTAAACATTCTTACAACTTAAAAAAAGTAGATTTGTTGATTGGCAATCTCAAAAGACAGAGCAGACATTAGGGATAAAGTCCCTCGATAGAAAGAGAAGTGGGTAACATTAGCCATGAAGGTGATCACGTCAAAGAGGATGATTATGGCCCCCAAGGCCAACTTGGGAGCAATTTTTATGTAGGAGAAGATCCTTGAACTTAGATGACAAAAGCTTATTGCTAAGGTTGACTCTAGAGAAGATGACTTTTGAATTGTTGAAAACCTCAACTACTAGGGTGATACGAAAAAAAAGAAAGGACTAAAATGAGAGGGAATCGAATTTATTACTAATAGGTTTAGATTCTCCCAATAGTATATAGGCTTTTCAACTACATAATAACTTGATCTTTCCGGCCACCTTTATTTAAGAGAACCCCTTCTTTCCTTTAGGGGCAAATAACTTTCCATGACTTCTTCAAATTTCTTCTTATTAAAAGATATCTCATTCAAGATAGGTTTAGTCTAAAAAGATTTCCTCATACTTTCGGTTTAAATTTCTCTCTCTTGACTTTGATTCAAAAAATGGTCTACCTTGTAAGTAATACACTTTTAATCAATCTGTTAGGTCTTTTTCAGACTATAATGTAATCAAGGCTTTCAGTCCTCAGTTTCAAAATGAATATTACTAAAATGGCTTTCTATGAAAGAACTGCTCTTCAACTTAAGTTTACAAGTCAAGAACCTTATAGGTAAAACTAAAATTGTGCTTACTCCAATTTCAAATGTAACTTTTACCGATGATAAGTTATCTTCTTTAATTAGATGGGCCTTTAAGAAAGGTAGAATTGTAGGTAGGCCTTGAGCCATGCATCAGTTGCAATTTCTTTGGGGATCATAATTTTTTAGGCAAAACTTTAGTATTTGCCTCAACTTCTTTCAAGCTTAATTGTTTTGACAGTGTTTTTAGTGCCTCTATTTGAAATGTAGGTCTTAATTCAAGAATAGGTTTTTGTACCCCATACCCTTTTGGGTTTTAAGGCTCTAAACTTAATAACCTTATTTATGTCGAGTACACTTTTTATTTTTCATTTTAAATTTTCTCATTTTTCCTCTTTTTTCTTTCTTCTTTTCTTTTTCATTTAAGGCAAAGATGATTATTCTTTCTTTTGGCTTGTAACTCAAAGCGTATGTAGTTTGTGTTTAGTGTTTACAATGGATGCCTTTCTTCATCTTAGAGGACATTAGTTATCAATGGTAACAATTACTTTTGAATTGATGCAACTAAAGCAAGTACAAATTAGTTTTAACATTTTCCTCTAATAGATGCTCCTAACCTCCTTTTTACCCTATTGTGGGGAGTGGTTCTCAACATGGTTTAATTTTAAAAATGCCCTGATAAAAAGTTCAATGGGGCTAACAAAAAGATTTTGTGTTTAGGATATTAAAAAAATTGCCTAACTTCATTTTGATTTGTGTATTAAATGCAAGATCCTTTAAGGAATGAGTCCAATAGTCTCACAAAGATGTAACTTGACTCTCAAAGTGGCTCAAGGTTGGTGTTTGGTATTCATCTTGCCTTTCTTCATTCTAAACCTTTTAATTAATGAGATATGTTTAAAAAGGAGAAATGCAAACAAAGCACTTTATTTGAGTCACTTGTCTTTTACAAACATCATGAAATCCGACCTTATCCTTTAATTAAGTCCAATTAGATTGCCCTTATATCTATCAGGTCTTCAACTCTATTTTTCAGTTCCCAACAGTTGTTAGTAGAATGCCCCTACTAACCCATATGATATTTACACTGTGCATTTAGGTTGTATTTCTTTGGCTTGTATCCTAGCATTAAGGCTTTTTGTTGCAATAAGCCCTCATTTCTTAGATGGTCAAAGACTTGAGATAACAAGGTAAGGATCTAAGTAAGCTTTCTTTAGGTATTTTTTGTCCTTTTTTGCTTGGTGTAGGTTTTGATGTTATAGTGTTTATATATGCCCCTGAATCTGGTAGGGCTGATCTTTTTCTGGTCAACCTCCTTATCCCTATGGTTTCTTTAATTCGACTCCCAGTGAGTACAATGTTTGTAAAACTAGCCATTGCATTACCCAATAAGTGCCCATAATATAGTCCCTCTAATGAGTCAATAAAGACAAATATTGATTCTTTTTTAGGAAGAGAAGGAATGATTCTAGCTACCTGACCTTCCATCTTTAAGCATAATCCTTAAATGACTCGTTTTTCTTCTTTCTCAATGTGCATAAGTCCTAAATAACAGTTGTCTCAATATTGTACTTATACTACTCATAGAATGCTCGAGCCAATTTCTCCTAAGTATTGATCTGGTTAAGATTGAGTTGGGTGTACCAAGTTAATGCAAGCCTTATCAGACTATCTTGGAAAGTTTATACCATGAGTTGATTATTTTAAACATATCTACCCATCTTGCGGACATAAAATCTAATATGTAGCTTTGGGCATTTGGTCCCATTATACTTCTCAAACTCTGGTATTTTAAATTTTTTTGGGTAAGCTCTAATATCGTATGTAGAAAATTCAGTGATCATAGCCTGCTTGAATCTATCATCATTCCCAAATGCTCTCATCTTTTCAGTTATCTGCTGAGTTAGCATCCTTTCCAGCTCCTTGATACTTTCTTGACTTGGTTCTAGGTCAACCGAGAAAGAATAAGTCTTAGGCTAGAAAACTAGATGGATCTTCTCTTTAGGAAGAGGTGCTTCAACATATTTCTCTTGTTAGGCTTCTAAGTGCTCTTCATTTGATGACATCATGGCTTTGAGTAGGACGATATTATTTACTAGAAAATTCATCTATTCAATTAGTTTCCCCACCATTTGCTCTAATGAAAGAAACCTTACTTTTGCAGGGTTAGTGTCATCAAGTTTGTTGTTATTTCTATTGTTAGCCATTACTCCTAATAGGAATCCTCACCTGTTAACAGCTTCCTAATTTTATTTTTTGAAAAACACTTTTCTTTTGAAGAGAGAGAAAAGGACTAATTTAAAAAAGTGGGATACAAGGATAAGATTTATTTACAAGTTGCAAGGAAGGAATAGAAAAACATTTCTAAGGGATTAGGTTTATTTTTGGAAAAACACTTTTCTTTTTAAGAGAGAGAAAAGGACTTATTTAAAAAAGTGGGATACATGGATAAGACTTATTTACAAGTTGTGAGGAAAGAGTAGAAAAACATTTCTAAGGGATCGAGAGCCTAAATATTTACAATCGATCATTGGTAATCTATAGGTATTTAAAAGGTAACCTGCAAGAAAAATAATCTTAAAGATGTATAAGAGAAAAGATTGGAAAAAGATAGAGTAGAAGGCATAGAGAAAAGGACTTGTAAAGAAATCAAACATTTAGAAACTTAAGAACACAACTCTCATTATGTTAGTCAAATAGAAACTAATGAATATTTACAAGCAAAATAAAAAATGCAATATGAGGGTACGTGGATGCAAGGAGGGGAGTTGCCAAATTGACTATGATGTGGCAAGAAAAAGATTTTTATTGCATCTTTGAAATTTTCATTACATTATTCAAAAATTTATTACAAATATTCTAAAATTTAGATTTTCTTCTTCGTATGGTCTCTTGGCTCCTCTTTAATCTTCTTTTTTCTCTTCAGCTTAACTACCTTGATCCATCTAGCAATGATAAGAATCAGCTTGCAACTATCTCTAAGCTGAGGCTGACCTATCCCAAGCCAATACTGACCTATTAGAAGCTGAAGCCAACTTACTCTAAATCGAGACCAAACTATTTGAAGTTGAGGCCGATCTGTTTTTGTCAAAGTTGAGCCAATACCAAAAGGTTGAGAGGAAGAAAAGGAGACACTCGACATCAAGTCTATCATTTGTTCAGAAGTCAAGAGACCACACAACTGAGGCCTTAAGGCCAAAGATCTACTCAGCATGGCACGGAGAGACTAGTGTCGACTAGTCATAGAACTCGACAACTGTGGACGACCTTTTAAGTATATCGACCAAGCATTATAGGACTTTAGGGGCTCCTACCCAAACCTAAACATCCAGTTTCTAGCTTCGCTCAATTCAAATCCTACTCCTTCTAAGACAACCCGAATGATTACATGCCAACTCCTTCTATTAAACACACAGTTTTGTATTCTTGTGAATATTTTCTTTATTTTAATTATAGGCCCATTCTTTAGGGTTTAAGGCCTCGTACATTATTTACAGTTTTGCTATTAGGGTTTTTAGGATTTGCTATAAATATCAACATTTGTAGTTAGCTGAGAGAAACTTTTGAAGAATATTTAAACAGTGAAGAATATTCAGACAGTAATTACACTTGATCATTGCTTTTCAAGTAAGGATACTCTTAAGCTCTTAGAGCTTGCCTTTTTTGAATTATTGAGTGCTAGTTAACTCTTTAATTCTTCTTGTATTCTTATCAATCTTAACCTTAAGATTGTAGTGAACCCCTCATTTAAGTAAGTTAGTGAATTGCATCTAACTCTCATTTGAATCCTGAGAAACATTTAGTGTTCGTGAGTCGTATCGAACCCTATTTTGAGCTTAACCCCTGATTGTATTTGTGTCTTAGTGCGTAATATCCATACACATTCACTATCAAAACCCCCTTCACGTCCCTTTCTTCATTTCCTCTGAAACTTGAATACTCATTTATAGCTTAAGTCCCGTTGCGTACATTCGTGGGCCATATCATCTTAGTATTAGAGCTTTGGAGAGACATGCGTACAATGTTCTCCAAAGTTTGCTTCATCATTTGAACATCTATTAGTTGTTGTTCTGTCATGTAGTGTGTTGTTCATGTTCTTAGTCACCATAGTATCGTGCTATTGTTGAGTCGAGTAACAGTAATTTCAGTAATTGATTTTAGTTGCTATGGAAGTGTTTGTCAGTCGTAGGAAGCTAAGAAGTCGAGTAGTATTCGTTTCTAGGTTATTATTTTTGTGTTTTGTTGTAAATCGTGTTGTTCAAATTCTCTGAAAATGACTATACAGACAAGAATGTTGAAAGATAATATCAATAATAGTGGAGATAGTCTTCAAGGAAATTTGAGGTAACCTGTTGACAACTTAGAATATCAAATTCAAAATCTCACCAATTCTATTCTAGAGCTTACTAGTTTAGTCAGAGGCTGCAAACATATTAGTCAAGGTGAAAGAAGGGAATGAACACCCAACAGTAGAAGTGGCTCTAATGAGCTTGATAATGATGTATGATAACTGAGAAGAGTTACTGAGCCGAGAAGAAATATGGTAGAACAAAGTTCTAATAAAAGTGGCCAATCTGAAGTGAACTGACCAACTTAGAATGCTAAGGATGAACCCCAAACACCTGGTTGAGGACTTAATAATATCAAGCTTACGTTGCCAACTTTTAGTAATAGCTACTAACCTAAAGAGTTCTTAGACTAGGTTCCCCGAGTCAAGAAGTTGTTTGAATGCTACGAATGTGACAACCGAATGAAGGTTAAGCTAGCTTCATTATCCCTTGTTGAATATGCAAGCCTTTGGTAGGATAAGTTAGTCGCTAAGCAAGATGCTAAAGGAGAAGAGTCAATTAGAACTTGGAGGCTAATGAAGAGGTTGATGAATTAATGCTTTATGCTAACTTACTTCAAGCAAGAGATGCTCCTGCTTTCTAACACCTGAGACAGGGTTGAAATACTGTTGAGGAGTATTTGCAAGAGTTCGAAACTCTGATGACCAAATGTGAGATAGCTAGCCCTAGGACCACACTATTGTTAAGTTCTTGAGTAGACTTCGAGACAACATTGTTAACATAGTCGAACTGCAACCATTCAACTCCTTGGATGAGCTGATCAATTTAGCTTTAAGGGTGGAGAGAAAGAGGAGAAGAAGGCACCAGAAGCCAATTAACCGACCTCAACAAGTCAACCCTGAGTTTAAGAGATATGTCATAAGAAGGCCAAAAAAGAAGACGGAGAAAAGAGAGCCTAGCCAACCTGATCAAGCCGAGAAAAGGGAGGTAGAGAAGGAAAAAGTATTTAACAATAAGGCTCAAGAAGTGAAGTGCTTCAAATGCTTATACTGTAGACATATTGCTTCCTAATGCTCGAATAAGAGGGTCATGATCTTGAAGGGCAAAGGTCCCGAAGCCAAAGTAGAGAGTTAGAGTGACAAGAGTTCGAAAGGTAAGTTGATAGAAGAAAATGTCTATGTTGATCATGATTTGGATGGACTCTTATCCATGATGAGCCGACAAGCTAACCTGAAAGCAGATACAAGTTAAAGGGAAATTTTATTTTATATTCAATGTTTGGTGAATGGGAAGACCTGTTCCCTAGTTGTTGATGGAGGAAGCTGCACCAACATCGTTTCTATTGAGCTAGTGGAGAAGATGAGATTGATGACCTACCTTCATCTCCAACCTTATGGATTAAAGTGGTTTAATGATAAGGGTATAGTCCATGTGCATAAGAAAGCTCAAATAGAAATCAAGGTGGGATAGTATGAAGACAAAATTCACTTTGACGTGGTCCCTATGAATACCACAAATTTACTTCTTGGCCGACCTTAGGAGTACAACTAGAAAGCGATCCATGATGCCTTCCTTAACACTTACATCATTCGAAAGGATGGCAAGAGCTATCACTTGACCCCTATAAGCATTGAGGAAATCCAAAACAACTCGATACCCAGGTGAAGAAAAAGGGAAAGAGAAGTTTGTTCAGCATCTAAGCTTGTGCTTATTATTTAACGTTGAGAACAACTTCTTTTCAGCCCCATGGTAATGATAGGAATTAGCCTATGACTATCTCCAAACTGAGGCCAACCTGTCCAAAGCCAACGCCGACTTGTCATAAGCTGAAGATGACCTGTTCCAAATCGAGGCCGATTTATTTTTACTAAGGCTAAGCTTTTACTAGAAGGCTAAGAGGAAGAAAAGGAGATACTCGGCATTACGTCTATCATTTGCTGAGAAGCTGAGAGACCACATAACCAAGGCCTCAAGGCCAAAGATCCATTTGACATAGCACGGAGAGACTAGTACTAACTAATCATAGAACTCTGCAACCATAGGCTGACCTTTCAAATATCTTAACCAAGCACTACCAGACTTTAGGGGCTCCTACCCAAACCTGGACATCCAATTGCCGACTTCACTAAGTTCAAATCCTGCTCTTTCCAAGATAACCCAAATGACTGCATGTCGACTCCTTTTATTAAACGCATAGTTTTGTATTCTTGTAAATTTTTTCTTTATTTTAATTATAGGCCCATTCTTTAGGGTTTAAGGCCTTGTACATTATCTACGGTTTTTTCACTAAGGTTTTTAGGATTTATTAGACAATGAAGAATATTTAGACAGTGATTACACTTGATCATTCCTTTTTGAGTAAGGATACTCTTAAGCTCTTAGAGCTTACCTTTTTTGGATTATTGAGTGTTAGTTAACTCTTTAATTTTTCTTGTATTCTTATTAATCTTAACCTTAAAATTGTGGTGAACCCGTCATTTGAGCAACTTAATGAGTTGCATCTAATCGTTATTTGAGCAAGTTAGTGAGTTGTATCTAACCTTCATTCAAATCCCGAGTGATATTTAGTGTTCGTAAGTCCTATCGAACCCTATTTTGAGCTTAACCCTTGATTATGTTTGTGTCTTGGTGCACGATATCCATACACATTTACTATTAAAACCCTCTTCATGTCCCTTTCTTCATTTCCTCCGAAACCTAAATACCCATTTGTGGCTTGAGTCCTGCTGCGTACATTCGTGAGTCATATCAAGCAACTTTAGAGATATCTTCAACATAGAATTTTTAGAAAGTTTTGATCTAGTAATAAGTAACAACATCTTTGGGGAGTTCGATGACAGAAACAAACACATAAATAGGATTCATCTTCTAAGTATCTTTCCTATGAAGGAAGTCAAGTTTATGACTCCGAATATTGTTGATAAACCAAACCATGAGTAAGGCCATATTGGTCTTTAATTCTCCATTCTTCTCTTCTTAGAGACAACCGAATGATCAAGCTTATGCTGCTAGCAACTTAGGATGTAAGATTTCCCTTTTAAAAATTAGGTCACTTGCTTTGCAATCCTATGATATATGTGAAATATCCCATTAGGAAATAAGATAGTCCTAAATGCTACCAAGATATAAGTGTTGATTCTATGTTGCTACCAATCTTCAAAGCTACCACAAAAAAGTTTCTAGTTATAGCTGGATGGGGTCGCGAACCAAATAAAAAGACTGTCCATCCTAATGATTCTTCTATAGGGATCTGCCGATATTTTGCATATTTCATATCCATGGAGGCTCACGAGCTTTTTGAAAATCTTTGCAAGGCTAGTCATGATATTTCATGATATTTGGGACACATCTTCCATTTTCGACAAAGGGGGGTCCTAACAGATAAGAATATTCTTTAACTGTTGAGCTTAGTCAGCATGGGCTAAAATGAAAAGATTAACTTTAAGGGTCCTAGAAGTGGATGAAAGCCCATACCATAGTGATATTAGTCTAGACTTTAAGTAGTGAGAGGACGGGGCTTAATCTTGTCTTTAATGAATTTCTATTGATTTGGATTGTAAAATCAAAACCATTTTTCGAGTATCTCCTTAAGCTCTAGAGGCTCATGAATATGGACTTCTTTGAAAAGGGCTTGTATGAGAGAGGATCTAACCATTTTCTACAAAGAGGATGAAAAGAAAATCAAAACTATTCTATTTACACAAGAATTATATTGATATTCTAAAGAATATATTTATAAGGAAAAGATTAAGAAACTTCACGGTTAATCTTTCTTTTTTTTTTTTAAGCCTTGCCACATCGTGTCAATTTGCCAATTTTGGGAAAAGGGTTCGTGATTGCTATTAGGGTTGGTTTTAAAAAAGTCTTTAAACTTTATGACCTCACTTATTAAAGAATACTTTCATTGGTCACATTAAGTTTAAGTGAGGGTAGCCTAATCAACCTTAAGCAGTAGTTACACCACAGCACTCAAAGCTTATACAATAGCCCCCTCACCTAAGGGTCTTAATACGGTTCAAGTTTAACCATTTCTATCATACGTTTATGCAACACAAAGTAAATTCTCTAGTAAATTTAGCAAATTTCAATAAGGCTAACTCTATAAGGATGTTAGTATAATTAGACAAAAAATAAGAATAAATAAATAAATTGCAATCTATAAGCCAATTTCTTAGAGATTAATTCAAAATTTGGAAAGTTGAATGGCTAACCCTCTTAACGTTCCCTAATGGAGTCGCTAAGTTGTTGAGCTTGATTTTTTTTTTATTTTATAAATTAGTTTTCTTTAAACTGAACAATATTAAACCCTACTCATTTAATGTTGACCCTCAACTAAGGTTTAAAGAAAACTTGTTTTTTTATATTTTGAAAATGTTTTTGAAGTCACCACTCGACTAAAGTCAGCAAAAAGAGTTAAATGATGACCAATTTGCTGGATTGGTTACGGTTTAGTTATTGCTATTTTCGACAAAACCAATTTTATAAATAGTTTTAAGAACTAGAAAATCGAGTTTAGGAGTTAGATTTTTTAAACCTTTACGAGTGCCATCAACTTTCTAATTTTAGACGTATTCTCTTAAATCACCTTTCAAAGATTATTGAAATTCAATCAATGATTAGTAAATTAAGCTAAATCGAATAAGTTAAACTAAAATGGAAAAATTTGTTTTTTACGTTACCTCGGAAGTGCCTACATACCCTCTATTTAGGATCAAACGTACGTAGTTCTTTCACTAAAAATATAGTAGGTTGATTAATTTTAATTTTGGAAAAAAGTTAGATTTACGTTTTAAGCGGGTTCGGGTTTTATTGAGAAAAATATAAAGGGTCCTAAATTGATATTGTTTTTTTTTTTTTAGAAGATTTTAAAATGTGTCCTAATTTTGAAAGTGGCTGATTTTTTTTTATTTGAAAAATTTATTTTTCTAAGTAACAAAATCCTTTTGTTATTATTTATTATTATTTTATCTTATTTATCAAATAAGGACTAAAATAGACTTATTTTTTTGTTTATTTTTTCCTTTTTTTTTCTTTTTTCATTTTCATTTTCCTTTTCTCTTTCTCATTTTCCTTTTTTTTTTTTACAATTACAACTACAATACTCACAAAAAAAAAAAACAACAAAAATCAAATACAAAGTAAGGGATGTCTCAGATCGAAGTAGCAACATAGGTCAGGTGTTAGGGCAGACTTTCGGTCGAATCTCGGAGCTCTAGCGAGTCGAATTGGATTGAATACAGGTCACTTAGGGGAAGAAGATGGCAGTGGTTTGGAGGGGGTGTTTCGGCTTGATTTAACCACTAAATGAAGTGGGAAAAGTGGTTTTTATGGGTTTTTGACTAGCATTAGGGGGGTAGGTTCAACGTCGTAGCGCATGGGTAGCATTTGGGTGGTAGTGCAAGGTGGCTAATGGTGGTAGTTGCGCAAATGGAGCTATTCGTAGGGGGTACAATCAAAGTCAAGGTGTTGGGCATGCAATGGTGCAATATGTAAGCTCCCAAAATTGAGTTTAGCACAACCGAGCTAAGATTTAGGGCTTTTAGGGTAACTTATCCAATTGAGCCCAAACTTTGCAACTAGAATGAAAAAGTTAGTCGAGATATTACAGTGAAGTTAGATTTTAGTAATAATGACCCGAAATTCCAATTTTGCCCTTAGAAATTGGAATATTTACTAAAGCCCTAAAATGTTCAGAACTCCTAAAATTGAACTTAAATTGCAACGAGAACTTAGAGATAAATTAATTGAGCTATAAAATGAGATAATGTAGTATAATTTACTATAAAAAATACACGTAATTTTTTAGTATACCCGGTACAAATAATAATTATACTCGTAAATTAACTTTAAATTGAGTAATTATATATATATATTGTGTTGAATTCATGAAATTAACCTTAGAATGTATCTTAAAAATAAAAGATATGCTAGAAACTTAATTATATGAGTAAAGTTATATATTTCACATGTTATTACATAGGGTATAACCTTGTATATTAATTAAAATAATTAATTCTAACATATAATATCTATATTTAAGTAATTATTTAATAAAAGAAAAAGAAAAATTAATTAAATAACATTGAGATTGCTAGAAGGAGGCGTGGCAGGAGAATGAGAAGTGAAAGTTGCTGAATCAAAAGTGAAATTGTGGGAATTTGACACCACATGCTTAGTTAAAATAGGAAAAAAACAAAAGAAAAAAATAAAGAAAAATCATAGGCGGTGAAAGAGCACTATAAAAATTACCCCAGCAGCAGGATGATAACATTTGACAATTTGAAATCAAAAATAATAGAAAGAAAAATCAGAAAAAAATCGTAGAAAATAAAAAAAAAAAAAAAGAAGAAGAAAACAACAGGACAATCACCGAGCAAGGCTAGTTCCTAGGGTTCCCTTTAATCTGCTATTACGCCACTCCACCACCAAGGAGTACCCCCAACGTCTAGGCATTCCGACAACCACCCAGCCGCCGCCGGCCACCGGAGCACCGAAGAACACCAAGGTCAAATTTCTGCCCTGTTTTTCAATAATTTCTAAAAAATAGTAAATCCGCCCATAAAATTATGAAAAAAATTACACTTAGGTTATTTTAGACATGCTTTCATGTGATATTTTTATTTTTAAAAAATTCATAATATTTAATATACTTTATTAAGAAATCTGTAATTCATCCGAATATATATTAGTGAAATAAATGTACTATATGATGTTGTTTCTAGCTGAAAATTTTTGTGTAGGATGTGTATGATATATGGGTAATTGCTACGTAGCCCAAATTTTTATTTGAATAATTTTAATATTTATTGAATTTTTAGGCCTGAAATTGGTTCGAAAATAGGCTGAAATTATGAATTTAATAGGAAATTATGAAATTAATTGATGAAATGGACATGTACTGATCTATAATAAATAATAATGGTATTAAGTCAGATTGAAATTAATTGGATGCTAAAAGAATTATAATTGGATAAATTATCAAATTTAGGGGTAAAATCGTCAATACGAAAATATAGGCAATAGGTCGAAAACTTGAAACCAAGTGATAATTGAATTCCCTATATTTTTAGAAGTCCATAGAAATTTTCGGGGAATTATTAGGTAATCCGAACTATTTACTACGAAATTATTAGGTAAAATAGCTTAAATTACAAGTCGGGGTGTATTTGTAATATTAATAAACTAAAATGAGTAAAATAGTTAAATAAAACCTATATATAGGATTGCTGGTCGAATTGGGTTAAATAGAGATTTTATTATAATTATTAATATTTTCTGATCGGGATGTACTTTAGGTGTATTAAAATTGAATAATACTTATATTATTACAATATAAGGACAAATTGGATAAAATATAATTTAAAACTATAAATTTCGCATAATACGGTCGTTTTTATATAATTATGTATAATTGTATTAAAAATTCAAACTACCCGTTAAAATCCATCTCTAGGAACAGACTCATAAGATGTGTCGTTAAGTCTATACGAACTCAATGACACTAGTTTTGTTGAAATCGGATAACCTTAAGCAAACTAGCTTATATCTATAACATATTCAAGAATATACACATTTCGATAACTCTACCGGAATCAAAACGTGAATTAATAAATAAAAAGTATGTTTCGATACGATCAAAACGATATATAATACGTAATAGTAAATATGATGTACAATGTTAATAATTAATAATTTAATAACATGACTGTATATTATGGAAATAATATATATATATGTATATATATATATCCATTTTAGATTAAACCCTAATATTTTCGTAATTATTACGAAAACTAAATTTAGACCTTTTGTGTAATTAGGACCTTCCAAAGACGGTTGACAATTCAAGTCAGAAATAACGAACGTCTGAACAAGTAAGTTGGGATGGTAGCTTCGCCGCTGTTTGGGTACTATTTAAAAGTATCCGGAGACCCAAGAGTACTTCCGGTTGTGTTTGTTGTTAGATGATTATGCGCATGCTATGTGTGTGAATGATACTCTATTGTGACAGGAGTTCAACTCCTTAGTGTGCTGTTCTGCATATTTGCATGGATTCTGTATTGTGTGAACTTATTGGTCACCCCTGATTATCACTAATGATTATTCGACTAAAGTGTAATTGGTCATGCATAATCACCCGTTAGGGAAAACGATTAAGAGTGTTAAGCCAAACACCGACTTCCTTCGATGAGGATAGTTGAAATGGTCATTTCCCCATCCTTATTCGAACTAAGTGATAGGCGAGGAGGTCGCGGCAAGGTTGGGGGCCGTGGTTCGAAGGCGGTCTTGGGAGGGGGGTGTTCTCCATTGCACAAGCCCGGGTTTGGTTTAACTTGAGTCGCAATGAAACTCCTCAATCCGGGTTGGAGCGGATGAAATTTCTCTAACCTCACAGTGAACCGGTTAACACTGTGCGATGTTTTCATTTGAGTGATTGCATTGTATTTCATCATAATTATTAACCTTATTTGTGATTGTATAGTACTCTTCTGACTTCGCCCCACTTACTGAGCTAGTTGTGCTCACACCCCTATAGACTCTTTTGCAGGTGCTGAGTGAAGGTAAAGATGTTCCGGTACCACCGTTCTCAGGTTAGTGTGCCGCTGTGTGGGAAAGTGAGGAACGAGGAATTTAACTGAACCTGAGCTTTTGCTTTGTCTTTAAGTTTTGAAGAAAACTAAATGGGAATTCCCTAGGAGCCCACTAGTTTTTTAACTTATTGTATATAAATCGTATAACCTGTGGTTTTTAAAAGACTCTGATTGTAATCTTTACCCTTGGACGTGAAATGTTGTATAATTACTGTTGTAGTACTAAACTACAGATTGTATAGAACAAGTATTTTGTAAAAGCTCTACCACAGGTTTGGATATTAACAGATGTCAGAACAGACGTTTCAAGCTGGTTGAGTTGTGCGCCTTGTGTAAACTGCGTCTACGATAGCAGCTGTGAGGTCAGCTTCTATCTTAGATTAGTTTACACGGCGGGACTGATATGACTCTTCTTGTTCAGGGCGTGACACAATACCTTGTGTATTTTGTGCTTAGGTTACTGTAAGAGAGGGGTTTGTTGCTATGTGTTGTGTTGTGCGTGGGGTCGAGGTTGTGAGTAGATAGTGAGTGAGTGCGAGAGAAAGATAACAGTCAAGAGAAAGAGGTAGTCTATGCATGTGTTGTGGTACGCGAGAGAGGGTTGTAGGGCTTGTGTAATGTGTGTGTTGTGCGAGAGAAGGATGACAGTCGAGAGAGAGAGTTTTAGAGAGAGAAAACCACACAACTAGAGACACAGAGAGATCTTAGATTTGTACTAAAAAGGAGTGTTCAAGTGTTTTAATGTATGAAGCTATATGTATCCTTAGGTTTTATTCAAAGCCGGTTGTGTCTAGATTGTAATTTCATCACTAATTAGGTGAAATTGCAATGCAAAGTGGCTTAAATTTAGAGCTAAAGTAAGTTGACTGGAGAGGAAAGTGTAGGATGTATGGGGAAAGCATGGGAGAAGGGGAGAAAGTGAAAGGAAAGGAAGAGAAAAGGGACTGACATGGTGCTACGACAACCAAGTTAGCCAACAAAAAGTTTTCACATGTCTTGAAAGATATGTAGTTGATACGTGGTTAACACATGTCATGCTATGTAACGACATGTGTCAAGCGACGTGGTCAACACGTATCGTATGGTGCATATATGTGGTAATGCCATGTATCCTATAGTGGATATGTGATACGATGATGTCCTAACATGTGGTAACGTGTGTTGTAAGGAAAAAGAAACAAAAGGCATTTTGATGCCTTTAGTAAGATTCGAACCTAGAAGCTCATGCTAAACTTAAACCCAATGCTAATGTTCAAATGCTTATCCGTTACGTCGTTGGCTTGTACCTTATCCATATGAATTACACATATGGAGGAAATTGTACGTATGGACAAGGTTAACCTAAGTTAAATTTGAATTTAAACCCAAGCCCAACGCCCTTTCTCTATTAAAAAAAATAAGAAAAAAATCATTATTGAAACACTAAAACTTATTTAAAATTCCTAAATTTTTTTATTTTTCTAAGTTTTCTATTTTTTTGTGATTTTTCTAAAAAATTCTTAATTTTTTGTAATTTTCTATTTTTTGTATCTTTCTAAAAAAAATTATTTTTTTCTAATTTTTTGTAAATTCTCCATCTTTATGCAGTTTTCTAAATTTTTTTATTTTTTGTGCTTTTTCTTATTTTAGGAGCCTTTATCATATTTTAAAAATTTTGAAAAAAATAAAAGAGTGGTAAAAATAGAGTATTTACAATAGCTTTAATGTTGTTACTACTACATGTACTAATGTTGTTAAACCTATCAATTCATCTTCTTCATATCCTTTATTTGATATTTCCACTTTTGTTACTTATCCTTCTGATTTTATAACTTCTCTTGCTAATGTGTTAGTAACCCAAGAGTCTCGTAATTACTTAGAAGCATCTCAACATAGAGAGTGGCAAGATGCCATGCAAAACAAGCTTAATATCCTTGAAAGTAATGAAACTTGGGATTTGACCTATATACCAAAAGGGAAGAAAACGATAGGTTCTAAATGAATCTATGAAATTAAATATAGACTTGATGGTATAATGGAGAGGTATAAAGCTAGGCTAGTTGCTAAAAGGTTACTCAAGAAGAAAGGGAGGATTATCATGATACCTTTTTCCTAGTTGCAAAACTTGGAACTATTAGAATTTTACTAGCTATAGCAGCTACTTTCTCTTAGCCTTTACATCAAATTAATGTAAATAATGCTTTCTTGCATTGATATCTCAATGAAGATATATACATGACTCTACCTGAAAGCTATGTTAAAGTTTTGCCAAACTAAGTTTGTCATTTAAAAAGGTCTCTTTATAGGCTTAAACAAGTCTTTAGGTAATGGAATTTACTCTAAATTCCTCATTTCGCTTAGCTTTTCTCAATCAAAGCATCACTACTCTTTCTTTACTTGTTATAATGATGGTGGTTGTGTCTTTATGTTATTATATGTTGATGATATGTTACTTACTAGTTCCAATGAGAATATGATTTTGTTTGTCAAAATACGGTTAGATGAAGAGTTTTCTATAAAAGACTTTGGTTTAGCTCGTTTCTTCCATGGTCTTAAGTTGTGTCGCATTGATCAAGATATTCTTATCAACCAAAGGAAGTTTATTCTTGATGTTCTTAATGATGCTGGCCTTACAAGAGCCAAATCTACTACTTTTCCTTTACCAACTAGGTTACATCAGGATAAAGAATTAGCTCAATTGCTTTTTGATCCATCCTACTATCAAAGACTTATTGGACATTTGTTGTATATTACTCTTTCAAGGCCAGACGTTATTTTTGCTATTCACAAGTTGAGTCAATTTCTTTCCTCTCCATGTAAGCTTCATCTTGAAGCATTATTTCATCTCTTATGCTACTTGAAAGGGACTGCTACTTTAAGATTGTTTTAGCCTTATAATAATACCTTGCAATTGTGTGGTTTCTTTAATTTAGATTAAGGCTCATGTAGTCTTGATAGGCGATCTATTTCCAATTATTGTGTATTGTCAGGGAATGCTTTTATCTCATAGAAGACCAAGAAACAATCAACTGTATCTACCTCTACCACAAAAGCCAACTATTGAAGTCTAGCCACTACAACAAAGGAATTGCTTTCGGTTTCTTATATCTTACACAACCTACACATTCTAGTTTTTTTTTTCTTGTTCTTCTTGGATGTGACAATAAATCAGCCTTATCGATAGCTAACAACCCTTGTTTGCATGGCTATACTAAACACATTGATATTGATATTCATCTTATTTAGGGTCACATTGCATCTAGATTTCTTCAACCTGTTTATGTTCATCATCTTTCCAAGTAGCTTATTTACTCACTAAGTCCTTATGTGCTTCTTAAGTATAGCATTTGTATTTCATGTTGGCTCTTCGAGAAGCTCCAACTCAAGGGCGCGATGTAGAAACTAAGCTATATTTTATTTATTTTCATTTTGTTGTTGTTAGTTGTATTAGTCCATGTCAGTTATGCAATGTAAGCCCCAAAGTTCAGCCAAGTAACCGTAGGATTGAACTTAGAACCCAAGGTTTAGGGCGATCGGTTAAAAGATCCGATCAAACCCAAATTATAAACTATTTAGCAAAATACCAGTAAAAATGACCCTGTAAACTAAAATTTAAGAAAGTAAGCAGTAAAATAGGAGACTATAAAATTTTCAAATTTTAAGCATAATAACTGTTAATTACCGAAAAGGCAAAAAGTGTAATATAATAACTAATAAATTAGTAGAGATAGATTATATGTATACTAAAAATTTTAGAATGACCAAAATAATATTTAGGAATGTTCACATGTACCTTACATGTATTTACGTGTAGATAAAAATACGCGTAATTACTAAAATTGGCCGAAAACTAAGCAAATAATTAAAGAAAATTATAAAATAATTGTGGAAAAATCAGAAAAAAATCAGAAGAGTGTGGAATGATGCAAGGTTGGTCGTGGCAAGTCAGAATCTGAAAAAGAAAATTCAACCAATTAAATTAGAACAACATAAAAGCAAAAAATTTAGGGATAAAGCACTTGTCTTGTCCAAATTAATGCACAATAAATTCCCTAAAACCCTATAAATAGCAGGAAAAATCCAGGAACTCGTTTGGACAATTGGGAATCAGAGAAAATTAGGGAGATTCGAAAATTTAGAGAGAAATTCGGTTTGGAAAAAAATTAGAAAAATTTGTGCAATTAGGGCTTCTAAAGGGAACCCCCACCAGACGAGCAGCTGGAAGTGAACGGCCACCACCACCACACGGTAGTGGCAGCACCCAGGCCGGCCGACAAGGCCACGGCGGCCCGCGGTGGCCGAAGCCACCCAAATCGGTGAGTCCGATTTCCAGCCCGAATCTTGTGTAATTTTGTAAAAATAGTAAATATAATTAGAAAATTATGAATTTTGTTATTCTGGGATATTTTTGTATGTAGTTTGTAGGAAAAATATTATTTTGATGAAATTATGTTCCGTAATATTTGGTTCCTAAGAAATCGTGCAAAACCGAGCACATTTCGGTTTAAAAATAAATGACCTTAGGAGTGTAGTTTCAAGCCCAAAATTTTTGTGTAGATTACTCAGATGATATAGAATAGTGCTATGAAGCCCTTTTTCAAAAATTAATTTTCGAAATTTTTAGATAATTTTTAGGTCCTAAAATGAGGCATAAAATGGGTAATTTAAGATTAATTAAGTAATTAAATTATTAATTACTGACTTAGTGAATAAGTAGATGTTTTAGGATGTTAAGATCTGATGGAATATGATACTTATAGCATTTAGGGTGTTAGATGTAATTATTAGGTTAATTATGTAATAAATGAGTAATAGGAAAAAAATAGTTAATTTTGTAAATTAGGGAAATTTGGAGTAAAATCTGATTTAGGATGGATTTAGACATTTTGAAATAATAATTGATGTTTAGAGATGGTAATTAGGGTACTAGAAATATTATAAATGCATTATGTACATAATATGCAATAATGCATAATGTGTAATTTTTGAAAATATAATAAATAAAAAATATTATAATAAAAATTGATATTTTGAGAATAATCAAAATGCACAATAAATCTGATAGGAAACTTGAATTTATGGAATTATATGAAAAATGTAAAAATTTATCGCATTAGGAGTAAATTCGGTACACTAATATGGATTTAAGTGTACCGAGTAAAATAAACACTGACAAAGGGTAATAATGGTATTTATGAGATCGGGAAGTGATGTGATTAATTTCACATCATGGATTGAAATGGATTTCTAGGGATGGAATTGAAAACATTACTTAGAAATCGATGCGAAAACCGAACTTGAACCTAACCCTAAACCTAGAATAATGGTAAAAGACTTAATACCTAGATAATTAGACATATTAAACCTTAAACAAAACCTAACAATAAGCGTTATAGAATAAAATGAACTTGTAATATTTATATGAAAAGCTAAAACTACGTTCGTGTTATAGGGATGATCGGCGATAGCCTGAGCAAATCGGACCTCGAGTGAGTGAGCGAGGAGTTGAGGTAAGTTGGGATTAATACAATGCTATATTTTAGAGGCTTAAGATTATGCTTGGTTGTGCTTGTTAGATAGTTGAATGTGTGCATGTGCTTGATTATGGGTGATGCTATGATTCAGTTTGTTGCTTTGGCACATATTGTATGAATTGTATGAAATGATTGATCACCCTAAACTGGACTTAATTAAATATACGACCAGTAATCATAATCGAACATGCATGGCAACCCGTTAAGGGATTTAGGACTCTCCGGCCAAATACCGACCCCTTCGGAAGGGATAGCGCAGAATTGTAAAATGGTCCTTTCTTCATCCTCAATCGAACTAAGTGACAGGAGAGGAGGTCGCGGCGAGGGTGAAGGCAGTGGTTCGAAGGTAGTCGCGGGAAAAGCAAGGTCTCCATTACACAAGTCTGGGTTTGGTCGTGAGCTGTTGCATTAACGGCAACTCCTCAACCTGGATTAGAGCGGACGCAATTTCTCTAATCTCACGACGGGCCGGACAACGTCGTGCGATGGCATTTGCTTGCACATGCATTGCACCTAATAAGTGATTGAAAATCTTGTTGTGTGTATGGTATAGTTTTAAGTCCTCCGTCCTAACTTACTGAGCTGTGGTTGCTCACATCCCTATAGACGTCGTGCAGGTGCTGGCTAAGAAGCGGATACCAATTACTCTAAAGCTAGCAACTGCTGGATCCTGGGGAGTGAGGAAAAACATGTGAAGAATAAATATATATTTTTAAGGTTTAAGCTTTTACTTTAGAACCTTTCATTTTTGAATAATGTAATAACTAGGAAATATATTACGGAGAAATCTTGTAAACCTTAATTGTAATAACTGTATTATAGTATATATATCTTTCCTCACTTTCTTAGAGAAATGATTTGTTTAAATTGCAAATTTTCTACTTCAAAGCGGGTTAGTCGTGGACGCCTTGTATAGATCAGGTCTAAGATAGCGATTGTAAGGCCAACTTCTATCTTAGGATGGTTTACACGGCGAGGGCTGTTACGACTCTGCCGCTTCGGGGCGTGACATGCAATCTATGTCAAACTACTCATTCATTTTTGTTGTTCTGTATTTTCTTTGCACAAAGCTTCTAGAGTTCGCATCCATGGCAAACCTTCGAAGATCTTGAAATTCACACCTCATATGTGATTTTTCATCAAAGGCTATAATAATTGAGGAAAAAGAAAAAAACCTACTTTTTGGCAAACTATTGCCATAAAAGAAAATATAGATTATAATTTGTAACCCACCATCGAGTTGGATCACACTACCCACCATTAAATTAACCAAAATAGGAAAATATTTCCTTATGACAGGTCATTGCCACAAAGAAGATACAAGTTGCAACCACTATTATTGGTGCATCGTACAACCTACACATAATGGTGAGTAACATGATCTAACTATGATAGTGTGATGCCATCAACCATTTGCAAAAGATGAGAAAAGAAAGATAAAATCTAACTAATTTACATTTAGATCAAAATGGAGTCTCATGACCCATTTGCAATGCAAATAGACTTTAGTGCAATTTTCTTTTTCTATTTTTAATTTTGGAGTGGTGGGGTACTATCCTAAATGAGTTCCTACCCACCATCATAAATGACTTATACAACCCTAATTTTATTTATGGCCTTTTTCAACCATCTCAAGCATCCCTTAGAGTGGCTTGTTACCCTTGGACTTAGTACAACTAACCATGGCTACAAAATAATGGAGTTTTTTTTGCTCGATTTTTCTTTTTATCTTTTATTATTTTAAATTATATTATTTGACTAAATATGTTTAATAATATTACTTTATTTCATTAATTAAAATGGACCGATAAAAAAACTAATACATGCTAAGGATAGGTAAAATATTTAACATACTTGACAAGAGTGCGTGTGCCCCTCTCAGCTTTATTTATTGTTCTTCCACGTAAGATACCGTGGTCGGGATACGAGCCTTGGTATACGCATATATATATGTCCATGCATGCATATCCCATCCCGGATCTAATAAAATAGTATGAATTGTTGACGGTAGAACGTAGGTCTCCAAAACCCGATGTCGTAGGTTCAAATCCTACGGAGCGTGATTTGGGTCCTCCATGAACTTTTTTTTTTTTGTGCTTATTTTTTTTAAAAGAAATAGTATAAATATATTCTAAAAGTTGACGAATCATCTGCATCTAATCAATAGTTTTAGGAATTAACTTGTAGTTTTCTCAATTATATTATAAATCTATCCTTCTAGTCAATTGTTACATCATCTATATTATCTTATATAATCCAATGTAAGAATTACAAATGCAGAGAATCATAATGTTTCTCAAGAGGTTACAACACCTTGACACACGGCAAACCCTTTATATGTAAGCACTCATAACATGGCTTGGAAAACAAGGCTTTAAAAACAAAATGGCCTCTCTTTCTTAATGAAAAAAAAAAAAAGGCCTCTCTTTCTTTAAATGCAAGGCCCTAGAGCCATTCATTTGTTGTTTCATCACTTATCCACTTTTCTTTTATTCAAATTATTTCACTAATTGAATTCATTAGGCTTTAGCATTTTAATATACCGTTTCCTATTTTGGATTAAATCTCAAGTACCTCCATTAATGCATACGATCCTCTAAAACCTCTTGAGGAAAGTCATGCCACAATTAGATATAAACTTTTAGAATATCAATCCTTATTCGTCAAGCATCTGATATTCTCGAACAAATGTTCAAATGTTAACCAACCATAAGCCTCTAAGTATGATCACATCTCTTCATTTCAATATTACGGACTGATTTTCGTATGATTTATCTTCATGATTATAATCCTTTTGCTTGATTTATCAAAACAATATAGACTCTATTAGCTCTTACAATAATCAGGTAATGTTTGAGTCACTTACATCAAACCAAGTAGTCTATGATGTATAATACATATAGAATAAAAGATGAACCATCTCATCTTGACTCCTCACTATTTCTCACGAGTGCTTTGAGTTATATGCAATGACCAGCTTGATAATATCTCAATGATAAACCATATTTTATAACTATCAAAGCATCACAACCTACGTATTGGGTATGTTGCAATCCTAAGTCTTAGTAATTAATAATACAAATTCACCATGAAGGAACAAATGATGCTTGTATGCACTATCCCTTGAACGTTAGATGCACTTCTCGATTTGCCTTCTATATCTTCTTTTTCATAATGACTAGTTCCTATCTTATCTTTGTCCTCGTTTCCACCTCAAAATTTCAACTTCGCACCAACTCGTTCCCTTCTCGCACCTGAAATACCGGGTCATTCATTAGAGTCCACCCGACTCCAGCTGCCTCCTTCTTCTTCTTTTTCTTTCTTTTAAATTTTTTTTCCCCAATAGTTTCTCTAAATTCTTTAGTTCGGTGGATTTCTAGTTTGATTACGTGTCTATCTTCAGTATTTATATAACCTTCTTGAATTTTTTTTTTTTTTTTTTTGGGGGTTAACACCATCTCGACTTTTTGCTATCCCAAAATTTCAACTTAGCACTCTCTCATTCCTTACTTGTGCCTATCTTTCAATTCCTTTTATTATTTTATTGGGTCAGGTCCATGGTCGTGGAAACACAGGCCAGCCTGTTTGCTTCCACTTGTACCAACTTTCTACACTATTTCCACCAATGTAGCGACCTCAAGTGAATTCTTTCAACTAAAAGATCCGGTCCAGTGACAATTGGCTAATGAGCTGCCAGAACATAATGCTCTAAACCTGGCATCCTCTTCTTACTTCACATTAAACAAAATTCATACATAGTTTACAATTTCAAAGAGAAAAGAAAAAGGGAAAGACTGAAGCATTTTCCAACTATATCTAAATCTGCCATAATGATTTTCTATTCCTGCAACAGGAATATATGCAACCAAGCTATTATAATGATAAAGTTAGCGAACATTGTTGCTCTCTTCGGCACTGCATTGCATGGAATGCTACTTCCGCTGAAGCAACCTTTCTTTTGTTTGATACCAATACCATGATCTTCAAGAACAAATGTGGAATTCGCACGGTCACTACTAAATAAGATGCACCAGAAAAAGGACCCTTTGTGATTTCCAACCACGCCAACTCCAACTTCACTATGGGATTTATTCCTTAGAATGGATAGTGTTTTGTTGTCTCTAATGAGGACTTGTGAAAAGGCTAGCGATGGTTCAAGATGCTTGGAATGACAACCTACAATTTGCCCTGTAATTGAGCCCAATGTTGGTAGTTCAACACCGCAGTTTGGAGCAAAAACTTCAGTGAAGTCGTCTTCTGGCAGTTTGCAGTGCAGATGATTGTTGGTGCAGTTCCCCTTGCAAAATTCAACATATTGCAAAGCCATGCATCCTAATCCAGGACTCTCATTGAGCGACTTAAGTCTTGAGGCAGTTCGATTTTTGTTGATGATCTCCACAAGGTCATTAGCAGAGTTTCCTGCAGTATAATAACATGCATTATTGACAGCTAAAAAAGAAAAACAAGTTTCACATATATGATTTATCATCTTAAACTTTCCCAACATAGATGAGTGCAGCATCCTTCTCCTTTTTCCACCAGCTTCTTACCCATGAAATCACACCCATAGAAATAGGGTTAAGAGAAAAGATGTAGGACCACGTTTCTCAAAATGGCTAAGAGGAAAGATGGACTATCAACTATGTCGTCCAAAGCCAAGCTTGGTCGAACAAAGAGCAAATAGCCTGCTGCAGTAGAGTGGGGTTAGGACTATGGCGATCCTCTATGGACCCATTACAGTTCCTCAAATCTCAAGTTTTGGGGCAGCTGCATTTGGGTCACTTGGCAAACAGGTTAGTTTTAGAAGCTATCTATAAAAATTTGAATCAAGAAACTCTAGAATTGCAGAACGAGACCCATAACTTTAAAAAGCACTAAGAGGATTTGATTGAACGAGCTTCTTATATTGAGGACCCATGCTGAGACTAATTTATCCCATAATCCTGCTTTATATTGTCAGGCAGGTCTCTACTGCTGGTGAATCATATATTTATACATTATTTTGCAAGCAACATCAATGTCGCTTCAATGCATCTTTCTATAACATACTTTAAAATACATGACCCATTTCAAGGCTACTTCTAGGCAAATGAACTACCCTATAAGACCTATATATCACTTCAATATAGCTTGTGCTATGTAAGTAGTCTCAAGAAGTGTCTTTACAAGGACTTGAACCCAAAACTTCGTGCAAATTACCACGAGAGTAGTTTTGAGCCTTAACCTAATAAACCAACCCCTTTGAGGCAAGCTATTTCATTAATTTGTGAAACACAAACTTAAAGATGAAAAGGCAAGCAATGCATGACTTATTTGTATAAATATAATAAAATTAGATTCCTGCAGAACTAATATGCTATAAGAATAACTAATCAAAGTCTCAATTTCTATTTTCTTACAAAATAACAGTTGAATAAAAATATTAAGACTAGTAAAAAAATCTCAGTGAGATTTCAGTCTTATTTAAGTGAATAAAAATTTCACCCATTTTATAAATTTGTCACTAGCACTTCTCAAGAGATCAATTTGAAGAATAGAGTCAAGTTTTGCTCAATTTATCTTTCCCTTAAGCTTTGTTGCTCCTTAAATAGTTGCAATATGGGGTCAATGAAAAGCATTAACTCAACAAACATCCTACAAATCACAATTGACAGGGCAAGTAATTACGAAATCAATGAGCATCATTCGAGCCACAAGCTCATGAACTAGTATATTTTCAAATTACCAATGAACCACTATCTCTATCTCATTAAGAAAAATAGCATCATATGTGTTATAGATACATACTAAAATCCACCAATAGGTCATATGAAGAAGTCTTTTCCAATATATTCTAATATGAGCCAAAGATAAATGCAGCATTCCCAACCTCAAGGATTTTGAGATTTACAAAATACAAATAAAAATGATTAGGATCTCAATGCTTTTGCAACAAAAACCATTATCTATGACTTGAATTCACCTGAGACTAGGATTAGAGTAAATAGACAAAGGGATGGACAAAAGGCAAAGCTAGAGTGCAAGATGATAGACAGCCTATCGAGCAGCCAAGGGAGCAATCAATTGTGAAGGGGCCAACCAACTAGCATGGGTGTATAGTCGCCTGGTCATGGTGTTTAGGCTTGTGTATTTTTCTATTTTATATTTTATTGGTGCCTAAGCAACTTCTGCATTAAATATAAGGTTTGCACTTCCTAAAGAAAAAGTAAGAGAAAAAGAACCATGTCAATCCTATTTTTCCAACGTCCCTACTTTCCAATACCATTAAAATTTTCCAATTCTGAACCAAAAACATGTGAAGTTTCAAGTAACCATATTATTTTAAAATTTAAACAAAACCAAAAAAAAATGAACCACCACATATTCAATATTATTCTCACCTTGCATTTGAAGATATTCAACAGGACACTCCAGCCAAAGCAACTTATTTTCAACCTCCATTGGATTAGGCATTAGAAACACTAAACAGCACATTCACCATATCCACAATACTTTAAATAAATAAATTTAGAAGTCAATGAGGTAACGAAAATGAGGGTCACCAAGGTCGTAGAAGAAATGGGAACATAATAATGATAAGCTTCTCATTTTGGCGTGATGAAGGGTTGGTACAGACCCAATTATTTTGAACATTCTATGCAGACCTCCTTACAACAGAGCAGAGGTCTATTTTACTTCAAGAAAGAAAGGAAAACACTTACCGATAGAACGCTTGTGTGATTGTCATAATTATAAGTAATTAGCAACAACTCTTCAATGAAAAGGAGCTTCTCATTCCCCGAAGGCTAGAAATCTCCATAACAGAGTGGAGTGGGAAAAAAAAAAAGCAAACAAACAATTGCAGCAGGCAACAGGCAATGCCAATTCTCCTTCAGTTTAATTCTCTTTTTCCATTTCAATCCTCATGTGTATGTGGGGAGAAACATAAGCAAGTTAAAAATTCATATACTTCTGCTGTCCGTGAAGTATGGGTCTTTCCACTTTCTATTAATTTCAGAGTGAAAATTTCCCCTCTCACTTTCGTAAACTTTGTCATTGAAATCAAGATCCCCTGTTGATACATGTATAGCGCTAACACAAGCCTCTAGTCGACCAGCCAATACCCGCCTGTGGACTGCCCAAGCCAGCCATCACCGGCCTACCATCGTCAGCCTTTTACTTACTTCTTTACCTATCTGCTAATTTAAAACCTGAGCCATGCCTAAATTGGAATGCAAACTCAACAACACCCCAACTTCCACGCGTAATCTTCAGAAAGTTAAGAGGCGTTAAAGCATTGTGAAAATGACAAACAGTCCATCTTAGTTTATGTCCTGTCATCCTACATTTCTTAAGGCGTTTTCCATATACCGGACGAGGAACACAATACTATAGCTACCATAAAAAAGAACATATGTTATAGAAAACAGAAACTCTAGCTCACTAAACAATGGAAGCAGGTGTTCAGTGAAGTTTAGACAGCAAATGTTTTTAATTACTATATCGTTAACACAATTCCATAATAAGTCGAGAAATGCACATAAATGAAAGTCATAGAAACCAACGTAGTACATTTATCGTTGGCGATTCGAGTCGAAATTCACCATCCTTAAAAAACTTAAAAAGACATTCAATCACTCATAAGACAGCCATTATGGCATAAAGTTGAAGTAACTTACCATGGTGGTTGGAGCAAACGAAAGCTGTAAGAAGAAGCA
This sequence comes from Lumnitzera littorea, assembly GCA_024138015.1. Taxonomy (NCBI): domain Eukaryota; kingdom Viridiplantae; phylum Streptophyta; class Magnoliopsida; order Myrtales; family Combretaceae; genus Lumnitzera; species Lumnitzera littorea. The sequence goes on from JAMXBB010000008.1 coordinate 67,678,960, forward strand.
GGAACAAGACAATCCATTCACTGACACAAAAACCAAACCGAGTCTTCGCCATAGTTCGCACAACTCGCGACAACTTTACAACCCAACCCAGTATGTGTCTGGAGAGAGAGAGAGAGAGAGAGAGAGAGAGAGTAAAAAGAAAAAGGCGACTTAACAAAAGTTGGGTGTTTTTATCAGTTCCTATAGATGTTTTATTTTATTACCATGCCAAAAGTTTCTGTAAAAATCTTGTTATTTTTTTTTTTTTAAATGATCATATATCTTGTGAAGAAATGAATATAATATTTTTTAATATTACATGCATACGGTGATTTGGTAATATATTATTTTTTCCGTCAACTGAGAAAATGGATGGGCTAGAGAGAGAGAGAGAGACAGAGACAGTATGTATGATCAAGTGCTGTGCAAGAGCTGTTGATATTTGCAGAGATTAAGGACAAAAGGAAGAAATGGGGGTCCCGGGTAGCCGTTGAAAGGAGAGAAGATGGTGCTTTTTGTTTTTCATTTCTTTCTCACAAAAAGGGTATGCTGCGTTGCGGATGCTGCGAGGTTTTGGGGCACCTCCTTCCATTTTTTTCAAAAAGCCGAGACATGAGGACCCATTTCAACGCACACAGACCGATGGAAATAAAAAAATCGGTGTTAACAAGAAGAATTTCTTTCGTGAGAGGAAATAGGATTGCCTACTCATTCTTCAGATTAACACTGCGTTCCGCAATGAAATATCAGGTTACGAAAGAGAAAGGAAAGATTAAAGAACATGAAAGAAAAGAGTGTTATGGGGTGAAGAAAAATGGAATTAATTTTTAATTATTTATAAAGATAAAATGAGCATAATTTAAAATTATCATTCTACCCATTAAATATAGTAATAAGAAGAAAAAGCAGGTAAAATAAAGGGATTCATTAATAATTACAATTTTTTCCAACTTTCTCCCCCATTTTGAAGGGAAAAGAAAATAAATATATCCATAGAAACAAATATCTCTATTTTCTTCTCCGTCTTTCTTTCCCCCTATAACAAACCATGAAATTGGAACTTTTCCTCCTCGTTTCTTCCCCTCTCTACTTCTTTCCCTCAATCTCAATTCCTTCATCCTAAACATATATGTTAAGTAAGGTGGAAACTTGAAGAAAGTTGTGCAAAGGAAAAAAAAAAAAGAAAAAATTATTAAGGAAATAGTACCATTAGCTGGTGTGAATATGAAAATTGGAAATGAAAGGAAATAAGTTGAAATATTCTTTTTGATTTGACTAAATAACCTTTGTCTCATTAAAAGCAATTAATCAAAGGCAATAAAACTTTGAAGAGCATTTTTTATAACTTCACCGTATTTTCATCTATTTCTATAGCCTTCTGTTCATGTCTTTTAAGTGGAATAGTTTCTACCCATTTCTACTTACTTTTGAATTATCCAAACCCATTTCCACCTATTTCTGAATTATTTCTAGATGTTTTCACCCATCCAAACACAATATACATTCAATACTAAGACTTTAGATGATTTTAATTGAGATAATATCATATTTGGATCCAAATTTTAAGTCATTTTATGATTAAATGTCTAACCATTTTAAATATCAATTTTAATATGAAGTAAACTTTATATGGTATAGTCATTATTACCCTACATAGATCACGTCGCATTTTTTAGAATCATTAAGCATGTGCATTATAGTTTGAAAAAGAAAAAAGAAAAAAAGAAAAACCTCTTAAATGACAAATTATCTAGATATTCATTACTTAAATAAATGAACTTTCAAAAAGAGTTCAATCGATATTTAATATTTTTCCGTTATTTAATGTCTTCTTCTGCAGCCTCACATGCGAATTCAACCATATACCTAAACCAATACCCTAACACTAATACCCCTAATAAAATTTAGCGTCCCTGAAAATCCTAACTACAAAATGTCATTTAATTTGTTCTTTTAATTTAATCTTTTCCATAAACTCCATTTTGATTTTAATTTCATTGACCGGGGAGATTTGGTTTGCTTTAAAAATTACCTTGTGAAACCAAACAAAGCAAAGGTGAGAAAGATCGATAATTCTATTGATGATTTATGGTTTCAATGGAAGCCTTAAAGCCATTGAATTGGTTAGGCTCAAACCACAAATGAGAAAGAGGTTAATTAATTCCATTCAATTTTTTAAAAATATGTAGATCTAGCTACTTTTATGGGTGTATGGGATGTGACTTAAGTCATTATAAGGAAGTAAGAATCCAAGCGGCCATGAATTAAATAAAAAGAAAGAACTAAGCATTTTGTGAGATCGAAAAAACAAAGAAAGAAAGAAAAAGAGACTTAAAAATGTGAAGGAGAAGGGGGAAGAGAGAGAATCAACAATAAGCAGTGTAACATAGAATTAATTTTCTTCCGTTACCTTGACAATAGTACTTAAAACAATTTTCTTTGTATATTCTTATTTTCATTTGCTTATGTTTCAAGCCAACGAAACATAGAAATTCTTACTTTCATTTTATTGTAGTCAAGGCTGAGAGACAAGGGAGACGAGACATTGATAGCTTTGAAAAGGATGAAAGTGCAAGAAGAATGACTAAAGCAAGTTGGTGTGGGAATCCTTAATTTCGAGCAACAGTTGGCATACATTAAGTTTAATTGTGTTAATGTTATTACGGTGTGGATTTGGATTGTATTTGGATGTGAGATTGAAGAATATATTAAATAATTTAAAATATTGAGATGATCGTTTTTCTAAGTTGATTTATTTGAATATTGTAAATCTACATGTCAATTATTTGGTATTTAAGAGGTTTTTTAATGTATAATGATAAGTATAGCTCCATGATTAGTCCAAAATGCCATATAACAACGATTGGAAACTAAAATTGGTACTCGAAAAGTTTAGGTATTTAATTGTAAAAAAAATAAAAAATAAGATTTAGATACAAAATATGATATTGTTCCTTTATAATTATATACTCATACTCTTCAAGTATCAATTCTAATAATTAACTAAATTTTGCAATATCGGCATCACTACTTCACTTAACTCTTTTTTCCTCCATCTATTGCACTAGTATTTTCAACCAACAAGAGCATAAAACATGCCTCACAAATGACTTACAAATTCAAAATGGCCTTAAAGATTAGTATCAACAATATCTCAAAAGTCTAAATATGAAATAAAATTAAAGCGAGGAAATGTAACTATTGCTCAAGAATCCCATTATCCCTTTACTCTATCTAAGATTCATCACATTCAATTCTACATCAAGAGTAACTTAAAAAAAAAAAAAAAAAGAAAGAAGCAAAGAAACAAAGGCCTAATAAAAAAATCCCAAAAGCTTCGAAACCCTAATTTCATAGTGAAACACCCAAAATGAAAGAAGAAAATAGAGAATCAAAGTTTCCTCACATTCAAAATAAAACCTAAAATCTAAAAAAAAAAAATTAAAAAAAAGGAATTAAAAGAATCCCATCTCATCTTCTTCTAATGACACATCACTCCTATCTCCCTTAATGATTTACTAAAAGGAAACATGTCTTTCTTAACCATGACAAGGTCTTAACTCATCTAGTAGGTAGGTTTATTTATTCTTTTCATTTAATATCTTGTAGTTAAAAATGTTAAGTTATTACAGAAGTTCTTACTCTCTTTTTTTTTTTTCACTTTGTCTTTTCCATTTATGCAACTTTTTTAACCTTGTCCGTTTGAGTTGTAAGGTAAACTTATTAATATACATTACTAGTCAATTTATTAGATAAGGGGAGACTATGGAGTACATAGGTGGGCAACAAATTAAGTGGATTGTAGATGCTTAAAATATAATTGAAGTGGAGACTTTGAGTTCGCTCATGTTGATAGAATTTCTTTCTTAAATCATGTGAAGATTATGGTAAATGGTCTATTCAATCTTGGAATGAGAGATAATTGACCATACCATGCTATGGATGCAATCATCAAGAGTTAATGTTGTTGACATGTATATGTCAAGTATACTAAGAATGAAAGGAGACAGGAAGGAATGAGAGTAAGATTTGTAGCTAGTGCAATATAGAAGTCAAGGAGATATAGGATGTAATTGAGGTTCATTGTTTGTCTAATGATGGTGAATATATGGTTTTAATTACTTATAAGAAGAAGAAGTTGTATTTAGCTTCTAAGGGGTAGTGTTATTTAGATGGAAGGATTTTGTATTGAAGTAGACATTGTTTTTGAGGACTTTAAGAGAGAATTACATAAAGTAAAGAGAGCAAGTAATGATTAGCCCCCTACCGAGAGTAACAATAACTATAGTGATAATCTGTTCTCAAAGGATGAGGGTCTCTATTTAGATTTTAGTGATGGGAAGGATAAGGTAAGACCACATAGGAAATTAAGAACCAAAGGCTACTTGATGTGTCCTAGGGTTGTACACATGGAGGCTACACTACAATGAATGAGAATAAGAAAAAAAAAATAAAAGGGGATTAGCAAATCTAGGTAATTACCAACTAGATATGATATACCAATTGATCCTATTTGGTCTAATCTTCACTTGATATAATGCACAAGTGTCGATTAGAGTCACTTGCTACTATTCTTTACTAAAGAAAAGAGATAAGAGTTAAGGATAGGGAGAGAACACAAGGTTACTCCACAAATGATATTTTGTAATTCAATTATGGAAGCATGATGTCTACGTACATAGTAATTGAGGTATTTATATGACCTCTTATAGGGTTACATTAACAATAGAAAAGAAAAAAAAAATAGATAATATAAAAAAAGATTCCTAGAACATGCCAAAAAGGGGTGAAAATGATAAACAATATTCTGTATGAATAAGGAAAAAAAATCCTTTTAGAATGTTATGCTAGAAAACATATGTAGTGAGTTGTGATTGAGTTGGTCCTGTTGTTGTGAATGCTAATGTGGGTTCTTGGACAACTTGGCACTTATAGGATCAAGCATAGACAAGAGTAGGAGAAGATCTAGAAATAAGGTTGATCTGACCTAGCTCAGGTTAGAGCTCAAACACTTAAGGATATTCAGATCCTCTACAGGTCAGGTAGCTCGGCAACTTGGATCGAATAAGTTCCTAACATTAGGAAGCTTAGAGACTATGTCGATCTCTAATAGGGCTCAATGCTAAGTTAGCAGAAATGTAGAAGTCTAATATCAGTAAAGGAATCCTCATCTAGAATGGGTTTTTGAGATAGTATTCTCTACATAAGTCCTTGCAATCCTCTAGCTCAACTTCGAGTGACTGATATGGGGAGTTGATTCCTATCATCTACTTAGGGGTTAGAAAGATTTGTCCTCAAATCTAAAGGAAGTTCCTAGTTTAGCTCTTCTTTAGCTTTGGTTGGAATCCTATCTAGTTGGTATAGAACCAAGTTAGACACATTGAAGGAGGAGGAAACACCATAGTTCTCAAATAGCTTGATTTGGTAGGTATTGTAGTTAATCTTCCTTAAGATCTTGAATAGACCATCAACTCGTGGGAATGGTTTACTCTATCTTAAGTATGGAAATCTTTCTCGGTTGAGGTGAATCCACATTAGGTCACTTGGTTTGAAAGAAGCAATCTGGTGGTTACGACTACTAAACTTATGCTATCTTTCATTGAACCTAGCAATCTTCCTAGCCATAGACTAGTGTAGCTTTTGTAATTCTTAGGTTTAGTCAACTCTGGATTGCTTCTCTTTGCCAACTGCAAGGGTACCTATCATATCCAATTGGATAGTTGGGTTGAGGCTATACCACTTTAGATACAAAATATGATATTCTTTCCAACAATAGCTCGGAGTAGAGTTCCAAATGTCCTGTTCACTACTTTAGTTTGACTGTCAATTTAGCTCATATCCATTTGGTAGTTACCCGAACTTTGCTAGGTTTACTTTTGTTTCTTTTGGTTCACTTCGTTGTGGTGCTTCTCCATGTATCCAACCCAAATATGTATCAACTTCACTAGTATCAAAGCTAAGTTTTACAAGGGAGTGTATGAAGTTACAGTGAAGTTTTGGTTCGCTTTGCTGTTAGTAGTTACTGTATTCCTTCTATAGCTATTGCAGTATGTTCATGTAGATTAAGTCTAGAGTTGTAAACTGTATAGTAGAGATTTGCGTATTGGTAAGTATGGTTTCATTGTTACTCTGTTCTTTCCCTATTTTCCACTATAAAAGTAAAGTAAGTTCATATCCAGTTTGTTCAAGTGGTCATTGGGTATTAAAGTCGTTAGAATGTTAGTCAAAGTTTTGGGAAACACGATAGTATTATTTTCCTATGAATTGTATTATTAATCCATTTCGAAAATATTGTATCATGTCAGATTTGAGTGTTCGAGGTGTTATTAGTGACTAGAGTAGTGGTGCTTAACCAGGTCGTGGTCATAATGGTAGTAATACCCCAAGGTTAATTGATGACAAACTTGATGGACTCACTAACCTCACTAATCTTGTTGAGAGTCTAGTCGCAGTAATGCAAGTTAATAGGCAACAACCTTAAGGCATGCTGTTGCACAACCTACTTGAAAATATTCAAGAGAGAGGTCATGGCTAAGGTGGCTAAGTTAATTGCCCAGTTCGATTGCAGTAAGTTGGAGGAGTTACAAACTGAGTTGCTAGGGAAAGACTAAAGTTAGAGGAAATTGAGGAAGGCAATGAAGAGATTGATGCCGATGAGTATGGAGAAAAAGAAGAAGCTAGTTATTACCGAATACAAGAGTTAAGACCCTGAGCTCCTCAAAGACTGGATAATGTCGAGGTCCAGATCCCACCCTTTAGTAGAAGTAGAGATGCCAATGAATATTTGGAGTGAGAAGAGAAGGTAGAAAAGGTATTTGACTGTTATGGATATACCAAAGCTGTGAAGGTCCGACTTGTTGCACTTAAATTCTTTGGGTACGTTGCTATGTAGTGGAAAAATCTGAATACAACTAGATTAAGGGATGGAAGATGAAGAGTAAGGACTTAGGACAAAATGAAAAGGTTGTTAAGGGGTAAATTTGTACCGAAGACCTACTTATAAGATACATTTGCAAAGTTGTAAGAACTACGCCACGGAAGTCAATTTGTTGATGATTATATGAAGGAGTTCCAAATGCTTATGATCCGAGTCAACATGGAAGAACCAGAGGCCGGTACCGTATTGAGGTTCATTTCTGCACTTAGATATGAGATTCGTAATATTGTGGAGGTGCAAAAGTTTTATACCTTGAAAGAGGCGATTAAGATCTTAGAGAATGTTGAAAAGCAAAGGAAGAGTGCTCTAAGCCAACTTGGGCCAATATTCTCCTGAGTCCTTGTACTATACTAACTTGTTCCAACTAAGCTGAGGAGACCATACTAAGCTTAGGAAAGGAATGACCAACCTAACAATGGTCAAGTAAGTCAGTTGAACCTAGCAAAGGTTAAACTGACCCCGAGGACATATGAGAAAGGGTAGACCTCTAAGTAGAAGACCAGCAAGGTGAAGTGCTTTAAGTACTTAGGTTTTGGATACATGGCTGCTGAGTGTTCAAATCGACATATTATGGTACTTCGAGGAGATATAGTAGATAACATCGACAATAGTAAGCCTAAGGAGGAAGAGGATGTTGGAAAAGCTAAGGTTGAAGAGGAACAAGAAACTTGTGTCTACGCTGACCAAGGAGAAGTGGTGACCCTTATCCTAAGGTAAGTATTGAGTTCCCAACTGAACTCTAAGGAGGACCAGAGGAAAAATTTATTCCATACCAAGTATATTGTCAAGGGCTAATTATGCACAATCATTGTGGATGGAGGAAGTTACACAAACGTCGTTGCATAGTCCTTTATGTAGAGTTTAGGGCTACTAACCTCTAAGCATCCTCAACCCTATAAGTTACTGTGCCGTTCAATATTAGAAACGTATACAAGGACAAAGTAGTTTGCGATGTTATCCTCATGGGCACTTCATATTTGTTACTTAGACGACCTTAGTTGTTAGACCGATATGTTATTCATGACGAGTGTAAGAACACCTATGTAAGTCCCACAACCAGTCTTTTAAGGTTTTGATCGGCTGAAAGATCCGATCAAGCCTAAATTATAAAGTAAAGCTAGAAATATTAATAAAAATGATCTCGTAAGTTTGAATTTACGAAAATAAGTAATAAAATAAAAGATTATAAAAATTCCAAAATTTAAGTATATAACTCGTCATTTATCGAAAATGCGTAAAATATATTTCGATAATTAACGAATCACTAGAGATAAATTATATGTATACTAAAAATTATAAAATAACCTAAATAATATTTAGGAATATTTATTTGTACTATATATGAATTTACATGTAGGTATAAATATACGTAATTACTTAAAATACGTGAAATATACTAAAATAATACTAAATACTTAAAGAAAATTCATAATTAATTAAGGAAAAATCAAGAAAAATCAGGAATGATCCAGAATTGGGTCATAGTAGCTGGGAAAAATAAGAAAAAAATCGGTCAATTAAATTAAGACAACACAAAAGCCAAAAATTAAGGGATAAGGCAATTGTCTTGTCCAATTTAATGCACAATAAATTCCATAAAGCTCTATAAATAGGGAAAAAAAATTAAGAAGCTTATTTGGACAGTTAGAAATAAAAAAAAAATTAGGGAGAGGCGAAAATTGAGAGAAAAATTCGAGTTAGAAAAAAAATAAGAAAAACTGTGTAAGTAAGGCCTTTAAAGGGAACCCACACCAAACGAGCAGCTGGGAGTGGACGGCCACCACCACCACATGGTGGTGGCAGTGCCCAGACCAGCTAACAAGGCCACGGCGGCTGGCGGTGGCCGAAGTCACCTAAATCGGTGAGTCCAATTTTTAGCCCGATTTTACGTAATTTTGTTAAAAATAGTAAATATTCTTAGAAAATTATGAATTTTGTTATTCTAGAATATTTTTGTATGTAGTTTTTAGGAAAAATATTATTTTGATAAAAATATGTCCCGTAATATATGGTTCTTAAGAAATCGTACAAAACCGAGCATGTTTCGGTTTAGAAATAAATGATCTTAGGAGTGTATTTTTGAACCCAAAATTTTTTTGTAGACCACTTAGATGATATAGAACAATGCTATGAAGCCCATTTTCAAAAATTTTAGATAATTTTTAGGCCCTAAAATGAGGCATAAAATGGGTAATTTAAGGTTAATTAAGTAATTAAATGGTTAATTACTAATTTAGTGACTAATTATATGTTTTAGGATGTTGAAATCTGATGGAGTATGATACTTGTAGTATTTAAGGTGTTAGATATAATTATTAGGCTAATTATGTAGTAAATAAGTAATATGGAAAAATAGTACATTTTAAGTTAATTTTGTAAATTAGGGTAATTAGGTGTAAAATCTGATTTAGGATGAATTTAGATATTTTGAAATGATAATTAACGTTGGGAGATAGTAATTAGAGTGATAAAAATATTAGATGTGTATTATGCACATAATAAGTAATAGTACATAATATACAATTATTAGAAATATAATAAATAGAAAATATTATAATAAAAATTGATATTTTGATAATAATAAAAATGTACAATAAATCTGATAGGAAACTTGAATTTATTGAATTATATGAAAAATGTAAAAATTTCTCACATTAGAAGTAAATTCGGTACACTAATAAAGATTTAAGTGTACCGGGTAGAATAAAATACTAATTAAAGGTAATGATGGTATTTAGGAAATCGGGAAGTAATGTGATTAATTTCACATTATGAGTTGAAATGAATTTCTAGAGTTCGAGTATAAAACAATATTTAGAAATCAAACTAAAACCTAATTTAGAAATCGATGCGGAAACTGAACCCGAACCTAACCCCAAACCTAGAATAATTGTAAAAGACTTAAGACCTAGATAATTAGGCATATTAAACCCTAAACAAAACATAACAATAAGCGTTATAGGATAAAATGAACCTATAATAGTTATATGAAAAACTGAAACTACGTTTATGTTATAGGGATGATTGGCGATGGCCTGAGCAAGTCGGACCTCGAGTGAGTGAGCGAGGAGTCGAAGTAAGTTGGGATTAATACGATACTGTATTTTGGAGGCTTAAGATTATGCTTGGTTATGCTTATTAGATAGTTGGATGTACGCATGTGCTTGATTATGAGTTATGCCATGATTCTATTTGTTGTTCTGGCCTGTATTGTGTGATTTGTATGAAATGATTGATCACTCTAAACTAGACTTAATCAAATATACAACCAGTAATCATAATTGGACATGCATGTTAACCCATTAGGGGAAATCTAGGATTCTCCGACCAAATACCGACCCCTTCGAAAGGGATAGCACAGGATTGCATAATGGTCCCTTCTTTATCCTCAATCGAACTAAGTGACAGGTGAGGAGGTCGCAGTGAGGGTGAAGGCAGTGGTTCGAAGGTAGTCGCGGGAGGAGCAAGGTCTCCATTGCACATGCCTAGGTTTGGTCGTGAGTTATTGCATTAATGGCAACTCCTCAACCCGGATTAGAATGGGTGCAATTTCTCTAATCTTACGACGGGCCGGACAACGTCATGCGATGGCATTTGCTTGCACATGCATTGCACCTAATAAGTTGATTGAAAACCTTGTTGTGTTTATGGTATAGTTTTAAGTCCTACATCCTAACTTACTGAGCTATAGTTGCTCACATCCCTATAGACATCATGCAGGTGCTGGCTAAGAAGCAGCAAATAACTACTCTAAAGCTAGCAACTGCTGGATCCTAGGGAGTGAGGAAAAACATTGAAGAATAAATACATATTTTTAAGGTCTAAGTTTTTATTTTAGAATTATTTTTCATCTCTGAATAATGTAATAACTAGGAAATATATTACAGAGAAATATTGTAAACCTTAACTACAATAACTGAATTATAGTGTATATACATATTTCATCACTTTCTTAGGTAAATAATCTATTTAAATTACAAACTGTTTACTTCAAAGCGGGTTAGTCATGTATGCCTTGTGTAGATCAGGTCTAAGATAGCGGTTGTAAGACTAACTTCTATCTTAGGAAGGTTTACACAGCGGGGCTGTTACGACTCTGCCACTTCGAGCCATGACAACTTATGCTTTTGTCAAGGACAAAAAGAAGATCATGTTGTAACCCTTGACCCCATCCTAAGTAAATGAAACCATAATCAACTCACCCGAGCTAGTAAGAAGAAAGCCTTAGTGATGAGTCGAAGTGAGCTTCAAGTTACTGAAAAGGCTAATGAGCCTATGCTTCTGTTAGTTAGAAGATTGTTGGAGATTAGAGACTTAGAGAATGTTTTGGATGAGATTCAAAGCCTACTAAATGAGCTGTCTGATCTATTCACTAAAGAACCACCTAAAGGACTACCCCTAGTCTTAGGCATAGAACATTACATTAATCTACAGCCAGGCGCCGCCCTACTGAATCGACCAGCATATAAGATGAACCTTAAGTAAGCTGCTAAACTAAAGAAACAGGTGGATGAACTCATAGAGCAAGGGTATGTGAGGGAAAACATAAGCCCTTTAACATCTTCGAGTAGTATTTAACATTCTATAAATTGAGAAGTTGTATGGGAATTTGAAGAAATGTACATTTTACCAAGATGAAGTGATTTTTCTCAAATTTGTAGTATCGAAGGAAGGAATCCGAGTCGATAAGGAGAAGATCCAAGTTATTTTGGAGTGGCTGACACCGAAGAATGTCACTAATGTTCGAAGTTTCCATGGCTTAACTTCTTTTTATAGGCGATTTATTAAGAACTTCAATATTATAGCCCACCCCTCGATCGAGCTAACAAAGAAGAGTGAAGGGTTCAGATGGAATGACTACACTTAACAGAGCTTTAAGGAGATTAAGGATAAGCTCACCTTTACCCCTATCCTATTACTACAAACTTTGATAAACCCTTTGAGTTAGAATGTGATGCATTGGGAGTTAGAATCGGCATCGTCCGGATGTAAGAGCGACGACTCATTATCTACTACAATGAAAAGCTTAGTGGTCCTACCTTGAACTATTCTATGTACGAGAAAGAGTTATACTCTCTTTACCAAGCCCTTATTGTTTAGCAACACTATTTACTGCCATAAGAGTTTGTTATTTATACAAACCATGAGTCTCTAAAACATCTTGGGAGTCAGAACAAACTTTCAAAAAGATAAGCCAAGTGGCTAAAGTTTATGGAAGGGTTCTCATACATCATCCGGCACAACAAAGGAAGTGAAAATGTAGTCACCAACACTCCATCACAACGGTAAACCTTGCTGGCCACTTTACAGACAAAATTATTAGGATTCTCACTCATTACAAAGTAGTACACCCATGATCCTCATTTCAACCCTATCATAGAGCAGTAAAGGGATGAAATTGTGATACAAGGCAAGTGCACCTATCAATTTTAATATAGCGGATGTGAGTCCGCATCGATCTTTGAAAGACCTCAAGTACTAATACTAACCTTAGCTCTATTATCTAACCAAAAAATTGTGATGGGTTAAATGAATTAAAAATAATAAAATTAACAAACTAATCTAATTATGAGACTTGACTAAGCAATTTAGATAGTGATAAAATTAAGAACAACTTCAAGAAGTCAAATAACGTATTTAGGAATTGTTTTCCCTAGTATTTAATATGTGACCGCTAAAAATCTATCCAATTCCATCTCTATTATTCTTGATTGAAGGGATTCATAATTGAAGTTAACACCTTTCTCAAGCATATTAACCCTAATCCTAAATTATTTATCGGAATCTCTTCACTTAGGAATATAATTTAGAATCACATTAATGTACAATGAATTCCCATACAAAAATAATAACTTTCCAAAAGAATCATGTATCTTATCTCTAAGTACACATGTAATTCTCTTCAATTATGTCAAGATCTCATTATTCATGTGATTTTTCAATCATCATGCATAATATCATAGATTGATACCCTAGAAGTATCAGTTAACAATGAAAACACATAATTGAATCAAGAAAGATAGAAACTTTATTGAAAATTATTAATAAATCTAATAGTCGGATGAAACCCTAGGTTTCACATTCCTAAATACAAGAATCTTAAGCTATTATGATAAAATTAAAAACGAATTGCAACAAAATTAAGAAAAAACATGAAAAACCCCTTTTGTTGATGAAAAATCTCTTCAATCTTGAAGTTAGGTATTGCTTCCACTCTTTTCTCCTTCTTCTCTTCGAGTCAATTCTCTTTTTAATGTCCAAAGTCCTCTTCAAAACCCTTACAAGTCTTTATATAATGTATTATGAAGTTTTTTTTTTCGTCACCAAATACAGCCTAGGACACAGTTGTGTTCCCAAATTGTGTAACTTATTGACCTTGCACAAAAATTATCCTGTACGGACACAGCTTGGGATACAGTTGTGTTCCCAAATTGTGTAACTTACTGACCTTGTACAAAAATTATCCTGCACGGACACAGCTTGGGGACACAGTTGTATCCCAAACTATGTAACTTTCTGATAAAAGATTGCCACTTTCTCCAATTGTTTATGTAGCTTCATAACTCATTCATTTGAACTCTAAATTAAGTGAAACTTGATTTATTTTCTTCATTTTCAATCCGAGAATGTGTTTAAACCTTGAAATCAAAATTTTACTCAATTATGTATCAATTTCTTCTAAAAAAACCAAAAATATAAGGGAAATGCTATAAAATATCATATGAAATGTATTTAAAATAAGAGTTATCAAATTGCTATTAAAGCATATTATCTTAAGGAAGGCTATCTATTCAAAGACTGAAGACTGTGTATACCAAACTATTCCATATGTAAGCTATTAGTCAGGGAAGCTTATAGTAGTGGATTATTTAGTTATTTTAGAGAGACCAAAATAGCCAACTTGTTAAAGGAAAACTTTTACTGACTTGGTTTGGCCAAGGATATACATAAGGTAGTTAGTAGTTGCGAAGTGTACAGGTGAGATAAGGGAAAGAGGGAACTACATAGAGAATATATGCCCTTACCAACACCAACCTCGCCTTAGGCCGACCTTAGCATAAACTTTGTCCGAGGGTTGCCTCAAACATCCAGAAGGAAAGACTCTATCTTCATTGTAGTGGACCATTTCAGCAAAATGGCACACTTTATTCCGTACCGTTGAACTAATGATGCACTATATATTACTAATATGTTTTTGCAAGAAGTTATTCGACTACATGGAGTGCCAAAGACTATCGTTTTAGATTGGGATACAAAATTCTTAAGCTATTTTTAGAAGACTCTTTAGAGAAGACTTGGAACTAAACCTGTGTTAAACTCTAATAACCACCTTCAAATTGATGGTTAGACTGAAATAGTAAACAAGATGCTAGGAAACTTACTGAAAACTGTTGTAGGAAAGAACTTGAGGGACTGCGATCTGTGCCTACTAATTGTAAAGTTCACATACAATTGGACTATCTATAACACTACTGAGAAGACCCCATTCGGGCCGATGAGAAGAAGATCTAAGTTATTCTAAGGTCTTCTCCTTCTTCTAAGGCGCTCATAGGGTCTTCTTCTGCCGATTGGTGAGAAATCAGATCAGATACATTGAAAGTATGGGAAACACCATAGTTATCGAGTAACTCAATTTGGTAGGTTTTGCAATTGTCCTTGGAGTCCTTTAGTTCAACAATAAGTGATCGGTTCAACGAGCTGATTCCTATCAACTTTGCTTACCTTTTTTAAAGTTTGTTTTGGCTCCTATGATGTTTCAAGGACTCATGGCCTGTATACATCACAAATTCTCGAGGTAGTAAATAATGTTGCCATACAATAAAGGCTCGAAAAAGAGAACATAGCTCTTTCTCATATATAGAATAATTCAGTGTAGCACCACTAAGCTTTTCGCTATGGTGAGCAATAGGTTGGTACTCTTGCATCAGTATGACACCAATACCAATAACTAACGCATCACGTTTTAACTCAATAAGTTTGTCAAAGTATAGCAAGGCTAAGACAAGGTTAATAGTAAGCTTCTACTTTATCTCCCTAATGCTCTACTTAGCTCAATCGTTCCATTAGAATCCTTCACTCTTCTTAATGAGCTTAGTCAATAGGGTGACAATGGTACCAAAGTTCTTAATGAATCTTTTATGGAAAGAAGCAAAGCCGTGAAAGCTTCATACTTTAGTGATGTTCTTTAGCATTGGTTACTCAAGATAGCTCAGATTTTCTCTTCATCAACTCAAATTCCATCTCTCAATACTACATACCTAAGAAAGATAACTTCACCTTAATAAAACATACACTTTTTTAAGTTCCCATACAGTTTTTCAACATGCAAAATATTGAAAACAACTCAGAGATGTTGTATGTGGTTGGCTAAGTTGACACTATACACTTGTATGTTATCAAAGTATACAACCACACATCATCCAATCAAGGGGGCACACATCATGGTCCACAAGCGTCATAAATGTACTCGATGTGTTACTAAGTGCAAATGGCATAATCAACTACTTGTAGAGACTATGTCTAGTGTTAAAGGAAGTCTTCCACTCGTCATTAGGTCTTATGCAAATCTGATGATAGCCACTTTGCAAATCAATCTTTGAGAATATCTTAGCACCATAAAGCTCATTCATAATGGTATTGAGCCTTGGTATAAGGTATCTATACTTAGCAGTAATTCAATTGATAGCTCGGCTATCGATGCACATGTGCCATGATTTATCTTTCTTCAAAACAAGCAAAGTAAGTACGATATAAGGGCTCATGCTCTCTCTCACATACCTACGCTTTATCAACTCATCCATTTATCTTTTTAATGTAATAGCCTACTCATGATCCATTTTGTAAGCAGGTCTATTCAGCAGGGCTACGCTTAGTTCTAAATCAATGCAATGTTTAATGCCTTTGGTATGGGGTAATTCCTTAGGGAATTCTTTGAGAAACAAGTTGGAAAACTCATTAATCAACTTCAAACCTCTTCAGGTACATCTTCTAGATCTCTCATCTCCAACAATCTCTTAATCAATAAGAACATAACCTTATCAGCCTTCTCAACAGCTCGGAGCTCTCATCAGCTCATCACTAGAGCCTTCTTCTTGCTGGTTGGGGTGAGCTAGCTATGTGTTTCATTCACCTTATTAGGTGTCATAGGTTGTAATATAATCTTCTTTCCATCCTTAATAAAGGCATGGGCGTTTTTATGTCCGTTGTGAGTAACATGTCGGTTAAGCAACCAAGGTCTTCCAAGTAGCAAATGTAAAGCTCCCATGGGGATGACATCACACATCACCTTATCCTTATACACATTCCCAACACTAAATGTTACAACCACTTGTTCCGTAACATATAGGGCAACCTAATCATGTAACCAGTGTAGCTTATAAGATTGGAAGTACTTAGAGTTTAACAAACCAAATCTTTGCACAAGGGACTATCTAACGACATTGATACAAATCTCTCCATCCACAATGATGGTATATAGTTGTCTCTTAATAGTACACTTGGTGTGAAATAAATTCTCTTTTTATTCTTCCTCAAAGCTCGACAAGGAGCTCAGCACTAGCATTAGTACTAAAGTCATCACTTCACCTTGGTCAACATAGACACAAGTCTCCTCTTCCTCATTGGCTTCAACTCTTCCAGCATCCTTTCCATCATTAGGCTTGCTTTTATCAATGCTATCCACTATATCTCCTCAAAGCACCATAGCATGTCAGTTTAGACTCTCAATAGTCATGTATCCATAACCCAAGCATTTGAAGCACTTTACTTCACTTATCTTTCATTCGGAGGTCTATCCTTTCTCATATGTCCTCATGGTTAGCCTATCTTTAGCTCAATTCTTCTAGCCAACTCAACTATCATTAGGCCGATCATGTTTCTCTTCTACTTGAGAGGGTCTTCTCTACTTGGAATGTGAAGGTCGGCATAGAGCAGTCATCTTTAAAGAGCTTAGACCAGATCTGAATGGGATATTTCTCCTCTGCTTCTCAACCCTTTGCACTATTTTGATGGCCTCCTCAAAGGTATGGAATTTTTGTACTTCAACAATGTTACGAATCTCATATTTAAGTCCAAAAATGAATCTCAATAATGTACAAGCTTCGAGCTCATCCATGTTTGCTTGGATCATTAATAGTTGGAATTACTTAACATAATCATCAATAATTCGACTCCTTTAGCGAAGCTCTAGCAACTTAGTAAATGTATCTTACAAATATGTCTCGAAGACAAATCTTTCGCTCAACAACCTCTTCATCTCTTCCCACATTCACACACCTCATCCTCCATCTTTCACTCTAGCTGCATTCAAATTCTTCCATCACATAACAGCATATCCAGAGAACTCAAGAGTAGCAAGTTAAACTTTTACTGCCTTAGTGTACTCATAAGAATCAAACACTTTCTTAACCTTCTCTTTCCACTCTAAATACCCATTTGCATCTCCATTACTAGTAAAGGTCAGAAATAGGACCTTGATGTTGTCAAGTCCTCAGGGAGCTTAGTACCCTCATTCTTCTACTTCATAATATTATCCCCCTTCTTCTTCTTCTTCTTCCTCATCAGCCTCTACATCTACCTCCTCAATTTCTTCCAACTTCAATCTTCGTCTAGCATCTCGGTCTACCACTCCTCTAACTTGTTGGGGTTGAACTAGGCAAATAGCTAGGCTAACATGGCCATACCTTTGGTCTTACATATTCTCTACTCAACTACGGTTGGATGCACCCTAGGGTTGTAGTTTTTCACCTTACATAGCTGTAACAAGGCTTTCAACAAGAGTGGTGAGTCATCCAGCTTATCATTGATGGACCCTGGGGTACCATTTTCATGTTGACTATGACCTTCGCAAGCATTACTCTCATAGTCACCAATAACTCCATAAACACTAGAATCTAACATAGTGCAATACTTATCAACAATTTAGATGGCACAATACTCGATAAAACCCTTCTACTTACTACCCAAAACCTGGCTAACACGCTTTAACCTCTCCAACACCCAACACATAAAATGTAACACAAAAATGAAATTTACCCTATTTATAAGTAAAGAAATAGAGTAGAATAGAGCAATAATAACAATTATACTTGCTTTGTACAACTGCTACTCCGAAACTCACCTTCTTCAAAACCCACTTCAATACCCCTAAACATAACTTTAATAAACTTCACATGAACACATTGCAGCAGCTAGGGAAGGATACAATAGCCACTAACAGTTATCACAAATAGGAACTTCACTGTACCTTACACACTCCCTCTCGGACAATGCTCTAGTACTAGTAAAGTTAATGCATTTACAAGGTCATACACATAGAGGTTGTACCACAATGAATGAGAACAAGAAAAAAAAAATTAAAAAGGGTTAGCAAATCTAAGCAGCTACCAACTAGACATGACACACCAATTGATCCTACTTGATCTAATCTTCGCTTGATATGATGTACAAGTGTCGATTAAGGTCACTCGTTACTATTCCTTACTAAAGGAAATAGATAAGAGTTAAGGATGAGGAGAGAACACGAGGTTACTTTGAAAAGGATATTCTATAATTCAATTACAGAAGTACGATGTCTATGTACATAGTAATTAAGGTATTTATATGACATCTTCTAGGGTTACATTAACAACGGAAAAGACAAAAATAGATAATGTAAGAAAAGATTCCTAAAACATGCCTAAAAGGGGTAAAAATGACAAACAATACTTTGTACAAAAAAGGAAAAGAATCCTTCTAGAATTTTTTCCTAAAGGCACGTGTTAGAAGAAGGTTAGTGGGTTGTGATGCTATTTGTCCTACTATTGTGAGTGCTGATGCAAGTTCTTGAACAACTGAATACTTATAAGATCAAGCATAGATGAGAGTTGGAGAGGATTTGGAGAGCTGACCTGACTTGTTTTAGGTTAGTGCTAGGAAACTTAAGGATATTTAGATCCTTTACAAGTTAAGTAGCTCAGCATCTTGGCTCAGAAAGGTTCCTAGCACTAGGCAGCTTGGAGACTATGTCAATCTCTAATAAGGTTCGGTGCTTAAGTCGACAAAAGTGTAAAAGACTGAGATCAATGAAGGAATCCTCATCCTAAATGGATTTTTAGGCTAGTATTCTTCATGTAAGTCCTTGTAATCCTCTAACTCAACTTTCGATGACTAGTCTAGGGAGTTGATTCCTATCACTACTATAATCCAAAAACCGATGTGCCCCATATTTGTGTAGAAATGCTCTTTCCTAAAAGAGAACGGTTGAAAGAAGCCATAAACAATTATTCTATCCATAGTAGTCGTAAACTTAGACTAATCTTAAATAACAAAATGAGAATACAATTCAAGTGTAAGAAACATGATTGCGATTTTACTATTTTTTTCATGTTATTTAATATAAAAGAGAATTCTTGTGAAAAAAATTCTCAATGACAAGCATAATTAGTTTTACAAGCCATCGTTCATGAATTCTCGAGTCACTCTAAGGTATTCACAAAGTACTTTTTATGAGGCTACAAATCATGTTTAAAACGTAACAATTGACACTAAAAGAGTAGTAAAAGAGTTGAAAGTGGATGTAACCTATAATCAATGTTGAAGGGCTTAGGAGCATGTATTTAAGGAGATTAATGGAAGGTTCAAACCAAAAATTGTTGACTTTAGGATCTATAAACGAACTTAAGAAGTTTGATAAAGGGATGTCTAACATAGTTGATGTTATAATTGAGAGGCCAAGTCCAAGCCATCCCCTATAAATTAAGTGGTTGTTTAATTGTCTAGATGCAATAGTAAGGGCTCTTTAGGGTTATAAGCCTATTTCATGTAAATAGGAGTTTTATAATGAATAACTCAATAAGTGAGTTACTATCAACAGTTGTATGGGATGCAAATGATCAGGTTTACCCAATTACTTAAGCATATACTGATGGAGAGAACAAAGATAAATGACTTAATTCTTAGGGAAGTTGGAAATAATAGTGGTGCTTAGTGTCCTAACTAGGCTAGCTCTAATCAATAACATGTAGAAAGCAATTTTAGCTTATTCTAATAATTTCTTTTGTCAGTGAGTAAGATAGTGTTCTTTTATACCGATTTGATTTTTGAAAGAGTTGTTAGAAGCAATCTTAAACAAATACCCACTAGTAGAGCAATGTTTCTATGCTAAGCACTTTTTCACCAATTGGATGAAAAAACATGCAAAGGGATGAATTATAGCACCTATTTTGGGGGTTATGTAAGTATACCACATTTACTAAGTTAGAAGAACATGTCAATTAAGTTTTGGAGCTAAAACTAAGCTACATATGACTTGATGTGAAAAAAAGTTTAAAGTTTACTAATGTAAGGCAATATTTCAACATAAGACAATGTGTGATGCAGTAGATGATAACATTTACGAAACTTTTAGTTCTAAAATTATTGAGGTAAGACGCATGTCTATCATTTTCCTAATGGGTGAGTGCATAAAGAAGCAAGTTATGCCACCGACAGCACTAAAAATTGAGGAAAGCAACAAGTTGACTAATAGGAGAATGGAGTTCAAGGTGATACATTGGAGTGATAGGTATCTATGTAGTTGCAACTTGTAAGCTTTAATCGATATATTTTATCTATATACATAAACAAGTATTCTATGGTTAAATTAGATATGATGATTATGCTATTAGTTGTACATAAGAGAGAAATATGATAGGACTTACCAGCATGTTCTTAAGCTCACAAGGAGTGTCAAACTTTAGGAGAGGACTTTAATGGAGAAAATTTGTCCTTTATAACTAAAAATTGTTTAGCAAACTAAAGAGACAAGGAGTAGAGAAGAAGGAGAGAATAGTGGTACATATAAGAGGCCATCTAAGGGCATGTGCAATGAATATGCAATAGAGAAAAGAACATCTCTAAAACCAAAGAATATCCTAAGTAAGGTAATTTTTTTTTTATTTCATGTAAATAATGATTACAATATGTTCATGGCTATTCGAAATGTCTTTGCTCTTGACATAGAGTGTAAGCATGCTTATTAAAGTGGAGTGATGATAGAAAACACAACCAATGCCCAAGAGATCTTAGTAAATGGTTCATCGGCCTAACATGTTGAGACTTAAGCATGACTAAGGGGTAAGTTCTTAAAAACTCCCATTTTCTCCTTAGGGTTCTTAAGAGCTTACATTGATTTTTACTTCGTCTATCTATGAGATCTTAGATTTTTTGCTTCAAATTCTAGCTTGCATCAGTCACATGTCCAAACCCCCTGCCCCTTACCTCAATAGGACCTAGCAAAATTCTATCAATTACTTCCAACCTTACTTACCCCTCTCTATAAAGCCCTATTAGTCAAGCTTGGAAGCTAGCTAGTAGAAGTAGCGCACTAGTGCTTTACCAATATAATAAAAAGTAAAGGCCCTTCTTGATAGGGGTCTTGATGTAGATGAACATAAGCGAGCCTATTTCATGAACCTAAGATGGGTCCAAACCTCAAGATAGTTTGAAAGATAAATCGTAGTTAAAGGTAAGCTGGGTTGCATGCACCATTACTTGGATATAATGCACCAACTTAGGATTAACTTGATATTATGTAAGAGCTACTCCTAAGGTTTCTTGCCACTAGCTCTTGCTCAAAATAAGCCATACAAGAGAAGTTTAACTTAGATTGCTAAGAAAATACAAGCATAAGGAAGAAATAAAAAGAGATAGTCTACTAATGATAATGATGTGGGTATGTACAAATGAAATGCTTATATAGTTGCTAATTAAGGCATCTTTACAAGATGGTATAAAGACTAAAAAGGGTAAAAGATTAAAATAGAAGTGTACATTATATTACTAAGGCAAAATGGATAAAACAAAAGTAATTATCTGTCTAACTGTCGTAGACTGTTAGAGGATGTAAGGCGTGCTATAAATGGTTGTAGCTAATCTAGAGAATCATTTATCCTTGGTTCAGTATTATGTTGAAGGTTAGAGCAACACAGGTTAGAATGGGTTGACAAGCTTGTTAACAAATTTGGTGCTACACCAGCTGAGCTATTCATCTTGTACTGCTCGTAGTTTAGATAACTCAACACTATGCTGTCTTTGGTGCTGGGTCAACTTAGGATTAGTGTTATACTCCTCTACCCAAGAGATGATTGATGTCAAGTGGGAACTCAAACACTCAAATAGGATGGCATGAAGAAGCTTGGCCTTGTCATCCATAAGTTGTTGTAGAAGAGCTCAGCGAACCATGTTATGAGCCCACAAGCACAAGACCAAGTTATAAGACCTTGATTCTTATCACTTCTCATAGATAGTAGGTTCTTTTCAGGTACAAAAAAGCAATCTACATTTGATACCCCTTCTTACTTTCCATTTTATTGTAGTAATTACACATTCCCTCGACCCCTAAAACTAGTCAAAGTGCCATTGCCCATATATGAAGAATCTAGCTCTTCAATCAAATCATATTTGAAAATAATTCTTCCTTTTGTAAGAAAATATGATCCGAGGACCTTATCCATAAAGCCCTCCAAAACTACAACCCTACAAATGTGTGAGCAACCTACTCCTCAAGTAATGCATAACACAACTGTAGGATTTTCTTCTAGAGCGATTACTATTGGTTCTGAGCACTCCCTTATGATGGACATGACCCCTACTAAAGTTGTAACTCTATAAATGTACAAGTAGCCTACTAAAGCACCAACAATTTACCCCCTCCAAAAAAAAAAAAAAGGAATAGAAAAGAAAAGAAGAATTTTCTCTTTCATAGATTCCTAGAAAATGGTAAAAAAAGAAAAGAAAATTGTAAAAAGCATTAAAGGATTTGAAAAATCATGAAAGGAGGTTTTCTCATGATCAAATAGTGGAAATAATTTTTCAGTGTCAAAGGAGACTTTGAAGTTGACATATGCATTTACATGTTGAGAAAAGTGGAGTTCTTTTAGTAAAAAGGAGTAAATTTTTGTTAAAATAATTTTTCTAAGTTAGATTCAGGATAGTTATTTCCAAAGTCATGAAGTCATCAATTTGAGATGATCTTGACTTCAAAAGAGGCCTTACTCAAACTTAAATTGGCAATTTCATAAAAAGATGAATTTTCAATTGAAATAAACACTGAATGAAACTAAGAATGTAATTTAGTCAAATTGAGCAAATTTTGAAAAAAATATTTTTATATGTGCCTATAAACCTACTAATTACACTTTTAAAACTTAAAAGACTCAGGTTAGTTTTTCAAACCCAAGTTAATTAGGTACTAAAAATTGGCCCAAGATCAAATGTCAAATGAATTTTATATACAACACTAAACAAAGAAATGCGTTTGACTCTAGTTGTCAGGGACATGGTCATATGGTTTGTTTACTTCATTTGGTCAAGAATTTGGTCTCATATCTTGATCACTCATGTTGTTTTGTCGTGTGACATCCATAAGACACATCATCCTAAAATGAAATCAATTTTGAACTAAAAAAAAAGGAAACTCAACCCTTAAGTTCTTAACCTAATTTCACTAGACTTTTGGTCAATTTTACTTAAAAAAAAAAAGCATTAATTAGGCAAGAACCTAAGGCATAAGCAAGAGTGATCTTAGAAACACAATATAACAAGGGTAAATGCATTTAATTTAAGCTCAAGTTCATATAAAATTATAAACATATACATAAAACTGGAATCTTCTAGATGTAGTTAACTTGACACTTGCATGATTCCTTTAACTGAATCTTACATTTAGGGTAAGGGGAGCTTAAGAAATATAGTAAAGCCTTCAAATCATTCAATAATCAAAGAAATTGTATCAATTTTGGATGTAAAATTGGATAAACGATCAAAATATCCATATTGGAAAAAATTTTATTTTTATCCACTATATGCTCTCCTTAAATGAGAACTTTGGTTTGGCACTATATATAATTCAATAAATGTTATTTATTGACGATGCATGCTTCCTTCACAATTTTTGCTATTATTTTATAAAATTCCTTTTTTTTTTAGAAAAAACAAACAACCAAAAAATATATTAAAAAACTTTTATATTTATGTCTTCATCATGTGCTACTAACTTTTTCTTTTTCTTTTTTCTTTTTTTTTTTTGTGATGTAGATCCTTTTAGTTTCTTAAATATGTTGATTCATGATATCTTTTTTTTTTTTTCCAAACTTCTCTTTTCCTTTTCTAATGAAAATCTCTTAAATAAAATGTTTCAATTATAATTATCCCAAAATTTTTCTTTTTGAAAACCCCTTTTCCAAGGAAAAAAAAAAGTGCTCGTCACCTAGAGTAGTTTTCCTAAAATAAAGCACTTAATAGGCCTTTCAATTGGAAATTAGATTTCCTTAAGATTTTTAAAAGAAAAGATAAAATAATAAGGTTTTATTTTTTCCTAAGAAAAAAAATGGTTAGTATATAAAGTGAAACCTTTGTCTTCAATAAAATAAATTAACCAACGAATATTTTCAAAAAAAAAAATGAACTACAATGATTTGATTTTTACTAACAAATATATAAGCACTTTCTGAGCAATTATAAAATATAAAAAAATTATTTCCTCAAATTTTTTTTTAAAAAATCAAAGTTATTTATTAAAAAAGAAAAAGAAACATTTTTGAAAAAATTCCTTATGGGAATGTTAGTTTTAAAAAGAAATGAACTCAAATTTTTTATTTCTATTTTTTTCTAAAATAATTCTTTTTTTTTTTAAGAAAATCACATATAATTGGCTAAGTTAAGGTTTGTTGAGCCATTAAATTGTAACCTTCCATTTTTCCAACCTTAATCGATGAAAGGGATTTTTTTTTTCAATTATTTATATGATATTTTCTAGAACTTGTCTTTAATTTTGTTGAGTCAATTAGAATAAGTGGATGAAACTTAATGTAAATCAAAATTAGGAAAAAAAAAATCGACTCAACAATTTGGTGACTCCTCTAAGGACTTGGGTTAGTCAAATGGAAGTTTCCAAAAATAATCAAAAGGCCTACATTTTTCAATATAGCCTTTTTCCATTCATTGTAAATAGTAGAACAAATTAGGCATTGATGATGAAAGAAAGTGAGAAAAAAATTAGAAAGCCCATTTGGGAAATGTGTACTAGAAATGGTTGGAACTTAAACAATTTTAAAAGCCTTGATAGGGAGCTATTATGTAGACCTTAAGAGTTATGGTGTAACCACCTTCTAAGACTAATTAAATGATGTGCCTTGGTTTTGATGGATGGCATAGGTACCTGAACAAAATCACACTATAATTCCTAATGCAATATCACTCACAAGGTTTGGAAATACAATAGGTTTAATTAGGCTAAATCGAAATTACTCACCAAAATAATTAAACTAAATGGGAGGAATCACTACAATCAACTATGATATTCAATTTATAATATTCAAATGTAGCTAAAATTAGCTAAAAAAAAACTCTCAATTTGCATAAGAGAAATGTTAACAAGCATTTAAGATAGTAAAGTAGCTGACTAAAACTAAGGAAAAGAGAGTGTTTATACTATCCTAGTGATAATGGCATTTTTGTAATAAATTAAAAACATAAGACGTGAATATAAGCAAAAGAAAATGAAAGACACTAACCTAAACAAGGGTAACCATCAACACAGTTCAAGTAGGGACTGAAAGGTTGATACTTGAAAATTTGTTACACCAAGCCTATTTAAGAACACCAACTGGTTAGTATTGTGTCCTTTTGCTCAATCATGTAGCTTCTTTTGCTTAGAATCATTAGAACAGTGTAAGGTTCCACCATTAGGTTAATTCTTTCTACTTCTTATTCGCTATTTCTTTTTGTTTTCTTGACCTAGTCATGTACTCTTTGGTTGATTTCGAGTGCTTTGAGTCACTCCTAAGCCTAATAAGCACTAATGTAGAACCCAATTCTTATCATTAGGCTATCCCGCTCTTGTTTCAATATAGCTCATGATCGATTTCATTGATAATGTACTAGAAAGTTTAAGGACCTATGCAATCCACCCTATTACATTCATATACCTATACCAATAAATGAAGAATATACGACATATAACAAATAAAAACAATTGCAGTTCCTATTGATATTCTAATATATTATAGTTGACTACGAAATATTTTCCATGTAACTTTTATGAACTTTTCTATGATCCTTTCCATGTAATTTTTGTCTTATTTTTTTCTCTCTTTGTAATTGTATAACAAGAATGGCAGGCCTATCAAGTATACAACTTGCTTTCATCAAAGGGTTCCACATCAAGAGGCCATGCAACTTCATCAATGGATCCTACATTAAGAGACCATCATCTTGACCTAATAGTTTAAGTGATTCGACCTTGAACATAAAAAATTCATCACCAACAATATATGTCCAATACTTTCCGTAATAAATATCAACTTTACTAGACCCTGATGAAAACCCTAATCCATTTCTAAAACCATGATATTGCTTCTTTCTACTTCGAACCATACTTGCTTAGCTAAACCATAGAGGAGTATAGCTAGTGAACCAAAGCCCTTCCCTAACAGAAAATATTTATATGTCAATTGTGAACTTTCCAATGCATACATATGTTATTTACTTTTTGTTTGAACATTACCAATTTAGTCATAAGACTCATAAAAAAAATTATAATTGATATTTTTGTAAACATATCTTATGTATGCTCCTATAAAAGACTTTGAAAGGTCTTAGTTACATGATACACACACATTTGCATATGCATACACATGTATTCTTCTAAATCCCTAATATGAAAGTATCGTATAAAACAATTAAGTTTGTAAGGTATTTTCTTTTATATTGCTACTTCTTATAACTATCTATGTTAGATGTATATATATTACCACCTATGTTGATTTATTCGTATATATCATATATATTTGTGTATATATAAATTATTTATACTGAAGTTTACAAAAGGAAAAGGGAAAAATTTTACTTCATAATAATTATTCACATGCTAGCAAAGAGGTGGCAATTAAACTTGTGTCATTTTTAAGTACATGTGCTAAAAGTTATTCCAAGTTTAGTATATATAATTGTATTTGTTTTGTCATTTTCTCATGTTATAAATTTTTAATGAGATTCTTTATCCATTATTTATTTCATATTGAGTTTTTCTTCCTATGTCTCTCCCTAACGAGCAAAAGCTTTTATTAGATTTCCTTATTTAATTGATTTTTTCAATCTTTCAAATATGAAATAGGAAGAAATTATAAACTCTCCATCCTCTTTTATTTTTTAAGGTGACCCCCCTTTCAATGTATAATGAAAAGCCTTAATTAGCCTTCTCACCTCTTGATAGGAATCGAACGACCAAACCTTTAACTCGAGCCCAAGCACAAGGTCTTAAGGGACTAACAAAGTGGATTCTATTATTCTAACCAACTCTTACTAAGGCCGAGATGATCTTCACCACCAACCAACACCATCTGCTAAGCCAAGTAACTTCTCATCTCTCAGTAGCCGAGTGTCGACCTGAAATATGCTCTATTGACAGTCCGACCCCTCATACGTCTCCTCAGCCATAACAGTGTCAACCTTTAAGTTGACAGTATTGGTGTCAAGAACCCCAATACACATCCGTACCCACGTCTTCTCTGAAGGATCCCTAGGTCTGCTCGATACCTCTACTCAATAATCTCCATCCTAATCGTACCATTTGTCTATTTCTACCAAAAGTATCTCCAATGACCTATTGCCATGTGTCCAATCCCATATGAAAGGATTCTGCTGCACTAGTCATTGATTTTTCATTTATTCCTTTTATTATTCCTTATACATTACTTCTCTTAGGCAATTCCCTTTTTGTCTTTTCCATTTTAGGTAGGATGCCCTAAAATTTTGAGCACATCTAGTTGAAAGATTCTCATTCTTATTTAAAATTTGAAGATGTTTCTATTTGGGTATAAATACACATGTAATATGTTGCCACAATAATAATCATAGATTTGATATTGATTATACTCCCCTTTTGAGAGCTACATGTGCTTAC
This sequence comes from Lumnitzera littorea, assembly GCA_024138015.1. Classification (NCBI taxonomy): domain Eukaryota; kingdom Viridiplantae; phylum Streptophyta; class Magnoliopsida; order Myrtales; family Combretaceae; genus Lumnitzera; species Lumnitzera littorea. Next base: position 67,706,799 of record JAMXBB010000008.1, read on the forward strand.
TTTCCTCTTTTTACTCTTATCCTAACCCTTAAGCAAGTTTAGGTAGTGAGTGACCTCACCAAGTTGCTCATGCGACATATCGAGTTAGCTTTGCAAGTCCATAGAGTTTCCTTAGTATGTCATATCTTTGGAATTATTCGTGGTTTTACTTGTTTGTTTCGTTTACTTATTCCCCATTTTTGGATTTCGTCACCCCTCATTTTAAGCTTTCTACAAGCTTAGACCTATCCCGTTACTATTGCCCTTGTGTACTCTTGACATAGCGTATCATCTTCATATCAGAATGAAGGTTCATTTGGGTGCATTGTATTTGAGATTTTTTGTGAGTCATGTTTGTTGTAGTAATGTGTTGTAGTTGCATAAAAGTTAGTTATGAGTGTTTGAGAAAGAAGAAGGTATAGTAATTTGCTGTAGCTATATACCTTGTTTTGCCATGTTTCGAACATATAAAAATAGAGCAAGTTCCAGTTGGGTTTATTGTTCTTTGGAGTGGTTGTTGTGTTCACAAATTAGTTGAACATTGGTGTAGAAGAGGGTGTGTATGTGTTGTTTAGCTTAGAGGAATAGTGTTTGTTGTTTCTTAGTTTTTGAGTTTTTTACTAAACTTTATCAAAGAAAATGACAGATCTAAGTGTCAATGCTAATATTATAGATGACAGTAGCAATGTTGTCCACCATCGGCGACAGCCCTAAAATACCACTAGAAGTACAATGAATAAATTAACAAGATAGGTAACCTTATAACCGATCTGATTAGAGTTGTTCATTCATTGGCCTTTTGACCTATCAAGATCATATAGAATACTCCTTAAGCCACTCAATTTATGAGAGGACAGATCTTAGCTTAACAAGCTCGAGGTAGAAGAGTAGGAGGACGGGTACAAAAGAAGGATTGACTTAGATGATATGGATGATGAAGGAGAAGAAGAGTACAATAAGGAAGAGAAGTAAGCTCAAGCACCTTAAGCTACTAACTATGTGAAGCTTCAATAGTTCTGGAAACACTGATGACTATTTACACTGGAAAGAGAAGGTAGAACATGTGTCTTTTTTATTATTACCAATATGAAGATCGTGTGAACGTGAGAAATATTATTATAGAGTTCTCAGGTTATGTCGTGATGTGTTGGAAGAACTGTCAAATTATGAGGAGATGAGAAGGATATAAAGAAGTTAATGCTTAGCCTGAGATAAAGAGGATACTTAAAAATAGACTTATATCGAATGCTTATTTGCAAGATGCTTTGCTCGGCTTTAAGAGTTGAGACAAGGAAGTCGAACTATTGATGAATATGTTTAAGAGTTTCAAATACTCATGATTCATTGGGAAGTGGATGAACCATCAGCTCAAATAGTAGCCAGATTTCTCATTGGATTGAGAGAAGACATCCAAGATGTTGTAGAGCTTCAACAGTTTACTACATTAGATGAGGCTATAATAATAGCCCAGTGAGTAGAAAGGAAAAGGAGGAATAGGCCAAGCTAACCTCCAACAAAACAACTAATCCAATCAAGCTGACCTATTCAAGCAAGTTACCGTGCTCATCAAAGTGTCGAGTCGAGTTGAAGAATGGATGTTAGAGCTAAACAGAAGGGCTGACCAACTGATGGTGAAGTGCTGCCAAGAACTTATGAGAAGGGAGAAGGATTTGGGAGGAAGATGAGCTAGATTGAGTATTTTAAGTATCAAGGGTTTAGGCATATGGCTACCTAATTTCTAAAATGGAGAACTATGATTATCAACAAAGATACCTTGAAGATTGAGGTAGACAACACAAATAAGGAACTAAAGGAGGAAAAGGGGGTAGAGGAAGAGGTTAAGATTAATGCCGAACTTGTTGAGGAAGATGCGTTTGCTAAAGATCTGGATAAGCTAACTTTGGTTGTTTGTCATGTAATGAGTTTGGAACTCTTTACTGAGGAGCAGTAGAGAGAGAATTTGTTCCACATTGCATGCAAGGTGAATGAGTAGCTATGCATGCTTATAGTAGACAATGGAAGTTGCATTAATGTCACATCTACCTACCTAGTTAAAAAGCTCAATTTACCAACTAGCTCATACCAAAAGCCGTATAAGTTATATTAGCTAAATGAGAAGGGAACACTACATGTCACTTAGCAAATATTGCTATTGATCTCTATTGGAAATTATTTTGATGAAATTCTCTGTGATTTGTTACTAATGTATGCATACCTTAGCTCTTTTATCAAAGGGTTATACATGATGGATTCAAGAGCACCTATGTGTTTAAGAAGGATGGAAGGAAGATCACTTTGAACCTTATGACACCAAGTCAAGTTAGCAAGCTACAAATGAAACTTACTCGAAGACCTAAGAAGACTTTAATTCTAAGTGGAGCCAAGCTCTGAGAAGCTATTAAGGTTAACATGCCAACTTTTCCATTAATTAAGCAACTACTAGAGTTAAAGGAGCAGATTGAGCTACCCTTAGAGGTCAAAAAGCTATGGATGAGTATGCCGACTTGTTTCCTAAACAATTTCCTAAAGGATTACCCCCTTTCAAAGGCATTAAATATTGCATTGACTTGATACCCAGCATAAATCAACTTACCTGATGAACCCAAAATAAGTTGCTAAGCTCCAGAGACAAGTCAATGAGCTATTGGCAAAAGGATATGTAAGGGAGAGTCTCAGCCCCCGTATTGTACTAACACTCCTTGTGCCGAAAAAGGATGGTATCTAGCAAACGTGCGTAGACAATAGAGCCGTGAACAAAATCATGATCAAGTACCAGTATCTTATCTCTAGGTTAGATGAACTAAATGGAGCTAGGGTCTTTAGTAAAACTAATCTGAAGACTAACTACCATCAAATTCAAATGAGGCCAGGAGATGAGTGGAAAATTACATTCAAAATTCGGCATGAACTTTAAGAGTGGATGTTAATGCCCTTTGGCCTATTAAATGCCCCAAACACCTTCATGAGATTAATGAACCATATGTTGAGAAACCTGATCGAGAAGTGTACCATAGTGTACTTTGATGACATCCTTATGTATAGTGTTAACCAACTAAGTCACTTTGAGAATCTCCATGCCATGCTTGATGTACTCCGAGCCGAGAGGTTATTTAGCAATTTGAAGAAGTGTTGTTTCTACTAGGAGGAAGTAGTATTTCTGGGTTACAAAGTTAGTGGAGGAGGTTTGCAAGTCGATGAAGAGAAAATATGAGTCGTTGTTGAATGGTCAACTTTAACCACCTATACTAAGGTAAGAAGTTTTCACAACCTAACATCCTTTTACCAAAGATTCATTAGAAACTTCAATGCCATTATTACACCCCTTACTGAGCTAACAAAGAAAAATATTAAGTTTAAGTAGGGCAAGAGAAAGGAGAGAAGTTTTTTTGAAGTAAAGGCAAGATTGATTTCCACACTAGTATTAGCATTGCTTAACTTTGAGAAAATTTTTAAGCTTAAATGTATCACGTCAAGCATTAGGATAGGTGCTATCTTAATGCAAGAAGGCCAACCAATTGCTTACTATAGCAAGAAGCCGAGAAGACCTCTTAGCCCTTATCTGAGTAATCTAAGTAGGGCAGCACTATCTATTATTGAGATAGTTTGTCGTTTATACAGATCATGAATCTTTGAGGTATCTCAAAAATCAGACTAAGCTATCGAAGTGGCAAATGCGGTGGGTTGAATTCCTAAAAGGATTCAACTTTGTGGTTCAGTATAAACAAGGAAAGAATAATGTAGTTAGCAATGCTCTATCAAGAAGTCATGTTCCTCTTACCAAGTTATAGACCATATTGTTAGGGTTTATGAGCATCAAAGAACAGTATCCTCAAGACCCCCTTTTTGGTCCTATATTTGGATGATGTATTGAAGGAAGAATGGTAGATAACTACCACATGGAAGATGGGTATCTATTCTTGGGAGCCAAGTTATGTATACTAACCCATTCTTTGAGAGAATTACTTGTTAGAAAAGCTCATTTCAGTAGACTTTTCAGACATTTTGGGGAGAAGAGGACATATGATTTGTTGATTTGATGGTTCTTTTAGCTGAAGATAAGGCAAGATATGCACCGAATTATTAAGAGTTATACTACTTACAAGAAGGCCAAATGTCAAGTCGAACAAGGGAAAGAAATGCCTTTACTTGTCTCGACCTTACCTTAAACTGAGTTGAGCATGGACTTTGTTCTCAAATTGCCAAGAATTGCTCGAGGCAAAGATTCAATGATGGTCGTATGCTCTAAAACTAATGATGCTTCGACTATTGCTTTTCTCTTTTTATAGGAAATTGTTTAATTACATTGCGTATCGAGAAGTGAAGTCTTGAATAGAGATCTAAAGTTCCTGAGCCATTTTTAGAGGACTCTTTGGCATTGTATAAGGACTAAACTACTATTCAGCACTTCTTGACTAATTGGGATGTCTGTTTGCCTATAGTGGAATTTGCTCACAACTACACTATACATGACACCACAAATAAACACCCTTTAAAGTCATCTATGGCATCAATCCAAAGCTACCCCTTAACCATGCCCTTATACCTATGTCCGAGCAAGAAGACTCGGATGCAAGAGTCCAAGCACAGTCTCTATAGCAAATCTACGAGAAAGTTACTTAGTAGACTGACCAAGCTGCCAAGAGAATGAGAGAAACAACTAAAGGAAGAAGTCAACACAATTTCAACCTAAATATTTAGTGTGGCTATACTTAAGCAATGAGAGGTTCTCAAACAAAAGAAAGAATAAGTTGTCTGCCAGAACCGAAAGTCCCTTTAGAATACTCTAAAAGATCAACGACAATGCCTATCGATTAGAATTACTCGAGGACTATGGAGTCTTTAGCACCTTCAACGTTGCCGACCTTAGCCCCTACCAACCTAAGAGAGAATTGAGCAAAGACCAATCGAATTTGATCCCAAATCCAAATCAACCTAGAGGGGATGATAGAAATCAAACTATTGAACCTTCAACCTGAGTCAAAGCACAAGGTCTTAAGGGACTATTAAAGCGGATTCTACTGTCCTAACCAACTTCTATCAAGGCTAAGCTAATCCTCACTACCAACCAAGTCCATATGCTAAGTCGAGTAACCTCTCATCTCTTAATAGTTGAATGCTGACTTGAAAAATGCTCCACTGATAGTCTAACCCCTCATATGTCTGCTTAGCTATGACCATGCCGACCTTCAGCTCGGCAGTATAGGTGCTGAGAACCCCAGCACACATTCACACCCAAGTCTTCTTGGAAGGACCCCGAGGTCTACTTGGTGACCTCCATCCTGACTATACCATTTGTCTATTTCTACCAAAAGCGTCTCCAATGACCTATTACCATGTATCCAATCCCACATATAAGGATTCTATTACACTAATCATTGATTTTTTTTATTTTTCATTTGTACCCTTTGTTATTCCTTGTACATTACTTCTCTTGGGTAATACTCTTGTTATCTTTTCCATTTTAAGTGGGATGCCCTAACATTTCAGGCATAAATACCCTTGTAATATGTAGCTATAATAATCACCATATATCTAATATTGAATATACTCCCCTTTCATGAGCTAAGTGTGCTTACTTTTCTCTTCTTACTATTATCCTAACCCTCAAGTAAGGTTAAGTGGCGAGTGACCTCACCAAGCTGCTCATGCATCATATCAAGTTAACTTTGCAAGTCTGCAAAGTTTCCTCAATGCATCATATCCTTGGAATCATTAGTGGTTTTACTTGTTTCTGTCATTTACATATTCCCCATTTTTGCATTTCGTTACCCTTCATTTTAAACTTTTTGCAAGCTTTGACCCATCCTAATACTATCACCCTTATATGCTCTTAGTGCAGCATATCACCTCTCCTTATATAAGAGGGGATTAAATAGGTGACATCATCCATTTGGATAGGTAAAATTTGTCAGAAGGACCTCCTTACCTAATGATCTTTGGGAAGTTTTGGTACAAATGATTATGTTAGTTATGTATACCTTTTAGTGTCTTATTAATTGCTATTGTAGATACATTCTAACAGATATTCCCCTTGATGAAAACAATGTGATTTAGATTTCTTTAACTAGATTGTTTTCAATTTCTAGAATTATATATACACATTATATTTTATTATATTTTTATGGAAAATTGCAAATAACCCCCTTAAATTTTGACTTAGGTGCGAATTGACCCCCTTAAGTTTCAATGTGTAGTTTTTGACCCCTTAAACTCTGATAAATTGGCAATATAAAGGATATTTCCTTTTTTAGTTAAAAAAAGTTACATTATTATCAAAGTTTAGAGGGTCTTAAAGCATATTTTAATAAGTTAAAGAGATGTTTGCACACCAAAATCAAAGTTTAAGGGGGTTATTCTCAACCTATGAAGATTGTTTGCTAATATCAAAGTTTAAGAGATCAAAAACCACACTTTGAAAGTTCAAGTGGTTAATCCGTACCTAAGTTAAAGTTTAAGCATATTATTTGCATTTTCCCCTGCTTTTAATGTTCCTATACTTACATGGCTGTGAGATTTTAGTATGATTATCATAATCTCAAACTTTTTTATATTTAAAAGTTCTATTATCCCCTAAATTCTTCCTAACAAAAGCTTCGAGTAGGGCACCAAGAGTTTAGATCACTACTTCTATCTAGCCATCAGTTTTGTGGATGGCTGCCTATGCTAAACAAGAGTTTTGTGCCAAGTCTCTTCTATTATGTGTTCTAAAAGAAACTTAAGAATCTTGTGTCCCAATCTAACCTAGTGAACCATAGAACCCATGTAGTAAGACTATTTCAAGCAAGAAAAGATCAACAACATATAAAGCATTATTAGTTTTAAGGCACAATATTAAAAGTGTCATCTTGCTAAAGTGACCTACAACTACTAGGATTAAGCCCTTTCGTCGAGACATCTGAGGTAAACTAAGGACAAAATCTAAGCTAAGGTCTTCCTATAGGTTGGTCGATGTAGGCAAAGGCATATATCCTCCATGTGGCTCTCTTCTTCTCTATCTTCTTGCAAGTTTCACAACTTCAAACCACCTTGGGGACATCCTTAGCTATCCCGATTAATAGATGTTCTCCTTACCTCACCAAAATGCCCAAACAATCCTCTACTATGAGTTTCCCTTGCTAACAACTCTCTAACCAAATAACTCAGGATACAAAGCAATTACCCCTTGAATAGGTGCATATCCTTCAGAAGTATTCACCAATTATAGTTCTATCCTTACATTATTCAAAAATTAGACCAAACTGAAGGTTCTAAGCAATGAGCATCCTACTCAATAATTAGGGAAAATCCTAACAATCTGATCTATAGAATGGAAAGCAAAAACATGATGTTAGGAGCGGGTGTTAGCTACTACATTTGCACTTCCCTTTTTATGCTTGATGACGTAAAAAAAACCTACCATTGACTCCAACCACTTTGCTTGCCTCTTTGAGAGTTTTAACTAGTTATCAAGATGCTTCAAGAACTTATGGTCTATTTAGATCATAAACTCCATTAGTTCGAAATAGAGAGTAGAGCTCTTTCCTGTATGCAAAGTACTTCAAGGTAACATCAATTAGTTTCTAACTACAATTAGCCACAAGTTGTCTTGCTTCCATCAAGTCGGCACAAATCTTTATGCTTGAGGCATCACATTCTAATTTAAATGGCTTCTTAAAATCAGGTAAAGCTAATACAAGGGCAAAGGTCAATTTCTCCTTAAGTTAAAGCTCTTCTATGTTTGCTTACTCCATTGAAATCCATCACTCTTCTTAGTAAGGTTAGTCAACGGGAGCACTATAGTATTGAAGTTCCTAATAAACTGCGGACAGAAGGAAGTAAGTCCATGGAAACTCCTTACCTCAATAACACTCTTAAGGTTAGCCGTTCTAGGATAACTCAAACCTTCTCTTGATCAACTTAGATTACCTTACCAAAGATAAAAGAACCAAGAAAGATAACTTCATTCTACTAAAAAGCACACTTCTTCAAGTTTACAAATAATTGCTCAACACGAAATATGTCAAACACGGATCAAAAGTGCTCTATATAGTTAGACAAGCCAATTTCACAAACTAAGATATCATCAAAGTATACTACTACGTACTTTCGAATCAAAGGTCACATCACATGATATATAGGTCTCATGAATGCACTCGGCGTATTTATCAAGCCAAAAGGCTTGACTAACTACCGGTATAATTTGTACCTTGTCTTAAAGGCAATTTTCCATTCATATCCAAGCCTGATACAAATTAGATGGCAACTACTCCTTTAATAAATCTTTGGGAACACTTTAGCTCCATAAGACTTGTCTAACATGCCATCAAGCTTTGGTATTGAAAATCTGTATTTGATAATAATGCAATTGATAGCTTTGTTGTTAATGCACATGTGCTAAGAACCATCTTTCTTTGGCATAAGTAAAGCAGGCATAACACATAGGCTCATGCTTTCTCAAGCATATCCACACTTTATAAGCTCATCCACTTGCCTCTTTAATTAGGCTACATACTCAGGATTCATCCTATAAGTAGGTGGGTTTAGTAAGGCAACTCTAAGCTATTGCTCAAGATTGGTAGCATAACCTTAAGTAACTCCTCGAAGATTAGGTCAAAGAATTCCTCAATCAACTTCCTTACATCCTCAGGCATAAAGTTTAAATCTCTCAACTTTAGCAAATGTTGGATTAGCAAAAACATGGGCTCATTAGCCTTCGCAACTTCTTCCAATTCACTTCGGGTCATAGGCTATAACTCGAAAAGAATTGAAGCCATTTCCTTAGTAGCCTAGGTGAGCTGATTATGTGTCTCACTGACTTAGCTTAGGGTCATGGGCTATAACATAGTTCATTTCCCATCCTTAGTGAGAGTAAATGTGTTCTTGCATCCATTGTGCATAACACCTTGTTTAAATAACTAGGGCTTCCTTAATAGTACATGTGAAGCACCCATGGGGATAACATCACACAATATCTCATCCGTATATAAGTTCCTAACAATAAAGGGTCCCTTAACCTATTAGGTCTCATGCAATACACCCTTATCATTAAGCCAATGCAATTTGTAAGGTTTTGAGTGCTTGGAGGTCAATAAGCCTTATTTTTGCACAAGTGACTATGCAACTACATTAATATAGCTTCTTCCATCCACAATAATCATACATATCTAACTTGGAATCTTATAGTTGGTATGGAGTAGGTCCTCATGCTACTCTTCTTCAGAGCTTGGCATAGTGATCATCTCTCTTTTAAGTACTAAACTTAATGTTTTACTTTGGTTGACATATATATATGTCTCTTCTACAAGGTCCATCTTGAGCTCTTTCTCATTGACTTCCTTAACTAGCTCGTCTTCATTGGCACTATCCACTTTATCCCCTTTTATGATCATAAATTGCTTATTCGAGCATTGGGCGATCATATGTCCATATCCAAGGCCCTTCTCAAATTTTCTCTTAGTGAACATCTCAATTGGTTGATCTTTATGCTTAGTCCTTCCATAAACAAGTCAGGTTTTTTCTCTTCCCTCTTCATAAGGTTAGTTCTAACCAACCTTCTAGACTCTGGTGGAATAGATCAATTAGACTAAACCAATCAATTTTGACTAGCTTGGAAGGGGTTGTTTCTTCTTCCATTTTCAACTCTTTACGTAATCATTATAGCCTCTTCCAAAGTTAAGAGCCTTTGTAACAAAATTCCTTATCTCAAGTCTCAGCCCAATGATGAACCTCAAAAACAGTTCGTGGCTCAGTTCATCTACTTCATTACAAATCATAAGCATCTAGAATTCCTTAACATAGTCATCCATTGATCTGTTCCCTTACCTAAGTTCCTATAGCTTCTCAAATATATCATGAAGGTAGGAATTAGGAATAATTCTTCCTCAAGGTAATCACTTCAATTTCTCCCATATTTGCACTCTACATTATCCATCCCTTCTCCAAGCAACTACTAAGTTCTTCCACTACATTACTGCATACTTAGAGAATTCTAGGGTAGCAAGTCGAACCTTTACATCCTTAGGGTATAAGTAACAGTCGAATACTTTCCCTACCTTTTTGCTCCCAATATAAATATTTGTCCACATCTCCACTTCCTAAGAAGATCGAAATTTGGATTTTGACATTATTTAATCTTTAAGAAGTTCAGGCACCATCCTCTCCAACCTCATAATACTCCTCCTCCTCATTGTCTTCTTCTTCTACATCGTTAAGATTGATTCTGTTTCCAACTCTTCTCTCCATTCTACCAATTCAGGCATTCTACGATGGGTAGTTAGGTCTATCTCCTCAAAATTCATACCATTCTCTACATAGCTCTTCTCTGCATTCCACTAGTTCAAGCCACATTAGCTTAACTATCGACCTAAGAAGCAATAACCAATTAGACATCAACCATTCTCTACATAGTACCATCATATTCTCTAGTCTAATCTATCATCGACACTGCTTAGAGTTTGAACCACCTACCTTCCTCAATTGGGAGCATTGATCTCATTATTACCCTTAACGGCATTAACACTTAGGTCAATCTACATCTGGATCTTCACCACCATAACAACTTTCAGAACCACACTCTTTTGACCATCGCTAACTAACAAACCAACAAGCTCCTTACAGTAGCTTCAAAGCCCACAGAATAACTACAATGCAGCCAACATCTCCAGTAACTTCACTCATGCTACTACACTTCAAATACAACTAACCCAATAGCAAAAAAACTTTGTCCCACTTCATATACCCTCAACTTCGACCCATAACTTCAAACCTTCAGTACCTTATTTCAAACTATAACTCCTTCATGGCCAACTTACTATAGTAGTCGTAGACACAGACAAAGCAACAACTGGCAATACAATATCTACTCAAACTTCATTGTTACTTCACACTACCCTTATCAAAACTATGATATGATACTTGCAAAGTTAATATGCCTTGAAGATTAGGATACACAAGTTGTATCAGTACATAAAACAAACAAAGAAGAAAACTAAATGTGCTTAGCAAATTGACTAGGTACCCAATAGATGTGACACACCACCAAATCCTAAGTAGCTTAATACTTACTTGATATTATGTACAAGTGAATAATAGGGTTATGAATAACTAACTCTTACTAAAGGAGTTATGTAAGAGTAAGAGACTTAAGAGAAAATACTCTTAAAGAGGAATCTATGTTCAATAATGGAAAGATGTTTTCTTATGGCTGTACAAAAGGTGTTTTACATACTTAGTCTTACTAAGGTTACATCATGAAATTACTAAAAGGGTAAAAGATACAAAAGAAATGGAATAGAAACCTAAGATACATCATAAGGTAGTAAAAACGAGAAACACAAAAGAATTTTTGGTAAAGAAGTGTCCTTATAGTAGGACATATGTCGAATTTGATGGGCGACTTTAGCAGAAAGGCATGAATATTCCAATCTGTTTTGGGTCAAACGTGCTAACCAGTTTCTAATCAATTGGGCAACCCAAACGAACAATTTGAAAATGGGAAAAATTATGGAAAGGTCAGATCAACCAACTTGATCTAAGTACGATAAGGAGGTTAGATAGCTTCGTTCGAGTTGTGGAGGGCTTAAATAGGGTATTAAGAGGTATGGGGTTATCCTTACTTTGATAGACAATTGGTACTCAGCTCAAAGCAAATGGCTAAGGTTTCGGACTGGGTAAGAATCTCCATCCTGTATTTGCTCTTGAGTTAAAATACATCAAGTCAAGCTCTATAATCCTTTAACTTAGTTTCTGGTGATAGGTCCAGGGACTTAATTCTTATCATTATTGCTCATCCACACCACCATACTAAGCATTTGCCTCGAAGGTCTTGTTAGCTGTTGCCATTGTTAAGTAGCCCTAAAGGCATGCATCACCTTATAACTTGTAAGTATATAAGAAGAAGTAAAAGATACTAAATCTAACCTTCCATACCTATTAAAGAATCGAAGACTTAGGAAAGGTTGAAACTTGATGGGAAAAGTTAAAGATTTAGGAATGATTTGAAGGAGAATCTGGATTTAGAAAGAAGATCTATATTTTTTTAAGAAACCTTGTGATGGACTATCGACCTCAAAGCCTCTCTCCTGAGCTCATGTCAGAGGTTTATAAGGTCTTATAAGAAGGATCTAGTCTTCTTGACTTGCCCAAGACAAGCTCTAATATCAGGAAGGCTTGCTACTAAACTCATTATAAGCCCAACTTGGATGCACCCTAGTCTACTATACTACAAGCATAGATTCTAAGCTCACAAGCCCTCCTAGCATGGCCGACCTACCAAAATGCCAAGGTACTTGACTTTGACCTCAAAATTCTTCTCTACCAACTTGTTACCACATCAGAATAGCTCGACCCTAATACCCTACAACCCTAAAGTACAGATTCAATGGTAGTGCACTACCTTTCTAAACCTTTTTCTGATATTATACTATATTCGTTTTGTTTGTTTGTCATATTTACCCTTTTTTGCTTGTACTAGGTATCTTTATTTTACATTATCCTTTTCTAATTTCATTCTTTCCTTTTATTGCCTTGAAGACTTACTATAAATAGTCCCTTAACCTTTGTAGCCACATCATCAAACCATTATTAATGAATATTCCTTTCCCCTATCTTGCAAGAAACCCTCTCTAAGTTACAACTCTGACACTCTTATCTAATCTTGCTAATAGCTCAAGATTAATGGCAAATGGACCTTAGGCCCTTTGCTTATGAGTCATATTGAGTGAAGACTAAGTCGTGTTATGTTCGTCAGTGCATTATATCTGCCAAATAGCTTCATGAAGCTACTAAAGTTTTACCCTTCCTATTAGACTTTTCTTCGGTACATCAAAAGACCCTTTATAACCTTACAATAAGCCCTAATGATAACTTAGCTCCTAGGCACATCATACTATCCTAGTATCAAAGCTTGAGGTTGTAACCAAGAGCTGAGCACTAGCATTATAAGACTTTATTATGAGTGTTATACGTACTCTGTTCTCACTACTGTCAAACAAAGTAGGTTATGAAAGCATTGTGCAAAGTAGTATTGTATAGAATCTATTGTTGGTTTGCGTAGTCATTGAGATTTTGCTATACAAATGTTGAATCCAAGTGTATAAGGAGAGATAGGTGATGTTGAGAGTAATGTACATAGGTATGGTCATATTGAGCAACAAACTCCTCAAACTACTAAAGAACAGATTTAGAACCTCATCGCCATTATTACCAACTTTTTTGTGACCATATAGAGGTTTGTAGCCGTACGACCCCAAGATAGAAATGTTAAGTATGGTTAAGACATGTGAGCTAGACCAAGAGGGAAGGGTATAAAAATCTAAGCTCTTGATGCTATGAATGCAACCTAAGCACGACTAATCCAAGTTAAAGGACTTGTTCATTGGAGACTTGAGTTGGAGGAAGTTGAAGAAGAAGAAGAGGATGAATAGTTCTAAGATTGATGAGCGAGAAATCCAAGCACCTAGAGGAACTAAGAATATTAAGGTTCAAATTCCAAACTTCTCTAGAATAGGCAATGTCGATGAATATATGGACTAGGAAGAAAAGATTGAGAAAATATTTTATTTCCATGATTATGAGGATGCAATACGCATTTGCAAAGCTACTTCGAAGTTTATTGGGTATGCAGCGATATGGTGGAAGAAGATACAAGCCACATGCCAGCGAACCCAATGTGAGATAAGAACTTGGAATGAGATAAAACAAGTTTTGAGGAACATATTTGTTCCCGAGCACTATAAACAAGACACTTTCTAATGTCTTCAAGAGCTCAAGCAAGGCAGTCAAATTGTAGATGAATATGTCCAAGAGTTTCAACTATTAATCATCCAATGTAGTGTTGATGAACTAGAATCTAGGACCATTGCAAGATTCTTACCTGGACTATGAGCTGAGATTAGGAACATAGTAGAAGTGCAAAGGATTGGGACTCTGGATGAAACTATTCAAATCGCTCAAAGAGTCAAGTAGCAAAGGAAAAGTTAGCTCAACCAAGCACCAACTAGCTGACCTACTATGCCGAACCAACATATCTCTATCAAACCTCCCTATAGTTGCGAGGTAGACAAACATAAACCACATCCGAGCCAACCTAATGATGGCCTAGGAAAAACTAAGGCTTAAGAGCCCGACGTCGAGAAAGATATTAGCCAGAGCTCAAGACGGAAGACAAGGGAGATTAAATGCTTCAAATGCCTTAGTTTTGGGCATATAGCTAATCAATGTCCAAACCAATGGTGATGACCATTAAGGGCGAGAAGCCAAAGTTTAAAGTAGAAAGTGTTAGTGAAGGAGAAGAGAAAGTGGATGTTAGACACTTACTAGATGAGTACCAAGAAGATTTTGAGGTTTTTCACCCAACTTGAATTTAAAGAATACTATATGATTGTTAGGGGAGTTCTTAACACTAATGTTGCCAAAGAGAGTGAGCAGAAGGAGAATCTCTTTCACACTAATTGTCGATAAGTGGTAAATTGTGTGCTCTAATTATTGATAGGGGAAGTTGTACTAATGTTATGGCATAAGGAGTAATATGCGCCCTAAAGTTGTCAACCTATTCTTATGCCCGACCTTATAAAATCTACTAGTTGAATGAGAAAGGTAGACTCTAAGTCACTGATTAGGTGAAGGTGTCGATCTCCATTAGGGATAAGTACAAGGATGAGGTGTTATGTGACATCCTACTAATGTGTGTTTCACACATACTTCTTGGTTGACCTTGATTATTTGATTTAAGGGTACTCCGTGACAGGTATTGAAATACTTACATGTTTTAGAAGGACAATAAGAAGGTTGTACTCACTCCTATGAGCCTTAAGGAAGTTCAGGAATCATAGGATAAAGTCTCCAAGTCCTTACAAAAGAAGTCCTTGGTGATCTCTTGAGCTACATTCTCTAAGACAACCAAGATAAGAGACCATGTCTTTTTGGTAATAGGGAGACTACTTAAGCTAAAAGAGGTTGGAACATTGCCAGCTTTAAGTAACTCTACCAAAAGACACGGTATTGAGCAACTCTAAGAATATGCCAACTTGTTTCTTGATGAGCTACATAAGGGGTTAGCCCCTATTAGAGGTATTGAGCAATGTATCAATCTTCAGCTTTAAGCAACTCTACCGAACCAACCTTCCTATAAACTCAATCTCGAGTAGGCAACCAAGCTCAAGAAATAAGTTGATGAATTGATTGACCAAGGATATGTTAGGGACAACATAAGCCCTTATGTTGTGCTAGCTGTTCTAATACTGAAGAAGGATAGCTCCTAGTGTATATGTATTGATAGGAATCAACCCCCTGGACCAATCACAAGAAGCCGAGCTAGAGGACTTCAAGGGCTTATATGGAAAATACTAACTGTAAGCCATAGCCGAGACTGGGACTCCTATCCCAATCCGACCTCCAACCACCTTTCTATCAAATCCTTATGTATGTTTGATATGCTCCTGCCCAACTACGAAGTCCTGATCTAGAAGGTAACCTAGGAAAGACTAGCCGAGCCGAGCCGAGCTCTCCAATCGACCACTGGCGCCTAACTCCAATTCAGTCGACTTCCTAACCAAACTGATTAGACCTCGACCTGATTTAGATTAGGTTAGCCCCTGACTACCAACACTTTCTGTTTTTCCACCTATTTATATCATGTTCCTAACGTCTAGCCATCAAGCAACACGTGTCTCCTGATACAACGTTCTAGAATGATTCTTTCTTTTTCGTACTAAATATTCTTTGTCCTTTTTACCTCTTTTTACTATGATTCATGTAACCTAATTGTAAAATACCTTTTTATCTTTTCATACATGTAGAATAACCTTAGTAAGCAAGTATATAAACTCTCACTTTCCTTGTATGCACATTCATTCAACTTTCAATACAAATTTACTCACTTAAGTAACCTTAGTGTTCTTGTTATCATTCAACTCTAATCTATTCCCTTTAGCAAGGAGTAACGGCGAGTGACCCTTCAATTCGAACTGATGTGTCATATCCGATGGGTTGTAGGCCGAGTAAGATCGAATGGTGAGTGATATCCATTTAGTAGCTGCCTAGACTTTACTAGTTTCTTTTCCATTTTCCTTTCGATTGGTTTATTGTAGTGCCCCTCCGTATGTGTAACCCTGGAGATACATCAGCTTTACTAGTATTAGAGCACGGTTCTGCAAAGGAGTATGTGAAGTTACAGCGAAGTTTTTGTTCACCTTACTATTTATGGCTATTATGTTCCTTCCGTAGCTACTATAGTGTGTTGTATGCGTTCATAAGTATGGTTTCAGTATTACTCTGTCTTACTTTGTTTTTCATTATGAAAAACAGAGCAAGTTTATTTCTATTCTGTTTAGTGACTA
This sequence comes from Lumnitzera littorea, assembly GCA_024138015.1. Taxonomy (NCBI): domain Eukaryota; kingdom Viridiplantae; phylum Streptophyta; class Magnoliopsida; order Myrtales; family Combretaceae; genus Lumnitzera; species Lumnitzera littorea. The sequence continues at coordinate 67,723,094 of JAMXBB010000008.1, forward strand.
TTAGGTATTAAGGTTGTTAGTAGTTTGTTAATCTGGTAAATAAAAAAGTATTATACTATGTCAGATTTAAGTGTTCAGAGAGTTATCGGCGACCAAAGTAGTAGTGCTCAACCTGGTCGTAGTCATAGTAGTAGTAACACTCCAAGGTCTGTTGACGACAGACTTGATAGGCTCACCAACCTCATTGAGAGTCTAGTCACGGTGATGCAAGTAAACAAGCAACAACCCTAAGGTGTACAGTCACCTAACCCACAAGAACCTGCCCCTGAGAGATCATGGCCAAGGTAACTGAACCAACCACCCAATTCAACCATAGCGAGCTAGAGGAGTAGCGGGCCAAGTTGCTAGACAAAGATTGGAGTTAGAGGAGCTTGAGAAAGAAGATGAGGAACTGGATGTTAAAGAATTTAGGGAAGAAGAAGAGGAAGCTAACTATTACCCATTACAAAGAGAAGGACGCCGAGCTTCTCGAAGGCTAAATAATGTCAAGGTTCAAATTCTACCCTTCAATGGAAGTAGAGATGTCGATGAATAGTTAGAATGAGAGGAGAAGGTCGAGAAAGTGTTTAACTATAATGGATACATAGATACTATCAAAGTCCGACTTGCTGCATTGGAGTTTACTAGGTATGCAACAATGTGGTGGAAAAATCTGAATGCAGCACGAGCAAGGGATGGAAGACGAGGTGTCAAAACTTGGGATAAGATGAAGAGGTTATTGAGGGGTAGATTTGTGCCCAAGACATACCTATAAGATACGTTTACAAAATTACAAGAGCTTCGCCAAGGAAACCAATCTATTGATGACTATGTCAAAGAGTTCCAAGTGTTGATGATCCAAGTCAACGTGGAAGAACCAAAAGCCCGTATAGTATCAAGATTCATTTTCGGACTCAAGTATGAGATTTGCAATATTGTTAAAGTATAGAGGTTTTATAATTTAGAAGAAGCGATCAAAATCACATAAAGGGTCGAAAAGAAAAGGAGAAATATTCCGAGCCAACTTAGGCAAACATTCTCTCAAGCTCCCGTATTACGCTAACCAGTTCAATCCAAACCGAGGAGGCCATATCAAGTTGAGGAAAGGAATGACCAACCTGAAGAATGCTAAGCAAACCAACATGGCCGAACAGGACAGTCAAGCCGACCCGAGGCTAAGCCAACCCCAAGAACCTATGAGAAAGGCTAGCCATCCAGACGGAAGACCAGCGAGGTGAAGTGTTTTAAATGCTTAGGCTTTGGACACATGGCTGTTGAATGTCCAAACTGGTGTATCAGATACTCAAAGGAGACGTGGTGGATGGTATCGACAAAAGCAACCCCAAAGAAGAAAAGAATGTTGGAGAACCTAAAGTAGGAGAGAAAGAGGAAACCTATGTCTATGTCAACCAAGGAGAAGTAATGACCCTACTCCTGAGACGAGTCCTGAGTTCCTTATCGAACTTTGAGGAGGACTAGAGAGAGAATCTATTCCATACCAAGTATACCGTCAAAGGCTAACTATGCATAATCATCGTAGATGGAGGAAGTTGTACTAATGTTGTTGAACAGTCCTTTATGCAGAGGTTGGGTCTACTAACCTCAAAGCATCCCCAACCTTATAAGCTATATTGGCTTTATGATAAGGGAGCTTTGTACATAACTGAACAAGTGACCATACAGTTTAGTGTTAGGAACGTGTATAAGGACGAAGTAGTGTGCGATATCATCCTTATGGGAGTTTCACATCTACTGCTTAGACAACCTTAGTTGTTCAATCAACATGTTACTCACGATGGGTATAAAAACACTTATGTCTTTGTCAAGGATGGAAGGAGGATAGTGTTGTAACCACTAACCCCATCCTAAGTAAATGAAACCCATAATCAGCTCACTCGAGCTAGTAAGAAGAAAGCCCTAATGATGAGCCTTAAAGAGCTCTGATCTACTAAGAAGGCTAATGAACCAATGTTCTTGCTAGTTAGAAGATTGATGGAGATGAGGGAATTACCGGATGTCCTAGAAGAGATCCAAAGATTACTAAATGAGTTCTCTGACCTATTTCTGGAAGAACTGCCTAAAGGACTGTCACCAGTTCGAGGCATAGAGCACTGTATTGATTTGTAGCCAAGTATCACCCTATCAAACCGACCTGTGTACAGGATGAACCCTAAGCAAGCTGCTGAAATTAAAAGACAAGTAGATGAACTTGCTGAGTGAGGATACATGAAGGAGAGCATGAGTCCTTATGCTGTACCAGCTCTATTCGTCCTAAAAAAGGATGGTTCATGGTGTATGTGCATCGATAAACAAGCAATCAACCAAATTACTATCAAGTATAGATACCCAATATCGAGGCTTAATGACATGTTAGATGAGCTTAATGGCACAAAGATATTTTCGAAGATTAATCCATGATGTGGCTATCACCAAATTTGCATGAGGCTGAGCGACGAATGGAATACTACCTTTAAGACTAGGCACGGACTCTACGAATGGTTAGTTATGCCATTTGGACTTGCAAATGCGCCAAACACATTCATGAGGTTAATGAACCATGTGATGCGCCCTTTACTTGGAAGATGTGTAGTCATGTACTTTAATGACATATTAATATACATTGCTGACCTAAATGATCATGTTCAACATCTTTATGAAGTATTTGACGTTTTGTAAGTTGAGAGGTTATATGGGAATATGCAGAATTGTATATTCTACTAAAGTGAGGTGATTTTCCTAGGGTTTGTAGTATCAGGGGATGGAATCCGAGTAGATGAGGAGAGGATCTGAGTTGTTCTGGAATGGCTAACGTCGAAGAATGTCACTGAAGTCCAAAGTTTTCATGGCCTAACTTCTTTATATAGGCGATTTATTAAAGGCTTCAATATAATAGCCGCCCCATTGAACGAGCTAACAAAGAAGAATAAAGGGTTCAGGTGGAGTAATCAAGCTAAGCAAAGCTTTAGGGAGATCAAGGAGAAGCTCATCTCAACCTCTCTCCTTTCACTATCAAATTTTGACAAGCCCTTTAAATTGGAGTACGATACATCCGGAGTCAGAATTAATACTATCCTAATACAAGAATAATGGCCCATCACTTGCTACAATGAGAAATTAAGTAGCTTAGCCCTAAACTATTCTGTGTATAAGGAGTTATACTCCTTGTAAAACCCACAATCAGCTACCCAAAGTTTGACTCATAAAATTTAGAGCGATCGGTTAAAAGATCCTATCAAAGCTAAATTATCAAATAAAGTTAAAAATATTAGTAAAAGTGATCCCGTAAATTCAAATTTAAGAAAATAAGCAATAAAATAAAAGAATATAAAATTTCCAAATTTTAAGTATATAACTTGTTATTTATCGAAAATGTATAAAATGTATTCCGATAATTAACGAATTGTTAAAGATAAATTATATGTATACTAAAAATTATAAAATGACCTAAATAATATTTAGGAATATTTATTTATACTATATATGAATTTACATGTAGGTAGAAATACACATAATTACTTAAAATATGCAAAATGTACTAAAATAATACTAAATAATTAAAAAAATTATAATTTATTAAGGAAAAATAAAGAAAAATCAGAAAAAATAAGGAATGATCTAGATTTGGGTCGTTTCAGCTAGGGAAAATAAGAAAAAATTAGCTAATTAAATTAGAATAACACAAAAGGCAAATTGGACGAAGATAAGGCAATTGTCTAATCAAATTAATGCATAATAATTCCCCAAGACCTCTATAAATACCCCAAATTTTTCAAAAGCTCATTTTGGATGTCAGGAAGCTAAGAAAATTAAAGAGAGGTGAAATTGAGAATAAATTAAGGTTTTACAAAAATTTAGCAAAAATCTATGTAATTGGGGCTTCTAAGGAGAACCTAGACCTGATGAGCATCTGAGAGTGGATGGCCACACGGCCACCACCACCACATGGTGGTGGCAACACCTAGGTGGGTCGACACACCTATGGCCACCGACGGTGACCAAAGCCACCCAAACCGGTGAATTCGATTTCCAACCCGATTTTGTATAATTTTATAAGAATATTTATTATAAGAATAGTAAATATTCTTATAAAATTATGAATTTTATTATTCTAGAATATTTTAGTATGTATTTTTTAGAAAAAATATTATTTTGATGAAAATAAGTCCCATGATATATGGTCCTTAAGAAATTATGCAAAATCGAGTATGTTTCGGTTTAAAAATAAATGACCTTAGGAGTATAGTTTTGAGCCCAAAATTGTTGTGTAGACTACTTAGGTGATATAGAATAGTGTCATGAAGCCCTTTTTCAAAAATTAATTTTTGAAAATTTTAAATAATTTTTAAGCCTTAAAATGAGGCATAAAATGGGTAATTTAGAGTTAATTAAGTAATTAAATGGGTAATTACTGATTTTATGTACAATTATATGTTTTAGGATGTTGAAATCTGATAAAGTATGATACTTGTGGCATTTAAGGTGTTAGATGTAATTATTAGGATAATTATGTAGTAAATAAATAATAGGGAAAATAGTACATTTTAAGTTAATTTGGTAATTTAAGGTAATTAGATTCAAAATTTAATTTAGGATGAATTTAGACATTTTGAAATGTTAATTGATGTTGAGATATGGTAATTAGAGTAATAGAAATATTAAATGTGTATTATGTACATAATAGGTGATAATACATAATATATATTTATTGGAAATATAATAAATATAAGAGATTAGGATAAAAATTGATATTACATAAATAATAGGGATATATAATAAATCTGATAGAAAACTTAAATTTATGAATTTATATAAAAAATGTAAAAATTTCTCACATCAGGAATAAATTCAATATACTAATAAGGATTTAAGTGTACCAAGTAAAATTAAATATTGACTAAGGGTAATTATGGTATTTAGGATATCTAGAAGTAATGTGATTAATTTCACAGTATGGGTTGAAACGTGTTTCTAAGATTTTGGTAAAAAATAGTACTTAGAAATTGAATTAGAACCTAATTAGAAATCGATACGGAAACTAAACCCGAACCTAGCCCCAAACCTAGAATAATTGTAAAAGATTTGAGAACCTAGATAACTAGACATATTAAACCTTAAGCTAAAGATAACAATAAGTGTTATAGGATAAAAACTAATCTATAACAATTATATGAAAATTGAGATAACGTTGGTATTATAAGTCGAACCTCGAGTGCGCAAGCGAGGAGTCTATATAAGTTAGGATTAATATGTTGTTGTATTTTGAAGGCTTGAGATTATAGTTGGTTACGCTTGTTAGATAGTTGGTTGTGCTCATATACTTGATTATGAGTTATGCTATGATTATGTTTGTTGTTCTGGCTTGTATTATGTGAAGTGATTGATCACCCTAAACTGAATTTAACAAAAATATGACTTGTAAATATAAATTGAAACTGCATAGCAACCCATTAGGGGTAACCTAGGATTCTCTGGCCAAATACCGACCCCTTCGAAAGGGATAACGCTAGATAGCATAATGGGTCCCTTCTTCATCCTTAGTCGAATTGAATGACAGGTGAGAAGGTCACGACAAGGGTAAAGTTAATGGTTCGAAAGTAGTCGCGGGAGAAGCGGTGTCTCCATTGCACAAGCCTGGGTTTGGTCATGAGTTATTACATTAACGGTAACTCCTCAACCTGGATTATAGTGGATACAATTTCTCTAATCTCACAACAGACTGGATAACGTCGTACGATAGCATTTGCTTAAACATGCATTGCACCAAATGATTTGGTTAATAACCTTATTTGTGTTTATGGTATAGTTTTAAGTCCTCCGTCCCGACTTACTGAGCTGTGGTTGCTCACATTTCTATAGATGTCATTCTAGGTGCTGGCTAAGAAGCGGCTACAACTACTCTGAAGCTAGCAACTACTAGATCCTAGGGAGTGAGGAAAAACATTTAAAGAACAGACATATATTTTGAAGGTCTAAGCTCTTATCTTAGAATTTTTCACTTCTAAATAATGTATTAACTAAGAAATAGATTATGGTGAAGCATTGTAAACATTAGTGGTAATAACTGAATTCTAATGTATATATATATATCTTCTCACTTTCTTAGGTAAACGATTTATTTAATTTACGAACTGTTTACTTCAAAGCAGGTTAGTCGTGGACGCCTTGTGTAGATCGGGTCTAGGATAACGGTTGTAAGGCCAACTTCTATCTTATAATAGTTTACACGGTGGGGCTGTTACAACTCTGCCGCTTCGAAGTGTGACACTCCCTTTTTTGAGCCCTTACCGTTTAGCAACATTACTTGCTACCATGGGAGTTTGTTATTTACACTAACCACGAGTCATTAAAGCATCTTAAGAGTTAGAACAAGCTTTCAAAAAGATAAGCTAAGTGGTTAAAGTTCATGGAAGGTTTCTTGTACATTGTTCGATACAAGAAGGGAAGCGAAAATATAATCACTAACGTTTTATCACGAGGGCAAACCTTGCTGACCACTTTGCAAACAAAATTATTAAGATTCTCACTCATCACTGAGCAGTATGCTAATGACCCTCATTTCAATTCCGTTGTTGAACATTAGTGTGAAGGACTTGTTGTGGGAGAATATTATCTTAAGGATGGCTATCTGTTTAAGGACCGTAGGCTATGTATTCCAAGCTGCTCTACATGTAAGCTGTTGGTCCAGGAAGCTTACAACGGTAGACTTTTAAGCCACTTCGGGGAGGTCAAGACAGCCAATCTATTAAAGAATAATTTTTACTGGCCAGGTTTAGCTAAAGATGCCTATAACATAGTCGATCATTGTGAAGTGTGTAAGCATACTAAGTGGAAAAGAGAACCCCATGGAAAGTGCATGCCTCTACCAACGCCTACCTTACCATAGGTCGACCTCAGCATGAACTTTGTCCTAGGGTTGCCCTAGATATCTAGAGGAAAAGATTCTATCTTTGTTGTAGCAGACCATTTCAGTAAGATGACACACTTCATTCTATGCCATTAGACTAACGATGCTTTATATATTACCGATTTGTTTTTGCAGGAGATTATCCAACTACATGGATTACTAAAGACTATTGTCTCAGATCGGGACATAAAATTTTTTAGATATTTCTAGAAGACTCTTTAGAGGAGACTTGGGACTAAACTAGTATTCAACTCCAGTAGCCACCCTCAAACTGATGGCCAAACTAAAGTGGTGAATCGAATACTAGGCAACCTACTCAGAGCTATTGTAGGGAAGAACCTAAAGGATTGGGATCTGTGCCTGCCAATCGTGGAGTTCGCATACAACTGAACTATCTATAGCACTACAGGAAAGACCCCATTTGAAGTCGTTTATGGCTTTAACCCAACCATTCCCTTAGACATGATCAGCACCCTAGCAGTTACTGAAGAGAGTCAATTTGGAGTTGACCAAACTTGAGAATTACATGAACTGTACCAATCCATAACAAAGAAGATTGACAAATTCAATCAGAGATAGCAAGAGATTAGTAACCGAAGCCACTAAACTGTTTCTTTTCAAAAAGGAGACTTAGTATGGATTCACCTCAACCAAGAGCAATCCCCGTACTTAAGATAAAGCAAACTATCTCCTCAAGCTGACAGGGTATTCAACGTCCTGAAGAGGATCAACCGCAACGCCTACCAGATTGACTTGCGTAATGACTGTGGTGTCTCCTCTACCTTCAATGTATTCGATCTGATTCCCCACCAACCAATAAAAGAAGACCCTATAAACACCCTAGAAGAACAAGTAGAAATCGTTTTAAATTTGAGGACAAATCTTTTTGACCCCCAAGCAGATGATAGGAATCAACCTCCTGGATGAATCACAAGAAGCCAAGCTAGAGGACTTTAAGGGCTAATACGGAAAATATTAGCTCTAAGCCATAGCTGAGACAGAGACTCCTATCTCGATCTGACCTCTAACCGACCTTTCTGTCGAATCCTTACGTATGTCCGACATGCTCTTGCCCAACTACAAAGTCTTAATCCAAAAGGTAACCCAGGAAAGACTAGCCGAGCCGAGCTCTCCAATCAACCACTAATGCCTAACCCCAATTCAGTTGACTTCCTAACCAAACTGATTAGACCTCAACCTGATCCAGATTAGGTCAGCCCCTGACTACCAGCACTTTCTATTTTTCTGCCTATTTATATCATGTTCTTGACATCTAGCCAACAAGCAACATGTATCTCTTGACATAACGTTCCAAAATGATTCTTTCTTTCTTATACTAAATATTCTTTGTCATTTTTACCCCTTTTTAGTATGATTCATGTAACTTAATTGTAAAATGCCCTTTTGTTTTTCCATACATGTAGGATAACCCTAATAGGCACATTCATTCAACTTTCAATACAGATTTACTCACTTGAGCAATCTTAGTATTCTTGTTATCATTCAACTCTTATCTATTCTGTAAACCTCGTAAACCTATCCTTCTAAGTATAGAATCAAACCCTAAAAACTGTAGATGATTTCCTGAAGTCAATAGAGCTAGTAAGATTTAAAACTGATTAAAATCTCAATTCAAAACCTAAAGCCAATATGAAAAACCCTAAATTATCAATTGAACCTCTAATCGCATACGAAGACCTTAAAACCTTAAATATATGTAATTGTAAAAGTTGACCTCGAACCTTATTAAAACCTTAAAATAACAACCGAAGATTTAATCGTATAGAAAACTTTTATACCCTAAATGTATTTAAACACTAAAGATTTCATTTGAAAGTGATAAAAACCCTAAAACTATAACTTTAAGGATATAAAAGTACTAATTCATCATAACTTACTATAAAACCCTAATTAATAATATATCCTTAATATCTTGCCAAATCATTAGTAAAAAATCAAAGATAATTTTCAATCATTCATAAATACATATAATACGAAAGTAATACTTTAGGAATTAGGATATTACATTATAGATCACATCCATCTTTCAATTATATAACTAGGTTAGTATTATATAGAGTTAAGAGTTTAGTTGATGATTATACTACATATAGTAAGTATTAGTACCCTAAATGACATTATTCATGATAATTACATTAAGAAGCCTACCAAATAATATATATAGGATATAAACACCTAAAGAAAGATCTCACTAATTATTATTACTAATCATTTTAATAAACCCCAAATTTCCTTTTATTTCCTTAATTTTCTTCTCAATTTTCCTTAATTACCTCATTATATGCATTTAAATTATAGGTAATTTTAAGAAAGTTGACGAAGTCAAAGGTTGACTAAATTAATATATTGATAAAGTTAACAAAATGTCATTGTCATCTAGAATTTTCTCCTATTTTCTTTAACTTTCTATACATTTACACATATAATCTTATCCTATTTTGCTTCCTTTTACTGTCCACTTTTTCCCCCATCAAGACCCCACTTGTCTTCATTACAAAACATAAAATTACACAAAAACAAACCCCTTTTCTTCCCCATCCCCAAACCATCATCCTCTTTCCTTTCATCCCCTTCCACTTTTGAAAATTTACCTACATATTTCAACAACTTTTTTTACGCTATATACTAACGCTTCCCTTACATAATATAAAAGACGAAAGGTATGTTTTTATATGGTTTTCCATCTTAATTAGCAATTAGTTGTATATGTTAGGTTGGTTTTAGAATTCATATGTCATATGCAATGTATGTTGAGACAAATAAAATTCTTATATATATGTACCTAAGTGTAGGAATACTTAGGTGTAAGAGTAGAATACATGAGTACATATACCATATGGATACATGTGAGATACTTATGTGTGAATTTTAGTAAAATATATGGTATAAGTGTAGGTATATATATAGATAGGTGTAGAAGAACACATACATATGTTGGAAGATTCTTATACAAGAGTATTTTTTATGTACATAACCAAAAATAAAGAGTATACTAAGTATACATATATATAACTTCCTAATTAAGCCCATAAGATGCAAAAATATGGATTTTATGAAGATTTCTTAAGGGAGTATAGAAGGCATACGAAAATACATATACCACCAAATGTATATACGGGTATATGTACGGGTATAAATACAAGTATATGTATAGGTATACTAATATACATACAAGTATATTAGAAGTATATATACACATAATATACGTATAGAATATATAAGTACATAAGTAAATTACAACATAATTACTTAAATTACTAAAAGATAGTATAATGAAATAATAAAATATACAATATGTACAAATGTATACATATATGGGCTGAACCTACTTTAAGCCCATAACATACACCTCAATTTGAGTTAGCCTTATTTAAGTACATATAATAATAATAATTATGTAAAATCATCTCAATATAAGAATCTAAGGGTTAATTAAATCATTAAGTATTAAAATAAGATATAAAAAATATATAGACAATAAGAATATTCAAGCTTCAAAAATTAAAATTTCAATAAATTTAATCTATATTATAAAACACGAGTCTTAACGTCTAAAACGGATATTAACGTGCAAACGTACACTCAAAAACGATGAAAAACCACCATAAGGTTGTAAATAATAGAGATAAAATGAAAAAGTTACACACGACTAAAGATGTAAGATAAAATTGAATAAAATAAGTAAGATAACTAAGTAATAGACCCATAAACTGATAATAAGAAGAAATAAATAACTAAATACATGAAGTATCATAACTTGCAAATATACAAATATAGTTACTATTGATCCCATTAAAGTATGATATACCATGTACACGCCATACTTAGGTTATATTTGGAAACTAGACAAACTACAATAGACTTTTAGTTAACTAAGGAGTTTAATTTCTCAGAATACTTATAAATTTTACTATCTTTTAGGTGTTTCAATAACGAGTTCTAAAAACCCCAAAGGCTTGGAGAATAAGCAATAATCTAGGTGAGAAAGTTCTAATGACCTACTACTTATTTGTGCATGTTACTTGTATGATACTTTGCTGCTTGTTGTTGCCTATATGTCTAAATGACCGTTTTGGTTGTATGCCATTATCTGTGTGATCACCTTTTTAAAATTGATAAATATAATAGCCGATTCTACTTGTCACATGTCTATAGCTTAGTAAATATATGGATGGAGAGTGCTAACTTTGCAAAATATTGAGGAAAGTATTTTTTTGGAAAAAGCTTTTCTAATCTTAAACATATTTTGTATGATTTTGATAAGGATTTGCAGTGCCAAAAATAATATTTTATCACTAAGGCAAAACTAGCATGGGATATCCAATTGATAGTGAGAGGACTCGCTTTATTGTACTTGTAAGGCCTTGGATAATTTTGGTTATAAGAAGACTCGCACGTTTGTGCCCGAGGGGCCTTGGATAGTGGATAGTCCTAATTTAGGATCCATCTATTTGAATTGGAACTCTTTTCTCGACTAGAGTAATAATCGAGTATTGCCTAGAAAGGTGGTGCCTCTAGGCAGCCTTATGCGGATAAGCTGAGATGCCCTATGCGATTAAGTATAGGGAATAATCAAAGTGTAGACGATGTAGTTCTATACCTTCCATAGTTTCGGACTCCTATAGATGTGTTGCTTGGATTCATATCGCTTGCATTCATTTTATGTGTAGATAGTTTGCATGTATGTTAATAACATTTGATAACTTGTTTGAATAGTAGTGGTGAAGAACAAACTCACTGAGTTGTTTTATGCTCATTCCCCCTTAGTTTCTTTTGCAGGTTTACTTACGTTAGGATTAGGATAAATCTCGAGTGCCGAGTGCAACGTGAGGATAAGTATATTAATATTAGAATTAGCTGAAATCTTTATAGATGATACATGACATCATTTGTAGGAAATATTTGTATGTTAAAATTCCATATAATTAAATTTTATTGTAATTTTATAAAGTTGATATGTCCTATCTTGTTATTTGGTAAGGGATACCAATTATCTATAGTTCTGAGGAATTGTGGGATATCGGACATCCATAGATAATTATATTTTACAATAAATTAATTATTTAAAAATTAGTAACTTTAGTGATAAATCATTTAAAGTCTTGCAAGGCGGTTTCCATATCATGGGTATACACATGACATTGAAATTTTCAGGCAATCCTACTAGGCCCCCTTTAGGGTCCTAACATATTCCCTTTAGCAATGAGTAATGGCGAGTAACTCTTCAATTTAGACAGGTGTGTCATATCTGGCGAGTTGCAACCGAATAGGATTAAGTGGTGAGTCATATCCACTTAATAGCTGCCTGGACTTTACTAGTTTCTTTTTCATTTTCCTTTCGATTCATTTGTTGCGGTGCCCTTCTGTGTGTATTACCCTGGAAACTCATCATGTATCGACAATAAAGCTATCGACAAAATAATTGTCAAATATAAATATCCAATACCCTAACTAGAGGACATGTTAGAAAAACTACATTATGTATAGATCTTTTCAAAGGTAGATTTGAAGAGTGCCTACCACCAAATCTAAATGACACATGGAGATGAGTGGAAGACGGCTTTTGAAATGAAGGACGGTCTCTTTGAGTGGTTAGTGATGCCTTTTGGATTTACAAATGAACTAAACATTTTTATATGACTCATGAATCATGTCTTGAGATCATTGATTGGTAAGTGTATTATGGTTTATTTTGATGACATTTTGGTATATAATGGTAACATCCCAACTCATATTGTGTACTTAAGAGTTGTATTTGACATTCTCTAAGCTGAACATTTGTTTGGTAACTTAAAGAAATGTGTGTTCTGTCAAAATGAAGTTATATTTCTCGGGTATGTTATATTTAATGGAGGTATCCTAGTTAATGATGAAAAGGTTAAAGCTATCCTTGATTGGTTGATGCTAACCTATGTAATGGATGTAAGGAGCTTTCATGGTTTAGTTTAGCTTTGTTCTATCGAAGGTTCATTCGAAACTTCAGTTCCATAGCCACTCCATTAATTGAGCTGACCAAGAAGAGCTCTAAGTTTAGGTGGTTGGAGAAAGCTTAGAGGAGTTTTGAGGAGATCAAGTCCAAGTTAACTTCTATCCCAATGCTTGCATTGCCAGGCTTTGATAGTCTTTGAGTTAGAATGTGACACCTCAAGAATGGGTATCGCTGCTATTCTCATGCAAGAGCATCGACTTGTTATGTACTTGAATTAGAAACTCAGTTAAGTTACATTAAACTATTTTATGTATGACAAGGAATTTTATGCTCTTATTTAAGCTCTTCAAAATTGACAACATTACTTGCTACCCCAAAATTTACCATCTATATAGATCACGAGTCTCTTAAGCATTCACAAGGTCAGCAAAAGCTCTCTCGATGTCATGCTAAGTGGGTTAAGTTCTTAGAGACTTTCTGCTATGTGATCAAGTATAAGAAGGGAAGTTCTAATAGTATGGCTAATGTTTTATCATGTCGACATGTACTTGTTACCACCTTACAAGCCCAAATACTAAGGCTTGATACCCTACCTAATCAATATGAGCAAGACCCTTACTTTGGACCCATAATGGTCAAATGTAATTACAAAGGAGTTGTTGATGGGTTCTACTTAAACCAAGGGTTATTGATGAAGGAAGGACATGTATATTTGACGAACAGCTTAGTTAGAGATCTATTAGTTCAAGAAGCTCATGCATAAGGCCTAGCTAGTCATTTTGGGGAAAAGAGGATGCATAAGTTGTTGAAAGAGAACTTTTATTAGCTAAGGATAATAAAGGACATTCATAAAATTTTAGAGAGGTGTGAAGTATGTAAACGTGCAAAGTGTCATAAGGAACCATATGGGGAGTACACACCTTTACCTATACCTAATTGACCTAGGACTGACTTAAGCATGGATTTCATGCTTAGACTACCCTAAACAGCTCAGAAGCATGACTTCATCATCATGGTGGTTTTTTATTGATTAAGCAAAGTGAACCACTTCATTCCCTACCTTAAGATTGATGATGCTTTATATGTTGTTAATCTCTTTTTGCAAAAGATCTTATGACTGTATAAAGTCCTTATAAGTATTATTTCAAATCAAGATACAAAGTTTACAAGCTTCTTTTAGAGGACCTTATGGAAGAAACTCAGTACCAAGTTAATGTTCAATACTTCCAATCACTCCTAAATGAACAGTCAAACAAAAGTAGTGAATAGGACTTTGGTATTCTACTGCAAGCCACTATTAAGAAGAATTTGCATTATTGGGATTTATGTCTACCCATCATCAAGTTTGCTTACAATCTCTCCACCTACAGCTTGATAGGCTGATCACCCTTCGAGGTCGTCTATAAACTTAACCCAAGATTACCATTGAATATAATTGTTAGCTTGACCTCCAAAAGAGATAATTCAATCCAACCTACAGTACACTAAGGAGTATCCAAAGACTGCATAAGAGGGTAGCCAAGTAGCTAGCCAAAATAGTGGCCTAATAGCAAGAACAAAGAAGTAAAGGTCAAAAGAGCATTGCTTACAGTCTAAGAGACCTTATTTAGCTTCACCTCAATAAAGAGTAAATCCCAAGAAAGAGAATGAACAAGCTATCACCCATGCCAGATGGCCCCTTCAAAGTTCTACAACGGATCAATGACAACACCTACAAGCTAGAATTACCAAAAGGGTATGAAGTATTGCCGACCTTCAAAGTTTCCAATCTAACGCCTTATGTACCCAAAGAAGAAGCTGACCAAGATATTCAATACCCCAAAAGAGTTATGGACTATCAACCTCAAGGCCTTTCACCTGAACTCGTCTCAGCGGTCTACATGGTCTTATAAGAAGGATCCAGTCTTCTCAACTCACCCAAGACGAGCTTCAATATCAGGAAAGCCTATTGTCGAACTCATTACATACTCGACTCAGATACACCCTACTCCGCTTTGCTACAAGCACAAATACCAAGCTCACAACCCCTCCTAACTCGACAAACTTACCAATTACTAAGGTACTTAACTCTAACCTTAAAACTCTCTCTACCAACTTGTTACCACATCAGAACAGCTCGACCCCAACACCCCACAACCCTAAAGTACAAACGCAATGGCAGCACACTACCTATCTTAACCTTTTTCTAACATTGTACTATATTTCTTTTGTTTATTTGTTGTATTTGCCCTTTTTGACTTGTACTAGGTATCGTTATTTTACATTTCCCTTTTGTAATTTCATTCTTTCCTTTTATTACCCTAAAGACTTACTATAAATACTCCCTTAACCTTTATTGTCACATCAACAAACCACTGTTAATGAATATTCCTTTCCTTTGTCTTGTGAGAAACCTTCTCTAAGTTACAACTCCCACACTCTAATCTAATCTTGTTAGTAACTTAAGGTTCACAGCGAGTGGACCTTAGCCCCTTTACTTGTAAGTCATATTAAGTAAAGACAATCATGTTATGTTCATTAATTAATCATATCCATTGAATAGCTTTACGAAGCTATTGAAGTTTTACCCTTCCCATTGCACTTTTCTTTGATACCTCAAAAGACCCATTTCAACTCTAAGGTAAGCTTTAGTGATAACTTAACTCTTATGCACATCGCATTAATTTTTATGAAGCTTCGAAAGTAAATTTCAACTGTAATTTGGCCCATCTATAGGCACGCATAAGAATCAAATGACAACTCTTAAGAAACTAGTTCGATATGACAAGCCTTTGTTAAATCCTACGACGTATCTTACAAAAGAAATGAGTGGCTCATTCCTC
Organism: Lumnitzera littorea; assembly: GCA_024138015.1. Classification (NCBI taxonomy): domain Eukaryota; kingdom Viridiplantae; phylum Streptophyta; class Magnoliopsida; order Myrtales; family Combretaceae; genus Lumnitzera; species Lumnitzera littorea. The sequence continues at coordinate 67,738,749 of JAMXBB010000008.1, forward strand.
CTGAATAACTTCTTTATTAGATTAGCACAATCAATGGCTCCATAATATATGTCCCCTATACTAAATGCACTTAAACTAACACGCGTGAAGATAAAGATAAATCAAATGAAAACTTCTTGGACAAGCCACTACACCTTAAATCCAATGCTTGATAACAAGTCAAATCATTCTACTTAACCAACTCCAGAATCAAAGTTTTTTTGCTCAATCTTAAGGGCAAAAACTTAAAGCAGCCTAGAAATCTCATTAAATGACACTTTCCTCAATGCACCAGCTTAGCAAAGACTACACGTGGTCTACGCTTCACTTTCATTCAGAGCAGAAGGTTTTATCTAGCTTAGATAAGTTTACTTTATCATTCCACTTTAGTTGAAGCTCCAACTCACTAACTCCAAGGGTAAGGTCAGCAACACGATAGAACAACTTACCTATAAAAAGCTCATCTTGGGACCTTAGATACCTTGTCAAGAACCTATCTCCTTATTGGAATCCATTGACAATTAGAGTAGGAGATAAGTATTGATAGGCTATTTTGGACATGAGCCTCTAAGCCTAAGTCAACCTCTTAAGAGCATAGACTGAGCTGATCTAGAATGCTATGTTTGGAACCTAAGCAGAGCTTCCAAAAGCTCAACGAACCTTATTATGTTCCAATAAAGCTTCCAACTTTAAGGATAACCTTGCTAAAAGTATAAATTAAGTTCCTAAGAGCTTAGTTAACTTTAGTAAAAGACATCTACTAAGCCGTCATCTCCATGCACTCCTATGGAACCTAAGCGGTCAAGCCCATCACATTCAATCACAGTCCATAGGTTTAGAAGAAGATTAGGTGGGAACAGTTCAGCCAAATATAGAAAGCCTACAATTGGTACATGTCTATTCCTAAAATCTTCTCCATGAGATTTAGAGTTAAAAAGAGGATCTTGGGGTCGTAATCTCTTCCCATAAATAGCTCGCTTGATATGCCTATAAATACCAAGTGAAGAACATAAGTAAAGGATTCCAACTTTCACTCTTTTACTTACATTATACACTAGCCTTTTTCTTCTTAAATACCTTTCTGACTTAAGTATCAAAATAGCCACACCAACACCACTTTCGATGGTCCTCTTAATTTACACTCTTTAGTTTTGTAGGTTGCTTCAAACATGAGCCTTCCTAATGAAAATCACATTACAACAAAGCGCATATACAATAAGAAATGTTTAATCCTTAATTGACCATTTTTCTCCCATAATGTATATAATCTACTTAGAAAAATGTAAAGGGTTTCTTTTCTAACTCTAATAAGTTTCTTAGAATACTTGCTAATGAAATATAAAATACCTCTAAGTATCGCTTTTTTTTTTTTAATAAAAATATGATACTTGTATTTTTTTGAAAATGCTTGTCGAAAAGCCTTATAGCCTACTTTATGGGATTAGTGTCCTTCTATAAGATGGTATGGGTTTAAATTTCTTTGCATTGTACTTATAAAAGAATTGTTAATAATTACATCTAATTAAATACCATTATAGCCCTTTGATATGATGTATGATTATACTTGAATTTTTAATTCACTTTATCATTTGTCTTGATCCATATGATCACTATATCTAGTATACCCAAATTAGATGCAAATCTATAAAAATAATATTATCAACTTACTATTTTATGCATTATTGTTTTCAAGTGTAATTATACTAAGGTTGAAATTAGTTTAAAAGGGAAAATGCAAATAATTTTCTTAAATTTTAATTTGGGTGCAAATACACTCTTGAACTTTTAAATATCATAAATAATCTCTTAAAATTTTAACATGATAAAAATATAAATTTTAAACTTTTAAATGTTGTAACCAGTTTCTCAAACTTTGACCTTAGTTTGGAAATATCTCTTCAAACTTGTTAACGAAGGTTTTTTATATTAGAGATTCATCAAAGTCTAAAATGATAATTTGTAACGTTTAAAAATTCATAGATATATCTATTCTAAGTCAAAATTTCATATAGCTATTCATCTATATCTATATTATTTAAGTTAGAAAGGTTATAAGTAACTATCCTCATTTCTTTTTCATAAAATTCTATCCTTGAAGGTTTATATTATTCAATGCCATAAAAATTAATTAAATGGTTATTATGATAAATTTTATGATAACCTTCTTTAATCATACCATCCATCTTTATCTCTCTGTTTTCTCCCACGTTCTCATCACTTAAAAGTTTTATGAATAACTCTCCGGTCTCCTCTCCCTCTGTCTCTCCCCTCTACATACTAAGAATCTTAGTTGAAGTAAAAAGATAATAATGATTGCATAAAGGAACATGAAACTTATCAAAAGTAACAGAGTAATAATTAATAAGAAATATTAGAAGAAAAAACTCATACAAGAAATATTAAAAAGTTTAAAAAACTTTTCTCGATATAAAAATCAATGTATGTATTCTCAAAATAAAATTCAATATTCGAATTCCAAGAAAAGAATTTAGATAAATAATAATAAATTTATGAGATATCATTAAAAAAATATATATTGAAATTTAAAATTATCAATAAAAATCAACATTAATAAAAATTATAATTTTTTATGAAATAAAAATTATAAATTTTAAAAATATAAATTTAATATTTTTTAATATATATATGAATCGTAAATACATTATCCACGATTGGAACTTAATACGCTCCAAAACTGAAGTAACCTTAATTTTAATTTTTTAAGTAAGACATATTCTACCAACATCGCCCCAAATAGTTTGTTAGAGGCTCGGACAAGGGGACAGAAAACTACCCTGAAAGACTATAAACCATAAACCCTTGGAACACTCTAGAAGCTCGGCATCCCTAAACCAAAGCTGGCTGGCAAATTTGCTAAGAACCGCTCAACACAGCCAAACTCCTATCTCGTAGCCTACTTCAACTCGGGTGCAGAGCCTGTTAATCTTATCAATGGCGTCTTCATTTGTGACAATCCCCACAAAACCCTTCTCTCCCTACGGCACTAGGAAGCCCTCACTTCTCTCCAATCACAAACCCACTGGTATTATACTCATTCTTTAATTTTCATACCCTTGTTACTTTTCCTCTCTTTATAATCTGATGTACTGTTTCGTTTATGTCTCTGGAACTTTAAAACAGGGCTCCGAAGAAACTCTTTGAGAATTAATGCCGTTGCCACGAAATGGGAACCCTCCAAGGTTAGGTTTAGGTTTAGGTCGTTTCCGTATGCAAATTCCTTTGTATTTAAGTGGGCAGTTTGGTAATCTATAATTGGTATCTTTTTGTAGGTTGTACCTCAAGCTGATAGAGTTCTTGTTCGTCTTCAGGAGCTTCCTGAGGTCGGTGCATTTTTTTTTTTTTTTTACTATGTACACTTGTTTGTAGTGTGTAAATCTCGATGTATAGCATTGTAGAAGATAAGTACCTTTCGATGCCATTGCTTTTGCTAGAGACTGTTGTTTTTCAGTTCTTGCTTGTTTCTAACTTTCTGCTTGCCGAAATTCTGCAAATTAGTTGACTTTGCAAAGTGATCAACTTTTTGAAAGATTGATAGCTATTCCACAAAAAAAAAAAGGTAGCATATACTATTGGTTATAATATTTTACGTACTGCATTCTATTACATACAATATTGAACCTCTTGCGTTATATATATGTGTATATATACATATATGTATATGTATGTATGTATGTACGTATTTGTATATATATATATATATAGAGAGAGAGAGAGAGAGAGAGAGAGAGAGAGAGGACAAAGTGTTTATTGATTTACATATGGATTTGTATTGTGAAGAATTGGATAGTATATCTACATTCTATTAAGACACACTTTATCTCAATACTTAGATGTGTTGCTTGAACATTTTCCTAGTATGTTGTCTGTTCTTTAGCAGTATTCTATATTTGGGTAGTAAATCAGTACATAGTAAATATATTGAGTTTATCTGATCCCATAACAACATTCATCTACTTTGTTGTCTGTAATATTGTGTCAATTCAGTTTCTGCTCATGCTTTAGACTAAAACTAATTACTTCTTAAAATGCCTCCAACAATGGGAGAAATACGATATATCTTTAGTCATCAAATCCTGGGCATTTTCTTCTTCTTCTGTTTTTTTTTTTTTTTTTATCGTACTTGAGTCTGAACTATTAACAAAATTTACAAAGTCGGTCTTTTTCCTAACACTGTTAACTTTTTGTTAGCAAATAACACATGGTAGCACATAATTGGTCCAAGTAATGACTTTACTTAAATAATATAATTATATGCAAATTAATTAACTAGAATATTAAAACAAAAAATAGCACCGGACCACCTGAAAAATTTTGGTAGGCTGCCACCACATAAAAAAGTAGGTCATTCGATTCACTGATGGTTGTGGATGGCCAACTCCCCCACAAACTTGAAAAAAAAAAAGTAATAATAGTATTGGGTTGCACAACCCAATTGAGACCCGATTTGGCGGCCATCCACCACCTCATGTCATAGAACCTACGTTTGTGGTGGGGTCAAAACCCCCACCCCAACACACACCCACCAAGATGGTTGCTAGCCACCCCCAGCCTTAGGGTTACCTTTGCTAATCTTTTTATTTTTAATTTTCCAGACATTTTTCTTTTTCATATTCAGATTTTTTAGAAATATTTTTAATATCTGTGTTAATCTCATTATATTCATATGTATTATTTAATTAAATTAATTATGATGGACCAATCAAATGCCGTCATGTGTCAGTTTTTAACAAAAAAGTTAACAGTGGTTAAAAAATTCCTTGTTTGCAAATGTTGAGTATTTGAGTAGGGAAAAAAGGGGGTTTTGGACTCAAATAGAAAACCAGTCAAACACTGATTACTAAAAATATACTTTCCCCACACCAATAATATAAAATTAAAATCTCCACGTCGTGCTTTATTTCTCTATTATTTGAATATCTATGAAAGCTTGAACCGTACATGGGAGGGAAGACCTCATTTTAAATTTTGAATTGAGCTGCATATTGTGTGATTCAAAGCATGCCCTTAAAGTCTTATGCAGATTTATTTTCTTACATCCATAGCAAAATGTTAGTTTAAAATTATGTTGTTTTATATTATTCCTTCTTATATATAACCAAGATTCTTTATCTTTTGGTCCACTGCAATTTATCCAGAAAATGTTCCTCTAACCATAGTTAAATCAATTGGCTTCTTTGTGTAGGTGTATAATGCTTATTGTTCAGCTTATTTAGGCTTGATTATCGTATAAAATCTAGAACAGTTGTTCTCATCAAAGAGAAAATAAGGGTCTGATGATGGATTTTATGGTTTTTCCATAGTGAAAGTATTGTGTTTAGGGAGAGTAGAGGTAGTTTGGCTGACATAGATCACAGAATTTTGCAGAGGTTCCAGTGATCTGAATCCTCTCAATCTAGAGATTACAAGTGTGAAGAATGCATCATCGTATGCTAAGACTAATGAAAGTACTTATACTACTTACATTAAGTAATTTGATTTAACCAAGCAATTATGCATAGCTGGCATTTGGCTGTCTCCCCTACTCCATTATTAGCCTTGCACATATAAACTCTTGTCATAGGATTCCTATAAGTCAAGTTATGGCTTTAGATTATCTCCTTAGAGTGTGTCTCAGCTGGAATCTTGCCTCGGTGGCAAAAGTTTGGTCTGTAAGAGAAAGCTCCTATCATCTGTTTGAAAGCTTATTTTCCATTTGAAATATAAGATATTGGACAACTTTGCGTAAGATTTAACTGCTCCTGAGGTAGCTAAGTACTTATGGCTTTTGACGACGACACAGAAATCGGCTGGTGGAGTCTTGTTGCCCAAATCAGCTGTCAAATTTGAGCAGTATCTAATGGGTGAGGTAAGAGGCTTTACAATAGGTGCTTGGGTTTCCACATATGGTCTCTCATTTTTGTGTGCCTTGGATTGATTGAATATGCAAATGTTTTTCCAGGTTCTCTCTGTTGGCTCTGATGTTGAAAATGTAGAAGCTGGAAGGAAGGTAAAAGCAGTTTTAACGCTTGATTTTAGTGTTTCCTCTAGAATCTTGTGTTGGAGATTTCATAGAAGCATTACTATGTGCCTAAGTCAGATTAGCATGTAAATTTTTTAAGATTGATGATGCCATTCTGAAAGAAGAAGATATTTTATTATCTTTTCGTGCAGGTTCTTTTCTCCGATATCAATGCATATGAGGTTAGTAATCACTTTACAATCCTTAATTATATATTCTGGTGACTTCCCTGTCATATTGTCAGAGGGTGGTTTTTGGCTGGCAGATTTCTTCTTTGTTATAGCCATCCTACAACTGAAACTAAGTTATGTTTGTGCCAATTGCAATGTCAGGTGGATTTGGGAACAGATGCTAGACATTGTTTCTGCAAAGCAGGAGATTTATTGGCTGTAGTTGAGTAGCAAAATCTAAGAGACATTGAAGGAATTTTCTGTTCATTGTGGTTTTCAATAATATATTTATATTAGTACCGCCATAACACAGCCTTATGTTTTGAAGTATGTTTTAACGAAACAACAGTGGTGTACTCTTCCAATTTGATGCCAATGAAGTTGATGTCTTTCAAATGTTAATGACATCAATCTTTATCCTGCAGTGCTTGCAAAGATAATGAGGCACATGCTCTTGAATTGAGTATTTTAGGTACTTTTAACTTGAGTTAGAGCTTTGATTCAGTTGTCTTCATGAGTTTTAGCAGCTTGCTAATTGTTAGAACGATCTTTTATGGGACATTTGTATAATTTTTCATCAGTTTTCTTTCATCTTTCACACATAGCGCTTCATCTCATGCATACGATTAACCTATTCATGGCATTCCTTATGAGCTCCACTCCTAACAAAATTGAATTGGAGCAGAATCTGTATGACTCCCTAGGAACTTAAATTGCACTTGTGTTCATTATTGTAGCAGTTGAATTCAAGCTTTTTCGAGCCCCTTCACATCAATGGATTCCCGATGTATAGAGTGTGGCTTGTTCCATAAATTTCTGACTCTCTATCTCTCTCTCTCTCTCTTTGAGATGTTTGAAATTTTCATAACTCCATGGACAGGCAGATGTGGAATGCTATCCCCACTTGGACTGAGATAAAACTCTTACTTGTTCAAATAACAATTATGGTAAAGGTTGGGAACGGGCTGGTGATTGACAAGCTGAAATTTATATGATAAAAGGCAATATCTGGAAATCATGTTGTATGTGATAGAAACGATAGAGAGTCACTTGAGAGACATGGGTCAACTCCTAACTGTTTCGTGTTTCTTGTATTTCAAACACGATGATTAATACGGCTTTACTGAAATTCTATGACAGCAATGATTGCAAAAGTCCATCTAACCAAGGGTGCAAGAGGTTTGACTCTCGGTAGTCTCAAGTTTGTCTATTGACAACTGTGATAATTCTGTCAACATTATATATCAGCAGATCAATTTATTTACCGGCTGCAATGACCAATGATCCTAGATGTAAACAAACTCAGTACCACATGATGACTAACAACGCCTCTACCAAAATCGAAATTCTAAGCTAAACAGGATTCCTCAGTGGTTTATCCAAAAAGAAATAATCTTGTTGTGACCTTACTAGGGGTGACTTGTTATATGTGTGCTAACATAGTGTGTTATTATATGTTGTATTAGTGTGTAATGTGTTAGTATGTGCTATATTATTAAGTGGCATGTTTGTAATATTGAGAAAGTTTGTCAACATAAATAGAAGTTAATATATAAAAGGGAGTGTGCAGAAATTTTGCTAGTTTTGGTGAGTTTCAGGGAGTTCTAAAGAAAAAGAAAGTAGTTACATGTGCTTCTATATATATATAGGGTATGATCATTCAATTATCTCCCACTAAATCACTAAGTCTCTATCATTATGGCCAGAACTGATGCAGAAATAAGATTTCCTATGACATCAAGCAACATTGCAGAATCAGTAGAATTAGAATGAAAGCCCCAAGTGTAACATTACCCCAAACTCGCAGCCAGTAGAGCAGAATCAGAACTATACTAAAGCCATGTAACTCTGAAAGTTAAGCAAGAACACGCGCTCACTTAAAATTGCACCGCAAGAAATTGATACTCAAGGAGCTCTAGGATCGTAGAAGCAAGCATCGTTCTTGTAAGTATTTGATCGTAGACATTGGCTACAAGAAAAATAAACTCCATCGTTGTAGAGATCAAAGACTTCCAGCTGTGTCTTCTCGAATCGCCAAACCAAACTTTCTCTTGGCCCATCAACATTTATTGTTCGCCAGTCTACCAAATCACCAAGTGTCAACCGCCTCATACCACTCTTAGTTGACCGATTAACTTCTTGCACTTGTCAGCGTAATTTTTCCAAATCCCAATAAAAAAAGTCCAACCGTCAGCCACCAACTGTCCTCCCAAGCTAATCTCCTCCTTTAATCCTTCTCTCCCGAGTATAATCCCTTATTACATCAACTTTCCCAACTAGCGATCTTCCACTCAACAATATCTCAACAATCGCCACTTCCAATCCTTGACCTTCATCTTCCGATTGCAAATCTGATTTCTCATCGTCAATCTTCTCTAGCCAGTCTAATTTTTCATCTACAAGAGCATCAAAAAATTGTAGATTTCTCTTGTTTAATAGCATTTTTCGACTAATTCAAAAGGAAATGTTGCTGCAGTATTTCCCCCATTTCGTCTGTGCCCAATTTTCGCAAAACGTTCATTCAATTTATTATTATTGTGCTCCAATGTTCGTTTCAAGTGTTGTACCAATTTTCCTATTACCTCCAGTTGTGCCTCCATGTTCTTCATGCAAATTGAGGCCGCTCTCATCTCGTGTATTGACATAATTCAGGCTTGTGATCCTATTACTTCTTATTCTGGATGGGTTACCTTTATACGTGGTCGGGCTGGTGATTGTGTTATCGATGCTATGTGGACCTTCTTAAGCACTCCTTCCAATGATTTAAGGAGATATAGCTGTCTAGGGACATGCCAAATGAGTGGTTGTATAGGAGAGTGGGTTTTCTATGGGCTTGTTCATTCTTAAACAACCATTTGATTAATGGTACGATATCCACTGCTTGTATGAGAACTGTTGTTGCTGATGTTATTACGATTGGTAGATGATCGGGCATTATAAGAATATGTTCACATATGTATGAATGGCATGGCAATAAGTATTTGTTGTTGGTTATACTCTTTTCAGTAATATGTGGGCCAAAAGTGCAATGTTCGAAATGTTATTCTAGTGGTGGCTATTGATGATGGAATGATGTTCCAAACTCTATTGTAAATGATCAAGCGCTTCAAAGGCCTTATTGTGGGTGGCTATGTAGCATATAATATTAAGTTTGATGCCATAAGCATGAGCTAACCATACTTGTTTCTTCAACCTATCTTTGGGGTCAAGGACATTTTTCATGGGGTGTCCAATTGATATGACCATTTTAGGGATGAATTTTGTGCATGGTAGTATAGCGTGTCCCATTGATATGACCATATTAGGGAAGAGTTTTGCGTGTGGTAGTAGTTTGTGTTGTTATGTGTTGCATCAATGTGCATAGTGTAACAGTATGTATTGTATTAGTAAGTTGCATACTTATAAATATAGAGAAAGTATGCCAATATAAATAGTAGTTTGTAGATAGAAGGGGATAGATAGAAAGTTCGTTAGCTTTGGTGAGTTCTCTTAGAGAGAGAGAATTGGAAGGCAAGTATGCCCTTTGAGAAACTTTGGCTCTTGAAGATGTCTTCCTATATTCTTTCTTTTATTCTTTCAATAAAATTCCTCATTTTAGCCCTAGTTCTACTAAAGATTCAAACTTTTCTATAATTTCAAACCCTATATCATATCAAGTCTTGACCCACCATTTGTTCCCCCATCAGATGCAATCTCCAAAAAAAGTTCAATACTTTCTCGTGGAGATATATCTATGGGAAACCTGAAAGGATATGTAGCCATTCAGAGAAAGAGCTCTTAACTTACCCTTCCCACATTAGACCCCAAGAGATGGAAAAACATGCAGATTGCAGAAGATACTTTAGAATTTGAGACTGTAATGAGCTAAGATTACTCAAATTATCCACTCAGCAGTAGGGAAACTCCAAATGCCCAATAAGACCCAGTCAATTTTAGTTCTTGGGGAACTGTTCTCTCAGAAGTGATGGATTATTTGCACCTTACTGAAGGATCAATCAACATAAACACCAACAGAAACAAAAAGGCGCTGAGGCGCTCCCTTTTTCAACATAACAATGAGATTACAGCTTAACCAGCCATTGGATGGTTGTAAATATATTCAATGGCAAGCTTGCAGGAGTCAATTTTATCAGCTTCCAAGTCTGGAATCTCCAACTTGAATTCCTCTTCGAGTGCCATCACTATTTCCACATTGTCCAGACTATCCAAACCCAGATCTTTCTGGAAATGTACATCAGGAGTCACCTGCCAAACACAGCACAATGGAAGCTTCAAGCTCTGTAAACAGCTTATGACAAAAAGTGCTGCAATCCAAAATATATTTAGGAAAATGTTCAAAACCTCACACATAAAAAGAGAGAGGGAGGACAATGAAGGATGATTCAGTGTAAGAACACTTTGAGAAGGTTATTGAACAAAGTGTTTGAAAAAACTGACTCAGAACCATAAGCCTGACCATGTGGATATTGGAAAATGACACAAAGCAGACAACCATCCAAAATGCTCAAATCACCCAGCAAAAGATTATTTGTTCAACACATTGAGCCAACATAGTGCAAAAAATAGATGGAAGATATGAAGCTATAGCTTGTCATTTTAGTAGCATTACCTGAGGTTTTAGTCTCGTGGAGCTTAAATAAGGCATCAAATTTTTCTCAGAAAAAGAAAAGTTGAAACAAATGCTTTGATCCAGAATGCAATAATAAAGCAGAGAATAGATGCAGAAAAGACAGTGGAAGGAACACTGAGATTACTGCATAAGAGTTAACTTTGACACAGCAACAAAGTAAGTGGACCACATATTTAGTCCTCAATGGCACAAATACATATACATAGTCCTCAGCTACCACTTAAAAAAGATATATAATTCCAGTCCAGTACTATGCCTTTTTGGAAGAAAATTAGAAATGAAGCATAGGAGCAATTCTTTCATATGGCTTCTCTATGCTGGGGGCAAATAAATTGCTGCTCCCTTCCTTCTCAAATCTGGTGCCCAGATAAAAATATTTCTCAAGGCATCGGATATAATTTTAGAATCACAGATTCAAGCACATGGAAGCAAAGAACAATGCTACAGAAATTGTGTCATACTAAGCTTTTTTCAAATTTTCAGACGCAGATTTTCAGAAATTTGTTCCTGTTTTTATTTAATTAAGAATTGCCAAGTGACCTAATAAAGAAAATGGTCCAAAATATCACAAAGATGTTTAATCAGCCAGAAAATGCCCTCTGCATCCTTAATCAGATATCTGCAATTGTTGAGTATCAAAGATCAAGAAAGTAATATGGAAAAGGATTACTACAGTTCTTCAGTAAATTGCATAAGAGTAAACAAGATATTTATAGAGATAATAGCTCTAAAGTGATAAGCTATTGCAAATCTTAGATACTATATAATAAATCTACCAAATCCCATGAAAGTTTATCTAAGAAAAGGATCATAGTTATTATACAATATATAATATTTTTGGGTAATGTAATCTAAAATATAATAAAATCTAAATCAAATCCAATGTAGATTTCAACATTAACTATTCTCATTATAATATCATGAAATTAGCATAACTAGTGGTTTTTGTGGCTTTTTTAGGTATGATGAAGGGTGGCAATGGTTGCGGCTGATGACAAGAAAGAGGTAATGGCATTGAAAGAATAGAAAATGTTAAAGCAAAACGACGAAACTAATTCCCCTTTTTTTGCCAGCTACTATGTTACCTCCTAGTAGCAACAAGTTCCACTGACTTCTTATAAGTTATAATTACAATAATAACATTTGAGCATGCTAAATGATAAGATGTACTAAAACAAGTTGAGAAAAAGCTTATTGAGAAAACTCCCACTCTAAATTAGTGTTACCACAACAGAAAATTACAGCAGACTCCTTAGGAAGTGCCAGATACTAAGTTCTTTCATCTTTCAAGTTGGGTCTTTGTTTAGTTCATAGTTACCCCTACAAATGTGCCATCAGCGAGGGAGAAATATTACCACATTTTTTCTTCCTATAAGTTCTTCCCTGTTGAAACTTTCTTAGATATAAATTCATACCCAATAAGGTAATCTACTCATTACCTTGCTGGCCTATATCAGGTATTCAAGCTGAATCAAGTCCAGTATACATCAGAAGAAAGTCATGACAATCTGGATGGCAGTCTCCAAAACCATAACTGTTGAATACATTACCTCATAAGAGATGCTTGACGGTAGAAATGATCCATTCAACTGAAGAAACTTCATTCACAAGTGGTGGCATTTAGGTTCTGTTTTTCCTTTAATCACTTTTAAATTCAAATTAATTTTTATACTTTGGTACTAAATGTATGCTACCTGAACTGGACATGAGATTTAATATGATAGCACTTTCTTGAATGATAATTTCAACGATTGATTTTACATGTACATTGATCTAGGAAGAAATATTCAATCGTATATTATCCCAAGACAATGTCAATATTAAACACATTGAATGGAACTATTACTTGCTATTGCATCATACTGAAGAGGGAATCAGTTCACATCGAAGTTCGAGATATAAATTAGGGGCACCACTGAATATATGCTTAGGGAAGAGTCCCTGACAAAAGACAAGGAGTGATGCAAGCAAAGTAGGGACATGAGAGCTACTTAGGGCTTTGGGGTTAAAGAATATGGAGGATAAGAAGTCATAAAGTATGATACAGCTTCTTTGCAGTATAAACTTGAAATGTCCTCTCGAGAAAATTCATAAGGCTTCTCCTGAGATCCTAATTTAATATACAAGCAAAAAGAATACATATCCCAAACCAAGAGATGCTTTTTTCATATAAATTAGTCATCAATGTTACTCACGCCTTATGACCATACACCGCGTAAAGCAAGTTTTACATACCTATCACCTTCCAGTCACTTTTTTAAACCACATTTTAAGAGATCTCATAGAAATTTTATTCTTCCATAAGGAGCTGAATTAGAAATGCTCAATGTCTAAAAGGGCATCGCCCACGATCTGATCCCATTTCTGCCAATAGGCACTAGCATTCCTGAATAGTTGAACTTCAATTACTGATAACTTAGTGTTTTCCATAAAATCCAATCCAATAAAAGTTAAATAGATCAAATTAGACATCAATTAAACTAACATATTCTCTTGTACTGTTTCCAGTAAACAGTCGAATAGAGACTTCGAGTCTATAGTCAAATAATCGGTCAAAACTGCATTGCTGCACGTGTTTGATTCGGATTCTCCTATGGTATCTAAATAATAGAAGGAAGCGGAAAAGAATAAGTAAATCCAAGTTGAAGTGGAGAGAGAGCGAGAGAGAGAGTAAATAAGAGTGACGAACCGCAGAAGGATCGACTTTGGGGAAACTCTTGACGATGGAGAGGACTCTCTCGATGACTTCATCCTTCGTAAGATGATCGTCGTGCGAAGACATGAAACGCACCATAGAATTGCCGCCAATACTCCATTCTCGCGATTTTAGTGGAGTCAGGGTTTGTGATGTTACTGGTAATCGGATGTATCGAAGAATCGCCGCTCTAAGTGCCATTCTCTCTTCTCTCTCTCTCTCTCTCTCTCTCTCTCTCTCTCGCGGAACCGAAGATGAAGAAGCGGGGATTAGGGGAGAACCCTTGGATCCGGCTTCAGCTGCTTAGAGGTAGAGGATACTTGAGTCACGCGCTAGGCACGTGCTTTGCGTTGGAGCAGTCGAAAATCACAATATATATATTATATATATACATATATACAAGAGAAAATCACAGAGAAATGACATGTATATTTTTGCCTTTTGTAAACTCATGACTTTTGTTGATTCGCAATAATTAATTTAATAAAAACACTATTATCGGATATACATAATTAAATATTACAATAAAAATAATAGAAAAAATTTACATAAACAAAACAAAGAGTACCAGTAAATTATTTTTTTTAAACAAATAATTGGATAGAAACCTAAACCTTAAAATATCAAGCAACATTATCAACATTTTACTTTTGTTTTGCATGGCAGACAACATTCTAGACTTTAGCCATTAGACTTGGAAGCAAAGAGAAGGCAACATTCGAAATGACATATTAAAATTAATCTAAACATAATCAAAAGTTAATTTGTTATATAAAGAAAATGGCAATGATTGAAATTATAATAAGGAAAATGGGAATCATAGTAGAACCTTGAGTGATTTTGTATTGCCTAATACTAACGTCACTATTGCTTAGTCGTTAATTGAGTCAATACCAGCCCTAATATAACGGTACAATTTGGTTAGCAACCAAGGACCCAAATGCATATTTAGGCAACCATTTAAGAAGACATAATTAGTTCTAATGGCATAATTACCAATGCAATTAGATTTAGGATAACGTGCGGGAATGGCATAACTCCAAAATGTGCGTAAAAGTTGGAATTATTTGTCCTAAGGCTCCTTCTACTACATATTTTCCCCAAGAAAAATTGTAGAATTTCTAAATGGCATCACAAGCTTCATGCAATTCAATGGAAAATCGATTTATGAAGCTTAAGAGAAATACCGTGAAATTACAATGTCGTTGACCACATTATGGTTTACCTGATTGATCGTACAAACATTTTGTAATTGAATTTCACATTGCTTAAGAATAACAATGGATGAAGTAACTGACTTTGCATTATTGGGACAACATATTCGAGAAGCTTCTGACTTATTGGCAAAAATGGGTAGAAATAGCTAATATATTAGGCTGATGAGAGATCAATGCAACTTCTGAGAGTGGATGGTTTATATGAACTTGGTTGTATGAATATGATTATTACTTAGTTGGATAGTTTTTTTTTTTTTTGGGGGGGGGGGGGGGGGGGGGTTGGGGATAGTTTGATTAAATGATTTTGAGGTAAAGTATAAAACTGATAGAGACTTCTATACTTATCAAATTTACTGCAATGGCCATTTTAGTGAGGGTTGTAATATGTTAGAACAAACGATAAAGTAATGTTTAGTTATTAGAACTTGAAAATATAAGGAGAATTAAACAATATAATATAAGGAGTACTATTATATCATGTTTAATTTGCTCAGTATCGAACACGGGTGTTTATGATGACTCTTATTCAGTATACAGAAGTACGATATTCGTTATTATATTTTGACATTTATACTATTAATATTGTGTAATATATATTTAATTACATTTTTTATTTTTTAATAAGTACAATTTCAACAAATTATTAAATTCACATAATTGAACAAAATCCATAAAATATTAAATAAAAAGCCATGATTTGCTTGTAATTAAAAAATTAATTATTATATAATAAAATGATTTTTTTAAATATTTAAGAACTACAATATTAATTAACTCAACATTATAACAAATTAAAACTTATTATAATATAATAATGTTAATTAAGTCACCACTATAACAATTTAATAAATTACAACAATTTTCCTAAGATTTAATAACTACAATATCTATTAATAATTAAATTAATATTCTTAATAAAACAATTAATAATGTAAGAATATAATTCAAACATATTGATAATCGCTATATGACGCGTTTACAAAATATTCTTATGTCACATAAAAACAAGATTGAAATTTAAATAAATAAGCCATAAAAATTATACTCCTAGTAAAGACTAGAATTCAGTATAAACACCATCAACCAAAAACAAAAGTCCAATAAAATTGCCTATAAACTAAAAAAATCACATGCTAATCAACAAGTACCAATTAACCAAATGATTTGATACCTTTTAAAATCAACTAATCAGGTGCTTAACAAATACTAACCTTTGCTCTGCTTAGAATCTCCAAAAAGGAATTTTTCATATCGTAGATTTACAGTCATTTTATCAAGATTATCTCCCACCTAAACTTGAGCATCCTATATATGGGAAATACCAAAATATACATTTATAATATTCTTGTCTATTATGGAGGATTTGCAACTTTTCTTGCATGTAAAAAAAAGTAATTCCTAACATCATTAATAATCTTCTCAAAGCTTACAACAAATTTGATAGCATAATCTGCCATGTAATACTTGTGAAAGGATGTCGTAGTGAACCATGAAAGATATGGCTAAAGGATCCAGGTGATTATGGTGTTCACTTTGATTTGAGATTTTCTTCAAAGTTATCTTGACCTTCATTTTGCACATCTTTTAAAGCATCAATAGGTGTCTCAACCCCTTTATCATTTGCTCTATCTTTTTTAAAAATATTTTGTAATCTTTCAAATTTCTTAAATTCCTTGTTGGTACAATTAGCAACATTTTGGTGTTTTCACACATCAATTTAAGTAGTTATAATAATAATTGGAATCAAAGAAGAAGGAATTACACTTTAAGTAAATAATGTGTTAAATATACCTCCGTATACTTTGCAAGAACTTAATTACTATCCACTATGATACAATTTTTTTTTTTTTATCATCCCAACAAAATCCACTAGTATTCATCATGTCAAGCAATTTACATAATTTAATTGACCATCTCTTCATTTTGTAACCTACTTGATATTAGAACTTAATTCTAGAAGACATTTCTTTACCATTTGTAAGATTTTTGCATGAATCTTGCTCTTAAAAGTATCATGCTTTTCTCTATAGCTTTTAAGAACCAACTCTTTTAACGCTATAAGTAGCATTTCTTCTTTGATCTCACTCCAACTATTCTTAAATTTTTTAGCCTTAATATCTACAACCATAAATTCAATTCTTTGAATGACTAAAAGATTTTAAACATACATAACTAAGAAAAGTATAAGTATGAAGCAACTTTCTAGTTTCTATGATGTATCCTATAGTCATCATGTATTTCTTATATCTAACGTTCTAATCGCATCAATCACATCTTCTCCAATAGGAACTTCATCATCCACTATTGGAGCATACTCCAAGAGATCTAGTGGCATGTATATTCTAATAAAGTTGTGCAATAAACAATAAGCTATATCATTTGACATTGTATTTTGATGGGGTAAAAGGATAGACTCCTTACAATAACCCTTTGTTTCACTTTCTTCAAAATTCTAGAACATCTCTCTATGACATTTTTGTTATTGCATGCCTATAGTTAAATAATTACTCACAATTTTGTAGCCTATGTCAATTTTTGGCCAACTCTTGAATATGATAATGCTTACCTCTAAAAAGGGAAAGAAAACCTTGCACGTTATTATATCTACCATCTACTAGATAGTATGACCCTATAAATAAATGCAACCCATATATTTACAAAAAGAATTTGTTATTCTAAAAATAAAAAAATAGTACACATTGATATATCCACTAACTAACTTAAACTCTCAAACCATTAGATTAAATAATTACATCACGTGATACTCTATAATCTAATGGAGACTTTTCCCATCATGCTAATACATGAATAAATCTTAAGTCACAAGTACATACCCCCAAGACATTTGTTACAAGATATCGTTTCCTCATTTGATACCTAGGTCTATCTGCAACAAGTGTTGTCAATACAATATAGGTACCATATAATACTCCTAGACAACCTTAACGACTTCCAAAACCTAAAAAAAAAAAAAAAATCAATAAGGTGCTAGAAATAATCATGCCTATTATGGAAGATTTCAAGGTTGAAAAAAAAAATTAAACAAGTACATTAAATCACTTATATCTTTTATTAGTGCAATCATGGTATTGGATTTGCTTTTACCATTAGTATGTCGTCTAACCTCAAGATAGTAACTAACATTTGATGATAATTTCTATGAATAGTCTCTCTTTTATAACGTTTACTTAAATATTCCTATTTTTTGTGTGATTTGCAAGCATATTAAGAAAAACTACTACTTTTTCTTCAATTGCAACCCTCTCATTAGGATATATACCCCCCATGGCACCCTAAGGAGTTCATAAAAATATGCAAAAGTTTTCCTACACATCCTTAATTCTCATAAACAATTTGTATCACTTCCCTTAGTAAGTGAATCAATTATTTCTCTATGCATCTCATACATGGCTAATGCTCATTAATCTAACAGTCCACTTTCCATCGCCCTCATCAAAATGAAGTTCATATAAAAAAAAACAATAACAACGATTGCAAGTATATTGATGTAAACTCTCATCCAATAAGGTAAATCAAAATCCCATTTTGATCCATTTTTCTATGATAAATGTCAAGTACAAAAATGTGAATATCGTTAACTTCTCACTTACTTTAGTGCTAATGATAACAAAAAAGTTTATTTGTTTAACATGCTTTTGGATTTGAAGGTTTACTTTGTAAGTAGTAATTAGTAGAAACTATGTAGAAGTTTATTTCCAATATCAAAGAGTTGTAGAAACTCTAGTAGAAGGTTGTATAAGGAAAAGGACTAAAGCTGTGCATTGGTAGAGAGATGTTAAATAGAAGTTCCAAGTCTATATGAAAAATTCTTGTAAAAGTTTGTGCAATAGGTAGATTAACAAGCATGGGTCAAAATTTTGTAAAAACTTCAAAAGAACTTAAATGAAGACTCGTTGAAAGTCTTGTAGAAACTTTGTAAAAGCATAAAGAATACAT
Organism: Lumnitzera littorea; assembly: GCA_024138015.1. NCBI lineage: Eukaryota > Viridiplantae > Streptophyta > Magnoliopsida > Myrtales > Combretaceae > Lumnitzera > Lumnitzera littorea. The sequence goes on from JAMXBB010000008.1 coordinate 67,757,416, forward strand.
ATAGCAAAGAAGTTTGATAAAAACTTGAGTAGAAGCTTTGATTTGAAAAATATACATTAAGCATCTATAGAAGCTTTGGTAAAAGGTTCAAGACACTCAACTTGATTAATTGCATCTATTGTAGAAGGTCAAATAGAAGCTTCAGTTTGGCCTAAATAAAAGAAATTTAGATTAATTTATTTAGAAAGCTTAGCTGCACTAGCCGGTTATATTTAGGTAATATAATCGACTTATTCTACTAAAGTAGGAATAATATCAATGAGTATTAACACAAAATAACTTCACTCAACATTTCCTTCTCTAAATTGTCAAAGTGGATAGAGATAAATTTGAACAAGATTAGATAAGCACTAAACTACAAAGCAAAAAATCAAGAGATTCCAAATTCAAAATAGACTTAAGATAAGGACAAAGAGATTTGAAGATATCTTGAACCAATTTTATCTAGTGGCTACAACTTCACTAGATTATTCGGAAGAAATCATTATTATAATGTTGGTGAGAAAACTATAAATAATAGAAAATTCAAATAGAAGTTGTACAGAAAAAGAATAGCATACAACTCTTTCAACTACTTTCAAAACTAATTGATCTATTGTTTTCTCAAAGCCAAAAGTAGAAGAGAAAAATTAGAAGAATTACATTTTTCTCTTCTACTTTTGTAATCGTTTGTAAGATTGATATTTGATTATACCTTTGAGAAAGTAAGGTTGATGCTATAACTTGTATTTAGTCTATGTAGAGACTAATGACACAAGGCAGTTGTATTTGTAGATCTTGAAGATTAAGGAATTGTACTCTTTCAAAGTTGACTGATTGATATAGTGAAACAATCGGATCCATTACAGTGAACCTGGAAAAGAGGTTGAAGCATGAGGCGAGACCTCTATAAATATCTTCACCTAATCACCTTATCTCTTCTCTTTACTTTAATTGTTTGATTTTAATCAAATTATTTTGCCATCTATAATCCTCAAGGAGAGTTAAAAGTTATCATCAAGTGTTTTGAATTTCTTTTTTCAAAAATTATAAATTTATAATAATCAGTTTACCCCCCGCTTAATTGTTAAACGGGACCAATAAGTATATTGTGGATGGGACATCCAATAATTATTAATTAATTAATTATGGGAAAAGTATAAAAGAGTTTTTAATGTTAACTTATGTTTTTATTTCAGTTCTTCACATTTTAAAAGATACGTGGCGCATTTTAATTTGTAGATTTTTTTTCATTTTTATGATTTTTTAAATCTATTTTACATTCTTTTTAAAAGTATTTTATTATTTTTTATTTAAAAATTACATGTGGTGTAACGTTAATAATGGAAAGCTTAACAAAACTTGACGGAGGGATTTATTTGACAAAAATTGAAAACGTTAAAGATTGAAATGAAACTTTTAAAATGTTAAGGATTGAAATAGAAAAATAGGTAAACGTTAATGATTTTTTTATACTTTTCCCATTAGTTAATTAATAGAACCATGAAAACATGTATATTGATAAAACAAAATCATCTTCCATAGAAATTAAATGAAAAACATACAAAGAATATGAACAAGACAAGTTATAAAATAGAAATTCAAATTTGAAAGAGATTTAGAAATTGCCAAACAAGTTACATAGACATTATCACAAATGTCTCATATTGATTTACAAGATTTTTTTGTATTTGAATTGTATTATTCTACATTCATTACTTCTGATAATATTATCTTCTAGACCTTTAGGAAGTGATCTCAAGAAAATTGCAATCTCATGCCTTTTGACATTGAAGTTGCAGGACTGACGAGTACTTCCTTTTCAATGTTAGTAGCATAAAGTAAATCTAAATATAGAATGAGGTTTTCACTTTTCTTATAAGTTGCACTTTTATCATATTTCATTATTCAGTATTAATGGTTAAACATGGCCATACTTATGTAATATAAAAACACAGTAAATAATTACAACAAATTGATTTAACCAACATAACAATGTAACCTCAAAAGTAAGTCAGCATTGCAACATGACAAATATCAATGTTACCAAGTAATTTCCATAATACTCGAAAAGAACCAATAAACTATAGGAAATATAACATTAAATTCTCCTCTATACTCCAAAAGAAATTACAACAACACAAAATTCATTCATAATTAAGTAAAATCTAATGTTACTACTCAACAAATTTTCAACTATTAGAATACCACCAACAACCTATTTTGCCAGTACTATATAAACTGCACATAAATCATAACAGAAAACCCTAATGAAAACCCTAATAATGCTAGTTAAACCTAACTATGCTCATATTTAGAGAACAATGACGAAGTTAACAAAAAAAAAACCATAGATTATCCCACACTAAATCGAGGAAACTTAATTCTATCTAATATTGAATGAAATTCCTACTCTAATCACAAGACAATATCAAGCGCTTAGTAATTTCAAAAGAAAAAAAAAAGGGGCACTTATTATCAAAAACCAAAAAGCCTAATTTTGAAAAAAGAGTAGCAAAATCATTTACCTAGAAATCAATAATTTTGGAGTATCTAGTTAAAGATTTAATTTTAGTTTAGATACTGTTTAGTGAAAAGTTTTGGAGGAAAATTATAGACCTTTACGGCTTTACCAATGTACAAATTGTGGAGACAAAGAGACACATATACATAAATAAAGAGGTGAGAGGAAGAGGAGAACTCACCATAGAGGAGATGGGCATGCCGAGAGAGGAGATGAAAATGAAGCAAAATGAAGATGAGTGTTGAGGTTATTTTTGAGATTTGAAAATATGTTTGTTTTGTTAAGTGATTGTACCATAATTTTATGAGACAAAATTTTATCCAATACTCTAAGGCCTCTTTTGTCCAATACTATAGTTAATTAGACAAACTGAATACAAGATAAAAGATTTTGTCCAGTTTAGTATCATAAAATTACAACCAAATGATATCTAAATTTCAAACTTCAATAGAGTAATCAACAATCCTTACTCAAATACTTATAACTTAGGTTAGAAAATCATATTAATGTTATTTAGAGCAATACAATTATCAATTGTAAACACAATTGAGAAATAAAATGACTTGACCTTTAATTTCTAGTTTATAGATTTAAGAAGGATATATATGATTCTTGAGTTGTTAGAATAAACAAAACAATAGCAATTTTAATATGGTACGATGAACATATTAGGAAAGCTGAGTATTAGCCATAATATAATGATTCATAAAAGTGAGAGTTTGAACGAGAAAGACATGACTAAAGGAAATTGTAAGGAAAAAGCAAAATAATGTTGTAATATATGGAAAATAACTTTTACTAATTTAATTTGAATAATATAGGGGCAACATTGTAATTGAACTAAAAAATAAATATAATCTACATAAGCTAAACAAAGACATCATGCAAATTAGGCAAGGCATCGTCTAGATGTTGTAGAGTTTATTTAAATGCTGTAAATAGAACATTTCAATGAATTTATATGCAAAAACCAAGTCTTCATTCCCAAGTCTTCATTCCAAAATACTTCATTTAAACATCTTAAAGAGTCATTCAAATGAAGTTAGTAAAAACCAATGCAATCGAGTAAAATCTACTTCGCTCAAATGACTTAATGCATTATTCGAACAAGGTGGTGTAAAAGCTAGCCCTTACCCTCTCTAAGGCATTTTTACTATGATGGGTTGGATATTCAAGCAAAGTGCTCTTGATGTAGTCTATTTACAATAGTATTAGACTTCTCTTAATCTTAAATCCGCTACAGTTTACTTGTTTTTTCCAATAACATTGTATATAATTTATGTGCTTTTAAGTAAATTTAGTCTTCTTCAATTGTTGGTTCAACAAAATCCTTTAAATCAATTGTCTATTTCTTTATTTAGCTCAAGTTTTAGTATTTGGATAGATGAGAGCTTAAATCCCATCCTTACCTATATGGTTCTTGATAATTTGTTCTTTGTTCCAACACATATTCTTCTTTCGAAATGTCTGTAGATGGATTTGACACATTGATAGCAATTGAGACTCCATAATCCTTTCGTAGCTCTATCTTACAAGCATTTTGGTCATCTACTCTAAGACTTTAAATAGACCATTTGCTTAGGTACCAACATGATAAGGATCAAATTCCTTAGTCTAGTTATTTTGCAATATTTTTGTAGCTAAGAAGACTTCTAAGGATTGTGAAGACTTCTTAATATTTTCATTATAGAGACATTATTTTAGCTTCTTATCATAGTGATTATCAATTCATTAAATCGTAGTGGACAAAACTACTTTAATATTATTCAATCATGTTGTCATATCGATTTGGTAATTTCAAACCTTTGGTTTCAACTAATTATCTTGTCATTTCAATTAGTTGTTCTCAAAACCTATTTGATTATAATCTATGTTATCATATTATATTATAATTAGACAAACCCAGTTCATATTGATTTGTGGTGCTGACAAATACAAAGACCCATAAAAAGAACAAGACCCTTGAAAACACCAAAAATAATAAAATTTATTTCTTTATAATTCTTAACTTATGCACTTTTAACCTAGATATAAGCCTCTATCATATCACAATGTTTGTTTCCTTTAACTTAGAACATTTCTTTTCTTAGATGAATCCAAATAAGATCATTGGTTTGAAACATTAACTATCAATTACCTTTGCTTCTTTGTTAATGTCAGAATCCAAATGAATGGTATTTTGATTACAACTAACTATATGTTAATATTACTAATTACTAACTAAGTTACCTAGTATGCATACAAAGAGATTTATATTCTTGTAAGGGAACTTGAGTTAATTAGAAATGGACGAAGTTAAAGCAAATTCTGGATGAGAAAAGATAAGATCTTCAAAAAGAAGCATCAACAATAGGCATATAATCATATAAGAAATGTCTATAGCACAGTATGATAAAGTATTTATTACAAGAAGCTAATGAAGACAAGACTACATCAACTTTAGATAAAGAAAGAAAAGAAAAGTCTACTCAAAAGCACATAATTGACCAAAAACGCAAGAAAAGAAAATTGGAAAGAACATTTATAATGAAAATATATTTGGGTAATATATCTAATTTAACTAAGAGATATAAATGTTATATGTATGAAGATCATAGAAGTAATGAAGTATTTCGACTAAAGAAAAGTTTTCCTTAAATGACATGATAACTTCAAATGAAAGAATCATATGATAGACAAGCTAATAGCATAACAACAAGATCACAAAGATTTTGAAGATAATGGCTATTACCATACATGGAAAAATAAAATGTTGAAGCTACTTATAATAACAAAGTGATCAATCATGAAGGAAACATAGAAAGAAAAGAAAGAAAGAGAATAAGAGAAAGAATTTGAACAATACAAGTTTTTTTAATACTTTAATATTGAGCTAGACAATAGAGCTGAAAAAAAAAGTTAAGAAAAAACTAGAACGAGTATAATATATTATTGCTAAGCACTGAGCTAAAATGTGAGAAAATATATTATAATCCTCAAAGAGTTTGTTACTAATTAATTAAAGAGATTGTTTAAGAGAACTTATGGGGGAGAATATATATTTTTGTGTAATCCTGTTATTAAGGGTTGGGAGGCAAGGTAGGATTGTGAGAATTATTGACTTTATTGTCAAAGTTTCTTTTAAATAATGGAATTATAGTATAGACTACTGTGTCCCTAGTCATGGGCTAGAAGAGTGGATTGATGTATAAACCAAAACCATTAAATATCGACGCCTAATCTTCCTATCTCTTTATTTATTTGCAATTTATTTATGATTATGTGACTAACTGATTGCTTAACCTTAATGGCTTTAGCAATTTATTAGAAATAATATCACATAGTTAGATAAAAGCTTCATAATTAAATCGGAATCTAAGTGAAAGATCATATTAGAAAAATTGGTAAATTTACATTTGTACAGAAATCTCTAATCTAAATTTGTTAGTATTTCTGATACATCAAGAATTAAAGAAGAAGTTTAGTGTAGTTTGTTAATCTTAAACATCAAGAAGTGAAAAGTAGTTAAGGATTAGAATTAAGATAATCATCAATTTACCTCCCCTCCTCCCACATCACCATATCTTCTTGATTGTTCACTATGACTAAAATTCTTTTCTCTTGATGCTACTTAGTTTGATTTTGAAGATGACTAGAATTTGTTGGTGAATCTCTAGTACTTGCATAGCCTTAGTTGATCCCTCCAACTATATATATTGGAATTATAATAGGGTAATAGATCCATAGGATTGATTCGATTGTAACTATTAAGAACATCAAATGATCTCTAACTTATTGAACTTTTAGACTAACTGGTTGTATGCATATACTACAATCAGTAAGCAAATATCTTAATCTATAAGCTCTTCTTATTTATGTCTTAGAGTAGTGCTCCTAAGGTTTTATTCACAACGTAGGTTTAGTTATCTATCTATGGATGAGATGATGTGCTAAACAATATCTTAATCCTAATCTATGCAGTAATGTCTTCTAAAAGTAGTTCAAGAATTTAAGGTCTCCATATGACACTATATTTTGTGAAACACTATATATTCTGATAATGTCCCATAGAAAAAGGTTAGCAATAAAAAAATGTGACATTAGTTTCATAACATGATGTAAAGTACATCATTTTGCCAAACCAATTAACTATAACCATGGTTAGATCTTTTTCTCTATGTGTATTAGGTAAGCCTATCAAAGAATTATGTTGCTATTAATCAAGATGTAAAGGTACAAGTAGACCCCCATAAATTGCACATTGTTGTACAACTCCATATACATCCTTCATTAAAATATGCCAATAAAAGTTTTCTTTCAAGAGCTTTTGGTTATATGTTTCTCCTTAAGGATATGTTTCTTTCACTAAGAACTTCTCATAGTAGCCTACTAAGAATAAATAAATCTCTTGCACCAAACAAAAATCCTTTCGATATCCATAGTAACTCCTTATCTACAAGTAGCTACTGTTGGTGCAAATTGCAGATTAGTGACATATTGCTTATTATTAATACGATACTAAATAATCTAACCTAAGTATCAATAAGCACATATCTGCATAATAATACATTAGTTACAATATTTGCATGTCTTGTTTTATATTCAACTAGTGAACAATGCACCCGCATTACATATGCAAAAAACATATAAAAAAAACTTAGACAAAAGAGTATAAAAGATTGCTTGTAGACACCCAAATTTTGCCCCCTCCCCCCCTTTTTATAAGAATGAGGCAAAAGGGTCCTAAAAAAATAAAAATATGGAAAATTTAAAAAAATTGAAAAATTAGAAAAAAAAAAGAGAGAGAGGAGATTTCATTAAAAAAATAATAAAATAAAAATAAAAAATAGAGTTTTTAGGAAATTAAATTTCTAAGGTTGAGTTAAGATCAATGGATTTAGATTAGTTAATTTTCTATTTTGGTAGTTTTTTATTTTAGGTGGCTACATAGCTTAAGTACAATTTATTTGTATTAAGTATTAGGATACAAGCCAACAGCACAACTGGTTAAGTAGTTGTTCTTGTAAAGGAAGGAAGTATGAATTCTTGAGTTTGAACCACATTAGGCACATGGGTGCCATGTCAGCATCATCCCCTTCCTCATTCTTTTTCCGAGAAGCTAACAAAAAGAGAAGGAAAATCAGTCGAATGTATGGGATTCAAATCTAACTATAAATCTTATCAAATCCTTATTGTTTTTAAGTGGATTTAATAAAACCATGGCTAAATAATTGGTGAAAATCACAAATCTAACGATGATATTATTAAATCCAATAAAAGGGAGATTTATAGAAGATTCAAATCTGGATTCAATCTTTTCTAGAGGATTTGAGATGATGAACAATGATTTACAAGATTCAAGTGTAAATCTTATAAATGGGGATTAAATAGCATTACCGAAGGTGATCCTTTGACCATTAATTAACAAACAAGACACCACCCAATCTCGAACACAAACATGCACAACTAGCAATATACATCAACTCTACCATTGACCACAACCCTACTCTCTTCCATGCAACAGTAGCGTAATACAGCAACCCCTAACATCCATCATGTACAATTTAAACCTATAGGAACCCTACGGCCAAAGGACAACACATAACATTCAACTCTGCTCATGCATAGTACGACATTGCACACCCAAACAACATCTACCCCTTTCTTTTGTCTACCACTTTCACACGGCTTCCTTCACTTCTCGACACCAACCAACAACAATGCTTAACACCATCCTCATCTAACCTTCTCTCATCTACACTCATCCGTACAAGCCTAACATCCTATAGCAACTACACTCTCTCTTGACAACCACCCAATCGTAACCCACCAACTTCATTGCACTCTGTAGCACATTTGCACACATAACCTTTGCACCATCCTCAAGCCAACTTACGACAGATGACCCTCAACTAACGCCATTGACCTAAGCCCAAGTGCCCAACTCCATTCACTCCTAACTGAACCTAAAATTGAGCACTCTCTCTACCTACTATAACCAGCCACTCTCCATAACAATAGCAATCACATACACCATAAAGCACTCACACCACATTAACAATAGCCCTAATCTTCTTCTTCACCAATGCCACATATACTACAGCTCTCTCACTCGACCTACTCCCTTGACCAACTATTGGATCGAATTCATTACTCAAACCAAACTGCATCTAAACTAAGTAAAATCCCTAACTTGCATTTTCTTTTGGCCCAGGTTTTTCCCTTTGTTTCATTTTCTTTCTTTATTTGTCTTTTTGTTTTTTCTCTTTGTTTAATTGACTCAAAAAAAAAAAGGAAAAAAGGAAAATAAAGAGGTTTAATATCTTACGTATGAAGTTGTGTTTTAAAAAAATAAAAATAAAAATAAAAACTTTAGCACTTAGAAAAGTTATAAATTAAAAAGATTCCAATCAACTCTTCCTAAAATAAAGACTTTATTCTACAATTTTCAAAAAATAAAAACCTTAAATAAGGACCCTTTCCTAGTTTTTTTTTTAATAAAATAAATGAATTAAAATGTAAATGTGGTGGATTTTCAAAATTAAAACAAACTAACACATTAAACTTTTCAGAATGAACTATAGGAAATTTGATCCCTATTAGAGGGTATGTTAGCACCTTTGAGGCAACTTCAAATAGGAAAATATTTTTAATTTTCCCTTTGTTTTATTTATTTGTGAAAACAAAATAGTTGTTTTAATGAGTGTTTTGAAATACAAAGCCAAATTTGAAAAGTGAAGTGGTATCAGTTAGCGTTTAATAAGGTAGAACCCCAGATCCAAGATATTTGATTTAAAAATCATTTTTCTAAAAAAAAAAAATCAGTTTTTATACGGCTTGGTAGTTAAGTTATAACTTATCTACACAATCAGTTATATAATAACTTTTTTTCAACCCCGGTCAATTGGCGACTCCAAAGTTTTTTTTTTTTAAATTGAAAAGAAAACCAAATTTCTTTAAATTTGTCAAGAGTTAATATTAAATAGGTTATGATTTAATATTAATCAGATTAAGGAAATTAAAAAATTGAAAAATTAAGCTCAACAATACCGATAATATGTGTTAGTAAAATCAAAACTGCAACAATCTTTTTAAAGAAAAAGTCCTTACAAATGTTTAGTCAAGAATTTTCTAAATAATACCGATATTGGGTAATTAAAATGAAGGACAAATAAAAGAATATCAACATAGAAGTAATTGTAATAGAAAATAGTAACTATATAGTTGGATATGGTGGTTTAAAATTTTATGGGATAGGTCTGATTTCTTTCGGTAACTGATATGTGAATATATTTAATGAGTAAAACTAAAGGCACTAAATTATTAGTTATAAGGTAGTTAAAAAAAAAGTTTTCCCTTTAATATAATAGATAATATAAACAAAGGACTACAAGAACTTTACCCATTAGCACATCACTCAGATAGTTTGTTCAGCCCTTTCAAGTGCTTTAAGGACTTACTATCAATGTAAGCAACAAGTTCTTTGAGATAGTGTTGCCAAATAGTCAGTATGTCATAAGAGCACACATCTCTTTGCTATATAAGCTAATCAAGCATCGCTCCATTAAACTTGTCACTGAGGTATGCAATAGGTATATGCTACAACATAAATACTATGCCCACCCTTACTCCATGTGCGACATGCTCCAACTCAAACACTTAATCAAAATCAGTTAATATTGTAATATGAGCTATGAACAACTTTTACTTACTCATTTCAAAACTCTCCTGAGCAATTTTTCCTATTTCAACATGATCGCCTTTTTAGTCAACTCAATTGAGAATGTTACAATAGTATTGAAATTTGTCACTAATCTCCTATGAAATTATGTTAATTTAAGTCTTCACCATGATGGCTCTAACCTTTTGCTCATCTATTGAATCCATTTCAGATATGATGAATCCTAGAAACACAACTTCCCCTTAAAAAAAGATGCCTTTCTTCAAATTCCTGAATAACTTCTCCTTCTTCAACACTATAAAAACCTCCTTAGATGCTTTACACAAATCTCCAAATCATGATTGTGCACAAGAAATATACCATAATACACTTACTTAAAAATTTGCCTAAGATATGGTTCATCATGAAGGTGCTAGGAATTCCAAATGACATAGCTAACACTCAGATAGACTATGTTTGGCTTCAAAAGTCCTCTTCCATAAATATCTTAACTATATGCAAACTAAATGATATCTGCTCTTTAAATCAAATTTAGGAAAGATTATTTCCCTTTATAACTCACTGAATACATCATCTAGTTGAATATGGGATGTTCATATTTGGTGGTGATATCGTTGATGGTTCTTCTATTAGTATACATCCTTTATGTGCTGTCTTTCTTTAGCACCAAAAGTGTTGAAACCAAACAAAGACTTATTCCATCTTGTACAAAATTGCTTTTTATTCTACTAACTCGTAAATCCATTACTTAAGCTTATTTACTTCCTCTAGTCTCATTCAGCACTTTGCACCAAATTAGTCAATGCTCTATATCCTACCTAAGAGGGTAGTCTACTAAGAAGCTCCTTGAAAACATAGCCAGCAAATACTCATGTGGACAAAAGGTGTGGCTCCTGACCTCAAAACGACCAAAAAGATAAATGGAAGTTGAAGTTTAAGGAAAGCTCATACATAAATGAATGGATATGACTCACTACTTACATTACATGGACCTAAGTCACTACTTAATATCCATGAATAGTTTCCTAAGGTCATTTGCCACTAACCTTACTCAGGGGTTAGATAAGAGCATCTTAGATTTAGAGTATTAGCTAAGCTTACACGGAAGAACAAGTGTTGAAGAAGACAAAACGGTGACTATTCTTTTAGATAACTGTTGTTGATTACAATAATGGGTATTTATACGTAATGTTTTAGGGAAACTACTGTATTTTACACATTTACAAAATACAAGGGTACTAATGTCATTTGGGTGGAGAATATGCACTCAATACACCATATAATGCCAGAAAAGTAAGGTACGCATGTCAATTTGTGGGTAATGGACTTTAGCGTAGCAATTCAACTTTTAGATAAAGGATGGTTACAAGTCAGCTTCAATATGCAGGTTGGCAAAGTAGGTAAGAAGCTCAAAAATACTATAACTAAGTTAGGGGTAGTCATTTCTAAGTTGGTGTTGATATGGTCAATCATTGCTAAGCCAGCCTTAACTAGGTCGAGATGCGGAAAACTCCCTACCCAAGAGATAGTGTAATGCTGGTAGGAGCTTAAGTACTCCAACAGGTTGGTTCTTTAGAGAAGCTTACCTTCCACATCATGTATAGCTAAGAGGGAGCTTACAAACCAATATAGCTAGTCTACAAGCTTAGGAATGGGTAAAAGGGCCTTCGTTCCTATCAAAATATAGCACTTGGCACCAAATTGATCAATGTTGTATATCTTACTTAAGAGGCAGTCTACTAAGGAGCTCCTTATAAAGCATATGCCCAAACTTACCTAACAATCACCTAATAACCTTAGGCATAAAAGCATAACTAACTATACCTTAAGATTACCTTATCTAAATCATTAAGATCATTTTCCCTCTATTCATAGCCTCTTCTACATCATTGTATGAAGAATGTCTTATTTCCACTTATAGTGATAAGAATCAACTCCCTATTCTAATCACATGGTCTAAAACTTAAGGGTTGATGAGTTTAGCATGCCAAGTCCTTACCCTCCAACCTTTTGAAGAAGGAGATGTTTTGCTCTAAGCACTCAACCTACACCCACTATTGAGCTCCTACATATCTCTCACACTTCCTTAGATGGTAGAGTCCAACCAATTCTAACCTGAACAGCTTAGGCATCACATCTAGAGACCCTACCAACTTGTTTCTGAGTTGTTCTTGGTCTTAACAAACTTGTTTGAGGATTGTCCTAGGTCAGTCACTATCCACACATATTTGTCTAATAATGTTGAAAATACAAAAGCAGCTTCCATTCAATATTCAACATGTGTCTATTAGCAATGAATCCCATCATAATATAGAGCATATTCTTTTGTCTTATCTCATTACCCCTAATTCTTTTGTTATGTAATTTTCCTCTTTTTATGGTTATGTGACTCGTTGAAAACATGAATGTATGAGCCAACAAGTTTATCGAGTCATGGAAGTAGTATAAACGGTGAGTCAAGGTCGTAATCCATTAGGAGTTAGGTACTAAGTATTAAATCACTTGAATTATTTCCTAAGCTAAGTTATCGATAATTGAACTAAAAGTAAGTGAAAACTAAGTAATAAGGTGAACACTAAACCAAATGTTATAGTTGCGAAGGTCCCGAGTCTAAGAGATAAAAAGGAATCAAATTAGGATTTGTAAATTTACTCTCATTTGAATTGATGTGATGTCTTAAATCAATATTCTAAATTGACTAAAAGAGATTTAACTAAACTCACTAGAACTCGCTTACCTCCTAAAGTAGCGAAATTTTAATTATAACATAAATTCACCTGCTAAGGCACTTTATCTATAATTATCAGGTAAATAATAATCCGTTCATATTGAAATTATTATTTTAGTTAGAAATATGATTTAAGTATGTCCCCATGACCCAAACCATATTTCCAACCGCATTAAGTGCATGAGTTCATGAATTTAATTAAAACCCACATATCTGTATGGTAAGCTTTTTCAAAAATTCAAGCTATGTTTAACACGAGTTATCGAAACCCTCCCAGATATTCTATAAATCTATCTAGCTAAAAAGTAATGGCCAAGTTTTAAATAACTAGATGATGAACATAATAAAAAAATACCCAAATACTAAAAATTGATATCAGAATAATACACAAAACACATCAACTCATCAAATCCATCAATATAAAACCTAAATAAATTAAGTAAGATATCACATCGCAAAACCTAAATGAATCAAGATATATATAAATTGAAAAAATAAGGAAAAGAAACACTTTAATCGATATGTTCAATCCCAAAACCCAATATAAAATTAGTAAATCTTAATTCATTTGGAACTTAGGGTAGTCCTCTAGTGAACTAGAATAAAATGACTTAGAGTTTTGAAATTAAAGAAAACATACTAAAATAAATATAAAATTTATGTTCTTAACTATATTAGCCAAATAATAAACTCTAGCTGCTGTTCTATATCTCTAAATACTACCCCATTTTCCTCTCTCATAAGCTACTATTTCTATTCTCTAAGCTACTCCTTTTTTTTTTTTTTCATATTCAGCTCCTACTATTTTATCTTCCCTCGAATGTTGAAATTTCCTCCAAGCCAAGTGCCCTAAATTCTATGGTACATGTCTCTCTAACTTTTGCAATATGGACCATAATGATGTTAGCTTTTCTTTGTAAGCTTCTTTCCTTTTCCTTTATGCCCTCCGGCCCTCTTTTTCTTTTTATGCGCCAAATATTATTTCCAAATAAATGTTATTGATCTTTCCTATAACTTGCTGTGATGCTATGTTAATTTTTGTCTACGTGGGCCATTGAGCGTGACATTAGGCTAACATCCTTTCTTTATTTTGGGTTTATTTATCTGGAGTCTTGGCGTGTAACTCTTATTCTTGCTTAGTTTGGTCACATAGGTGTTCTTCGTATGCATGTTCTGTTTTACTTACTACTATCTTCAAATTTTAAAAGATTGTAGCTAGGATTTGAAGTGTTGCTAGTCACGCCTATTGAATTTGCTCGATGGCTTCTCTACTAATTGTGAAGTGGATGTCGTAGCTAATATCTGCTATGGATCTTGGTATCGACTGTAGCTACTTAAGACAAGTTGGAGCTACTGTCGTCAGTAGAGTTACTACTCTTAGTTCGATGGTTGCTATGGAATTTAACGGCCTACTATATGGACAGGAGCTTTTCAGCAAGTGTAGGAAGTTGCGATTGTGCTATGCTTGTTGATCAATTGCTGGTCGTGTGTTTAAACAAGTAGCTTAGGACAAGTTGGAGCTGCTGCTAGTTAATGAAGCTTCACTATTGCTATTAAATTGGATGTTGTAACTGCTACTGTGTAGAGCTTCTAAGCTTTAAAATCCATTGCCTGTAATAAATTAAAGAAAAATAAGTGACAGTGAAGTTCTATACTCAGCAAATTGAGTTGCTAGTATTTACCTTGGCTTGTGGCTTAGAATTCAAGAAGCTGTTATGGTTGAATGAATGGAGCATTCAAGTTGGTCTTGTCTTGGCATTGCAATGTGCAAGAAGTCTATGCACTTGGAATTCAGTCAGGTGCTCAACATTGGAGTATTTGGTTCTCAGCTTTTAACTCAAGAAAGGAAAGAGTTGTTGTTCTTTGTTTTGTTGTTGTTGTTTGTTGCTACTGATGTCAAGCCAAATGCTTCACAATTTAGGTGTTATGGCTGATCGCTTGGTTAGTTTATCTACTGGCTTCTCTCAACTGAATTAGGCTACTGCGTTTGGAATCCAACTACAACTTAGTTTAGTGTGCTACTTTTTACACGATTGGACAAGGGGCTCTTGGATTGGTTACTTTGCATTGGAGTTGTTCTGCTATGAATTGTTGGAGCACAAGGCATGGTGTGCTACATGTTGTGCAATTGAATTCAGCTGCTAAAAGTTAGTAAAGGTTGCATGACATTAGAACAGTAGCTTGGCGTAGTTCAAGTCCTCAATTGCTTTGATTAGATGGCTTGGTGCTTGGTTTTGTGTTGATGAGTGAAGCTTGGTTGAGGACTTACACTTAAAGTTCATACATCTGCAGTCAAATAAAGCAAAAGATTAATAAGCTAATTTTAAATAATAAATTGGTGAATGAATAAACTGCTATAGTTGTGCTTTGTATGCTTGATTTAAGTTGCTCCAATTTTCCTAAGTGAACTACTGGATTTTCTTGAAAGTGCTGTTATGTGTTAGTTTAGCTTATGCTTAGATCTTAAAGTGGAGCTTAGAGAGTGTCATGATAAAATTTAGTTGTGGGTGTTGTTGGTTCTTCGTAGGGAACTTAATATGTGCAATTTGGAGTGCCATTTAGGGTTCCTTTCTTAATGCTATCATACGGTAAATGGAGTAAGCTATTGTTCTGTAGCCAGTTGGAGCTTGGCTTTGGATTTGTTTTAGCTATGAGTCATCGTATACTGCTATCACAGATCAATTGAGTTAAATATGCAGCTAAGTGGATAGCAGCTGCTATTTTGGTTTGGTTAGCTACTGTAGTTAGGTTACTTGGCTTGGGTGCTCCTAAATGAAACATAAAACTTCCCTTAAGGTTCTCCAGTAAGTCTCAACTTAGTTGATCTACTTATTCAGAGCTATCTTTTGATGTTGTATGGTGAATGGAGTTGCTGTCCAATTTGGTTTCAACTCAAGAAGAGGCTATGAGCTGATGTTGTTTGTTGAAGTAGAGAAGCTCAAGTAAGGCTACATGTATGTATCTTTTCACCTCTGAGATGGGATTCAAACCACTCAATATTATATCTTGTTTCATTTTTGCTCTGTTTAGTGCTTGGATTAGACTTTAATATGTTGCTTTGCGTATTGGTTGTAGAAGAAGAATTCAAGTTTGCTAAAAAAATCTACTACAAAAATAGTAACATAAAGAGAACCAATGAGCTCACATTAATGAAAACCAAGTATAAGCAACTGATCTAAGTGTACACCCTTATGAACATGGTCAAATAGCTAATTGAATTACTCTTTCTTTTGTAAATTACATAAACTCACATATAAAAGGGCATACAATCATGATATGAATAAATGAGTTTATACACAGTTATTTGAGTTATATTTTAATCTTTTTTCTCATTATTTATACAACTAACCAAGAAAATTGCATTTTTCATGATTTCTAAGCATAACTTATAATAAAAACACTATGAAATGCATAAATGTGCAATTTTACACATTTATCATTATGCAATTTAGACATTATATTCACTTCATGGAAACCCTTAGGGAGCATATATTGTTGAGCCCTATTTTAGATTTGTATTTCCTTAATTAAAGTTATACTAAGCTTAACCCACTTAATATAAATTATTTGATATTAAATTAAAGGAAAACATTTGTATTTTTAAAAATATTTTAGAAAAATAATTCTAGTTAAAATTGTTTAAAAAAATCAGAGTAGGGTTTTTAATTGAAATACCCTAATCAAGTCACTAATACACAAATTCTTTATAAAAATAATTTTTAAAAAATCTTAACCAGAAATCCCAAATTCGAGTGCTAACTTATTAAGATCAAGTCACTATATAGAAATTAAAAAAACTAATGGACTTTTATTTTTATTATTTTTCTAATAAAATAAAAATACAAAAAATGCAAGGAAAATGATTTTTTTTACCATTTTTTATTACAAATTTTCTAAAAGAAACAAAATATATATAGATATTTTTTTTGCTTTTAATGATTACTTCAAAGGTACCTATATACCAAGTAGTCATGATTAAACCGATATAATTTTCTTTTTTCTTTTTATAAAATTTTAGTGTGCATTTATTCTATTTTTTTTTTAAAAAGGCTAAATTCATATTTTTCTCTATTTATTTTAATTTTTAAAAAAAGCTAAAAAGAAATCCTAATTTTTATTGCCCAAATTAAAAAAAAAAACCTTAAAACAACCTAATTTTTTTAAAGAAAACCCAAATTAATATATTTTATCCTTAAAATTTGATTACATGACAAAATAATTTTTTTCAGAAAAAAAACCCTAAATTACCTAAATTTTTTTTAAATATGCACCAGTAATTTCACGTAGCTGTTCAAGTGAGTAATTTAAGACATTAGTAAAACTAACACAAATGATTTAAAAATTTACGAGTAGATTCAAAAAATTAGTTCAAGACATCCCATGGACTTGGATTTCGAAAATATAATAAAATAATAATAATAATAATAATATATCTAAATAGTATAATTTAACTATATATGTATTATTTATCATAAATGCATAAAATGAGTTCCATTAGTTTATAAATTTTTAAAGATAAATTATATATGTAATAAAATCATTATGGGACATAAAATAACATATAGAACATATGTGTATATGTTGCGTATAGTTTTCAAGTATCTGTGTATACTTGTAATTAATTAAAGTATCATATTATTTATATTTTAAGTTAAAACAAGTTAGGAAAAATAATAAAAATATTATGTGATATGAAATAACATGTAGAGTAAATATGTATATATGATATGTAATTTTTATATAATAATATAACCCATAATTTAAATAAATTACTCGAATATTTATATTTCAAGTAATAATGAGTAAGAAAAATTATAGTAAATTAATAAAAGATTATAGGAAACACATGGGTACCTAGATTTAGATTAGAATAGGCATGTCAAGTGAATAGCTAGGTGTGGGTGTTTGAGCTAACCAAAACATGCATTTGGATATGTTATATAAGCTTAATATTAGAAAGAGAGAGAAAGCAAAATCTCAAAACCCACCCAAGAGCTCAAAAAAAAAAAAAAATTCTAAGAAGCTTCCATGATAATCCAAATGCAAAATAGAAGTTGAGGGAAATAGGATTCAATTTGGAAAATAGAAGAAATAAATTTAAGAAAATACACAAATTAGGTGCTTAACTTAGGTATTGGAGAGTTTGTGGGTCTAAAGGATTACTGGGGAGCAACTGTTACCATAATAGAAGTAGTAACCACTGCCTAGTCATTTCGACAAGGGTAGAGCTACCATTGGTGGCTAGAGCTTAAGATTTTGGTAGGTGTCCTTTTTCATCCGATTTTTTTAAAATTAGTAAAAATATAAAATTGTCCAAAAAATTATACAAAAACTTATTCTTACATATCTTTATGTTTAGAATTTAGGGAAAATATTATTTTGTACAAATTTAATAGCTACAATACATGTTCTTAAGAAATTGAGAAAACTAAGTAATTTTCGATATTGAAATAAATAGGTCTAAAGACGTAGTTTCACCTTTGAAATTTTTTTGTAAACTATATTATATTAATATTGAATTGCTATGAAGAGATTTCTCGCAAAACTATTCTCTAAATTTTTCTTTAATTTTTTAGCTTCAAATTGTGCATAAAATGATATTTTTAGTAAAAATTAGTATAATTCTCATAAGGACCTCACTTGGATTTTAGGTTCGAGTGATAAATGGAGTATTTATTGTGTATTAGAGTTGTTGAATGGGTCTTATAGGAAGGAATATGGAAAAATCAATAATGCGCCCATAAATGTATAGTTTAGTGAAGTGTAAATTTGATGAAATGGAGGATGATAATGGGTTATATGAAGAATCAGGATGTAATGAGACTAAGAAGTATTGGTTAAAATGTTACTTTGGTTATTTTTATTGGAGTTTGGGACGATAGTGAATAAATTAAGAAGTTGTATGTAATTTGAACTTAGGCAGAGGACAACTTAGAGAAAGTTGAGGACAAATATTTTACTAGATATTCATTTAGAAACTAAATCAGAGACAAGATTATGAATGAGTGGTGAAACAGGAGAATTTCAAAGATTAAGTCAATGGGAATATTCTTAAGCACTCTGAAGTTGTTGGTCTCAGTGAGAAATTTAGAGGGTAAATTTCTTAAAATTATGAAGCTGATTGAACTCTAATAATAGCTTAAAGGGTTTTCTGTTAAGAAATTTAAATTTTGGTAGACATAACAACCTAGTCAAAAGGTAACTCAAAGTATTATTGGCGTAAATATAGATATGTGAACACTTAGAAGTTACATCAAAGGGTGTTCATTGAAGAATCCAGAATACTTATCAAACTCAAAAGTTAACTGAGGGGTTAAACCTGTTATGAGCTTCAATACCCATATGTTCAGAGAGTAAATCAAAAGCTTCTCTACTTAAATACTTCAACAGTATCTCGATTCATGGAATAGCTAAGAAAGTAACGAAGGTAAAATAAACTTATATCACCATTCTAAACTTCCAATACTTAGGGCATATGATAATAAACTAATAACTAATCAACTAAATTCTTATGTAGACAAATAAATTAGCAATATTTCATAATTTATATGTTGAATATAGTGCTCCATCGAAATAAATATCGAAGGATCACCAACAAGGGCAACTCAGCAAGCTTAGTTAGCAAGTGACCAAGTTCAGGTAAGTAGGATCGGTGTTTTATCATACTTTGAAGTATTGTTTAAGAATACTTGGGGATCTTAATAAATGTCTTGTTTGTGATTACAAGTTAGTTACCAATATGTATGCAATGTGTGTACTTAAATATGGTTATGCTATTTAGAGTGTTAGAGTTATGTATTGATTGCTCCATGATATTACTTGTTTTTTACTATTTGAAATTATTTGATCACCCTAAAAATAATCTAATACAAACTCTACTTAACTACTAACCAGACCTGCATCATAACCTACTAAGGAAAACGATTAAGATTCTCAAGCCAAACATGGACCCTTCGATGAGGATAGCTGAAATGGTTCGTCTGCCTACTCTTAATTAAATTAGGTGACAAGAGAGGAGGTTGCAATAAGGTTGAGGATCGTAGTTCGAAGTGAAGTCTTGGGTGGAGCATGTTTCTCCATTGCATAAGCTTCGATTTGGTTTCGATTCATGAAGTGCACAACATCAAACTCTTCTACTTAGATTAGAGCAGGCACAATTTCTTTAATCTTATGATGGACCGAATAACATTGTGCAATGACATTTACTTGTACGTACACGGCATTTAACTAAACTTGTTTGAAAACCCTAGCTATTCTATATTAGATATGTGTTAGTATCTCCGTCCTACTTACTGAGCAAGTTGTCACTTATTTCCCTATAGTTGTTTCATAGGTTTCCTAGTAGATATACCATTACTACTCTAAGCTCTAGAAGATTTGAGAATGGGGTCAAGGAGTGAGATTCCAAACTAATGAGTTGAATTCTTATTTATTTGTCGGTTTTAATAACTTATAAGGAAACTAATAAGGTTTATACTAGTGTCTCTCAAGTTTTCAACTTTGGATATTGCTACCATGCTTTGTATACCTATGAACTTTTATAATTTTTTTACTAATCACTTTATGTCACGCCCCGAACAAGAGAAGTCATAACAGTTTCACCGTGTAAACTAACTAAAGATAGAAATTTACTTTACAGCTGCTATCGTAAATATAGTCTACATAAGGTGTACAGACTCAACTAGCTTGAAGCATCCATTTTGATACGTGTAAATGATCAAACCTGTGGTTTTTGGTAAACTGTAATTGTAAATTATAACTCTATATGTGAAATGTTTATGTAAGTACTGTTGTGTTATGAGATAACAGGTTACGTAGAACGGGTATTTTGTAAAGTTATACCACAGGTTTAATCATTCACAAGTATTAGAATGGATGCTTCAAGCTGGTTGAGTCGTGTATACCTTATGTGGACTATATTTATGATAATAGTTATGAGGTCAGCTTCTATCTTAGGTTAGTTTACACGGTCGGACTGTTATAATTTCTCCTATTTAGGGCGTAATAGTTCTGAGTTGGTATCAAAGTATGGTTCTAAAAAAACAAAGTTTTGAAGTATCTAATTATAATGAGTAGACGATAGGATCACTAAGAGTGAGGTTGATAAAGAATATTAAAGACTTAGATTCATAGGATTATATATATTGCTTATATATGTAAAATGAGTCATAAATTGACTTTAACTTATTATTTCAGATTTGTAAGAATGGTCTATTACATACATGGTGGAATAAGAGTTATGTAGGGAATAAGGTACTCAAAAGTGTATGGAAGATTATCTGATGTGTTGCAACTATAAGTACAAAGGTATTTATACCTGCAAACTAGGGCAACTTACCTAAAAGGAAAAAGACAAAAAGGACATTTCCTAAGAGGGGCAATGTACATGTTATAAAGGGACAAAAATGAATATACAAGGAAAATAATCATTGGTGCTATAGATTCTATATGTGATACTATATACGTAGTGATGCGGTATTGGTGAAGTCGTTAGGAGTTGCAGACAAAAAGTACGGATAGATGGGCTTGTCCGAGCAAGGATGGCTTAATCAATCCGGATTCTCTTTCTCGGCTTCTCGGCAAAGATGATGTTGAGTGATTGTACGGCTTGGTATTGGAGAGTACCCATCTACTCGGCAAACCACAGAATAATGGGCTATCATACGGTATGGCATTAAAGGTGATATGGCAAGGAAGTACTTGATCTTAGTAAGGGTTGGTTAGAACATAAGGATTCGACGTACCAGCCCCTTTAGTCTTTAGGCTCGGCTTTGAGTCAGGGGTCTTATAACTTGATTCTCATCATTCCTTCCAAGTTGTTTTGGATTTGGAATCAAATCCGAATGGTGTTCGTTCAGTCTTCCGTCAGGGTGATATGGACTAAGGTCAACAATGTTGAAGGCACAAAAAACCCCATAGTCCTTAAGTAGCTCTAACTTGTAGGCATTATCACTGATTTTTTAGAGGACTCTGAAAGGTCCTTTCGCCTTTGTAGATAGCTTGTTCTTCCTTTTGTTCAAGAATTGCTCCTTGCTGAGGTATAGTGATACCAAGTCTCCCGGCTGAAACTATTTGGCCGACCGACCCTTAGTCTTTTTACGCTTTCTCTTGGCAGCTTAGTCGATGCATCGAGTGACCTTGTCGTAGATGTGCTGGAGAGATTGTGCTCTAGCCGAGGCATTAAGGTCCTCTTGCACGGGTACTAGTATAAGGGCGTGGTCAAAGGGCAACTCAAGATTAAATCTATAGACCACCTCGAAGGGAGTCTGCTTGGTGGTGTCATATACGGTTCGATTATAGGCGAATTCGACCATTGGCAGGCAAACATCCCAATCAGCCATGTTCTTGCCTATTGCAGCTTAAAGTAATGACTCTAAAGTACGATTAACCACCTCTATTTAGCCATCAGTTTGGGGGTGACATGAGGTACTAAAAAGCAATTTGGTTCCCAGCCGACACTACAAGGTTCTCTAGAAATGGCTTAAGAACTTTGGGTCTCTGTCGGAGACTATACTTCTCGACACGCCATGTATCCACACAAACTCCTATAAGAAAAGAGAAGTAATAGCTAAAGTGTCGTTAGTTTTGGTGCAGGGCACAAAGTATGCCATCTTATTGAACCGATCTATGACGACCATTACAGAATCTTTTCCTCGAGTAGTTCTCGGTAGTCCGAGAACAAAGTCCATACTTAGCTCAGTCCATGGTTTTGTTGAAATAGGTAGAGGCATTACTTTCCTTTGTTTGGCTTGGCACTTGGCCTTTTTGGACATAGCATAGCTTTTGACCACTCGGTGCACATCCATTCACATTTTTTGCCAAAAGAATTAGCCATTTAATAGTTCACAGGTTCTTCATTCTCTAAAGTGTCCGGAGAGTTCGCCACTGTAGGCTTGTTGGATTAATAATTCCCATTAGGAACAAGTCGGCACGCATAATTTCCCCTTTCGGAACAGGTAGCCATTCTCCACATAATACTTGTCCAATGTCCTCCCATCCATACATCGCAAAATTATTGGTCTAAAGTGTGGATCATCGGAGTACTGTTCTTTGATATTTGCAAAACCAAAAAGTCCGGTCTGCAGTTTTGACAAAAGCGCATGCCTCCTCGAAAGAGTATCTGCAACTATGTTGCTCTTTCCTTACTTATATTTGATCACAAAAGTGAATCCCTCAAGGAATTCAACCTATCTCGCCTACCGCTTAGACAGTTTGGTTTGACTTCAAAAGTACTGTAGTGACTCGTAATCAATATATATGACAAATTCTCTTGGCAGTAGATAGTGCTGCCACACTTGCAATGCTTAGATTAGTGCTAAGAGTTCTTTGTCATATATGGAGTAATTTAACTGGGGTCCTTAAAGCTTCTCACTGTAGAAGATAATTGGGTGACCTTCTTACATCAGGATAGTGCCTATTCTAATGCTTGACGCATTGTACTCTAGCTTAAAAATTTTATCAAAGTCGGGGAGCATTAACACTGGGGCGGAGGTTAACTTCTTCTTTACCTCAGCGAAATTCCTCTCTTCCCTTTCTCCCCATCGGAAGTCGGTGTTTTTCTTCATTAATTCAGTAAGTAGTGCAGTGAGGGTACTAAAGTTCTTGATGAGCCTTCGGTAAAATGAAGCTAGTCCATGGAAACTTCTCATGTTGGCACAAGTAGCAGGGGTTGACCATTCAATAATTACTCAGATCTTCTCATCATCGACTCCTCAGCCTTCTCTACTTACTATATAGCCCAAGAATACCACTTCATGCTAGTAAAAACAACATTTCTTTAGGTTGCTAAATAATCTCTCGGCATGGAGAATATCTAAGATTGCTCTAATGTGTTTACAATTACTCGTCATATTAGCACTATAGATCAAGATGTTGTTGAAGTACACTACGACACATCCCGATGAGATATCTCAGCACATAGTTCATAAGCCTCATAACGGTGCTCGGGGCATTTGACAAGTTGAATGGCATGACTATCAACTCGTAAAGTCCATGTCGAGTTTTGAACGTAGTCTTCTACTTGTCTCTTAGCCTCATGCGGATTTGATGGTAGCCAAAATTGAGATTAATCTTGTTGAAAATTTTGGCTCCACTTAATTCATCCAACATGTCTTCTAGCTTCGGGATTGGATACCTATATTTAATCGTAATTTTGTTCGCGACTCGGCTGTTAATATAGATCCCCTAAGTTCCATCCTTCTTCGGTACTAAAAGTACAGGTACAGCACAAGGGTTGAGACTCTCTCTTACGTATCCTCTTTCCAACAACTCATTGACTTGACATTAAAGCTCAAAAGCTTACTCAGGATTCATGCGATAAGCTGGATTGTTTGGTAGTATAGTATTGGGTATTAAGTCAATGCAGTGCTCTATGCCTCGGGTTAAGGGCAACCCTTCAGGTAATTGTTCTAGGAACAAGTCGGTATATTCATCTAATAGTTCCTTCACCTCCGAGGGTAGTTCATCCCGCCCTTTCATTTCCAGTAGACGCCTAACCAAAAGGAAGGTCGGTTCATTGGCGTTAATGGCCTCTCGGAGCTCGGCTCTACTCATCACCAGAGCCTTCTTCGATCCGCGAGTAAGTTTCACCTATAACTTGTGAACCTCTCTCGACGGCATTGGATTCAGTGTAATCTTCCAATCATCCTTCTCGAATATATAGGTATTCCTATAACCATCGTGGATAACTCTCCTATCAAATAGCCACGGTTTTCCTAACAACACGTGGGAAGCGTACATAGGCAGTATGTTGCAGAAAATCTAATCAGAGTAATTATCGATAGTGATTGGCAGTAATACTTGCTGAGTGATGTGTAATGCTCTCTTGTTACTTAACCATTGCAACTTGTACGGCTTTGGATGTTTAACAGTTAGCAACCTCACTTTTGAGACCAGGTTGGCTGACGCTACGTTGGTGTAGCTCCCACTATCCACGATGAGGGTGTACATCTATTCATTCACCTTGCAGGTGATATGAAATAAGTTCTCTCTTTACTCTTCCTTTCGTGAGGATTCCATGCTCATAATACGTTAGACAACCATGAGTACCTAGTCTAAGTCCTCAGCATACACGTCTTCCTCGATCAACTCTTTCTCAGCATTCTCATTTTCGGCAGGAACCTCTTCCTCCTTGAGTTCCTCATCCGTACTCTCTACGTCTAACTTCAGGATGTCTCCCTTAACGACCATTGTCCTTCAATTCGGGCACTGAGTAGTTATATGTTTGAACCCTTAGCACTTGAAGCATTTGATCTGGCTAGTCTTCTTGCTAGACCTTTGCCCCTTCTCATACGTTCGGGTCGACATTACATCTTCGGGCCGGCTTTTTTGCTCAGCTCTAACATCTATCCTACTTCTCGACTCGGTACTTAGCAGTGTCCGGTGACTTACGTGTCCGGGTCGGCTAATCGGTACACTGGTCGCTACTTGGCTTCTTCTTTGCCTCTCTACCCGCTGGGCAATCCTAACAACTTCATCCATTGTGTTAAATCGTTGGAGTTTCAAAATGTCTCCGATGTCTCCTCTTAACCCAGTAACAAATGTTGATACTGTTCAGGCTGGTGGTTCCTCCACCTCACATCGTATCATAAGCATTTAGAATTTCTGAACATACTTATCAATAGTTCGGCTTACTTGTCTCAGCTCTTGAAGTCGTGTGAAAGTATTTTGAAGATATGTTTCCAACACGAATCTGTTTCTAAGTACCCTCTTCATCTCGGGCCAAGTATTAATCTCTTGGTACCCCTCTCTTCTTCTCATGGCCTAAAAATTCTTCCACCACATGGCGACATATCTAGAAAATTCAATAACAGCAGTCTTCACTTTCTCGTAATTCTCATACTGGTAATAATCAAACATACGCTCTACCTTCTCTTCCTAATCTAAATACTCGTCAACATTCCCAGATCTATTGAAACTCGAAATCTGAAGCTTCACATGGTCGGATGCTTTGGGGATTCATATACGCTCCTCTTTAAAACACTCTTCTTCCTCCTCATCAAGCTCTCTTAAGTCTATCCTTTACCTTACCCGTCCTCCAACTCCTCCACCTCAAAATGGTCGAGCTGGGTTTTGACCTCTAATAGGTTGAGTAGCTTGTGGAGTGTTTTGTGTGGCCTCAGTATGTTGGCAAGACAATTCATGAACAGCTCAAGTCAAATCTACTAGGAGGTTAACTACCTCATTGAGTCTCTCATCAGTGCTTTTAGGAGTTCCTTGAGACTGACGCCTATGGTGGACAACTCCACTATCATCACTAGTACCAACATTCATATTTGGGTCTATCATTTTTTTCTCACAAATTTATAATTTGAACAAACACTTCAGAAAGTGAACAATTAATAACACCGTAGTCAAATGAATTCAATAACTAACTCTGTTTCACATAGGTAAAATAGAGCATAACAGAAATCTACGAAGAGTTAACTATAGTTCATACAAAACCTCCGCTCTAATACCAAGATGTTATGAACCATAACCAAGAACAGATAAGGCCGGTTACTGAATGGGTACGAGCTTATAGAAAGCTCGAAAAGAGTCAATGGGGAAAGGTATAACAAGGTGAAAGCAAAGGATGAAAATAATAAGCAAAACTCACGAACAACTCCAAAGGATATGATGCACCAATGGAACTTTTGAGGACTCACGACACAATTCAATGTGATGCACAAATTGGTCCAATGAGGTTACTCGCCACCTAACCCTGCTTAAGGAAAAGGATAAGAGTGATGCTGAAAGTAAACAACAATATTTACGCAGGGAAGAAGATACTCAAAAGTATATTGAAGATTATTTGATGTGTTACAACTATAAGTACAAGGGTAACTTGCCTAAAAGGGAAAAGACAAAAAGGACATTTCCTAAGGGGGGCAATGTACATGTTATAAAGAGGCAAAAATGAATATACAAGGAAAATAATAATTAGTGCTATAGATTCTACATGTGATACTATACACGTAGCAATGCGGTATTGGTAAGGTCGTTAAGAGTTACAGACAAAAAGTACAGACAAAAAGTACAAACAAATGGACTTGTCTAAGTAAGGATGGCTTAATCAATTCGGATTCTCTTTCTCGACTTCTCGATAAAGATGATGCCGAGTGATTGTACGGCTCAGTACTGGAGAGTACTCATCTACTCGGCAAACCACAAAATAATGGGTTGTCATGTAGCATGGCATTAAAGGTGACTTGATAAGGAAGTATTCGGTCTTGGCAAGGGTTAGTTGGAACATAAGGATTTGACGTACCAGCCCTTCTAGTCCTCGGGCTCGACTGCATGTCAGGGGTCTTATAGCTTGATTCCCATCAAGAAGATGTACTTCCAAGAAAACGGGATTTTATTTGTAATGATCCCTGTATTGTACTTTCCTGCCGTTGTAGAAGTAGATAAGAATTACGCTCCAAGTTTTGATCAATTACCCCTAAGTGTTCTGCATATCCCTAAAAACTATCCCCTTAACATGATTAACTGGTTTCTCAAATATCCTTTAGATGAAACTGCAGGTATAGAAGTACCATTGCAACCTTAAGAGCTTGAACCCCCTATGATACCACCTGAGAATTCACCTCAAGATGCTCAGCTACATGTAGGGTTAAACAATGATGATGAGGAAGTAGAGGTTAAA
This sequence comes from Lumnitzera littorea, assembly GCA_024138015.1. Classification (NCBI taxonomy): domain Eukaryota; kingdom Viridiplantae; phylum Streptophyta; class Magnoliopsida; order Myrtales; family Combretaceae; genus Lumnitzera; species Lumnitzera littorea. The sequence continues at coordinate 67,784,933 of JAMXBB010000008.1, forward strand.
ATAGAAGTTGGTTATGAAAATGGAACGTAAGATAGTAGAAGTGAGGTGCATTAAGTGGTTGTTATACTAGACACCCCGTCATAGTGGAGATAAGCTCAGATTCTGAAGGGAATGGAAAGAATGACTAGTTTCCTTTTGGAGATGCAATAACTTTAGCAAGTTTAAGTAATTAAAAGTCTAAGAAGATAGTGAGAACACTTGTTAGGACTTTTGATATCGTCTAACCTAGTTGTTTTGATGTACTTAGGTCGCTTAGTAACTTTTGATGTACTTTTAACCTTCTAAATGTAACTTTTGTACTTTTAATGTTTTGGTTACTAAATATGTAAATGATGTAAATAAACTCTTGCATAGATGAAAGTGATGTAAATAAGTAATCAGATGTTCAATATGATGTTGTAAATAAAGTAATGTAATCTTTTGAATGAAACTTCCAACTATCTTATGTACTAATATAAACATACCAAAGTATAACATATCTTTATTATTTAATGTTTGTATGATATGCAAATGTGAGCAGTGCTTATAGGAAATTTATATGAGCTCATGATGTATAGGTATATGAGCCATGATGGAATATGAATATCATTGCTTTATATACAGGGATGAAATATTATAGGTTTTATATTGATTGAAATCCTTGTTGAAGAATTTATAGTTGTATATTATATATACAGAGGATATTTGATCTATATGTGAATATGAGTCACTTAGATCAAGTATTAACTTCCGGTATACCTATTGTAAGTATAGGGCTGATAGTTAGTGACTTATGAATCTGATTATAGTAGAAGAAGCAAATAAAAATGGAAACAATCGACCTGAAGGAGAAATACCACCTCCTAACCCTCTTAATACACCAGAACCATCTAAAAATGATATACTACCACTTGCTCTGAACATGATGGACTCAACTCAGTTTGGACAAATGTTAGCTAATAGGAATACCATTATCCAACAGCAAGGAGCTTTAATTTAACATTTGATCACAAGTGGAAATGTGGTAACTAAAGGCCACCAGAAGTTGAACCTAGAGGAATTTGACCCCAAGATGTAAGTTAACTTCCCAAGTTTATGAAGTCAAACTAGTATTTCAAAGGTGAAATAGGTAAGCTTGCCTTGGCTAATAATTGGTTAGCTCAGATCAAGCACAGTTTTGAGGCATTTAAGATTCCTAAAAATAAAAAAGTCTCTTATGGTACCTTCTTGCTAAAGATAAGAGCATAAGTTTAGTGAGATTCGATAATAAGAACAGTACTTGCCCCCATTACATGACAAGCATTTTAAGAGGCATTTAAGAGAGAATATTGCCTTGTAAGTGTGCAAAACCAAATGACCCACTGGTTAATGGAAATAGAGAAAGGCATTATGAGTGTAACACAATATGAGAGTGAATTTAACAGGTTGTTGTAATATGTGCCTAAGTCATATAGGGATAATTAGGAGCTGAAGAAGGATCCTTTTCTTAATGGATTTGATATAACAGTACGATGTAAGTTGATAGATTATGGATTCACCACTTATCATCAAATTATGGATAAGGCATATCAACTTGAGCATAATCAATTGGCCATGCAAAATGAGTAGAGTAAGAAACTAAGAAGAGTTAATCAATATAGGCCTGTTTTCAAGAGAACGTTTCTAGGTGCAAATAATAACTTGGGTCGGAAAGGAAAGAAGCTAGTTGCTGTGACTAGTGGCCTTGCTTCAAATAAGATTGGATTTAGTTTTTATGATGATGTAGGAAATGTGAGATGCTAGAAGTGTGGAATGTAGCATTTTCCCAAGCAATGCCCTCAATTAAGGGTTAAATGTTTTCTATGTGGTGATCTAAATCATATGTCGAGAGAGTATCCAAAAATGAAAACAGTGAAGTACTATAGGTATGGAATGATAGGATACTTCTCAAGATATTGTGGTCAAGCCGAACCAAGGGGTAAGAAATCTGGAGGAGTAGAGACAATTGTTGTACTAGCTCAGGTGTTTGCAATCGAGGGTACAAAAGAGGATATTGAGGATTTTGATGAGTAGATGAAAGAATAGTTTCATGATGGCTCAGATGACGAAATAGACATCGATGGAACTAACCAAGGCTTAATGATAGGTACGTAAACTAACTCATAACTTTTACTTCCCTATGAGTTGGTTGTAAATTTTGTATATGTAGATAGTGTTAAGAATTGTGAAAATACGTTACTTAAGTATAGTACTTAAGAAATAGATAACTATAGTAATAGTAATTGTTTTAGGAAAGATACTTGTAAATGGACGAACTACTTATGCATTGTTTGACACTAGAGCATCACATTCATTTAGTAGTTAGGAGTTTGTCTTAGAAAATGGAATTAAGATGAATGAAGTTAAATCCACCTATAGAGTAAGAACACTTATAGGAGAACAAGTATTAACACAGGAAATAGTAGATAATGGACAATTGCAAATTCAAGGATGAGAATTCCCATTAAAACTCATAGTATTACCAATTAAGGGGTATGATGTTATTGAGGGAATAGATTGGTTGTCCAAACAAAGAGCTAAAGTGTATTGTTAAAATAAGAACATAATCTTAGACGAGGGTAACATCATATTTCAAGGAAAAACGGGTGAGTGAAGTTTGAGATTATTATTGAAGTAAGCAAAGAAGTGTATGAAATTATTGAAGAATGGCAATTATGTTAGATGTTTGCTATAGAAGGAAAGAAGGAAACCCCAAAAGTATCAAAAATATTGGTAGTAAGTGAATTTCCTGATATTTTTGTAAAAGAATTACTTAGGTTAGCACCATAACTAGAGTTTTCTATAAAGTTAGCACTAGGAACTAAACCAATGTCAAAAGTGTAAGCTCCCAAAATTGAGTTTAGGACAACCGAGTTTAGATTTAGGGCTTTTAGGGAAACTTATCCAATTGAGCCCAAACTTTACGACTAAAATAAAAAAAGTTAGTCGAGATATTACAGTGAAGTTAGATTTTAGTAATAATGACCTGAAATCCCAATTTTGCCCTTAGAAATTTGAATATTTAATAAAGCACTAAAATGTTCGGAACTCCTAAAATCGAACTTAGATTGCAATGAGAACTTAAAGATAAGTTAATTGAGCTATAAAATGAGATAATATAGTATAATTTACTATATAAAAATATACGTAATTTTACGAGTATACCCGGTATAAATAATAATTATACTCGTAAATTAACCCTAAATTATGTAATTATATATTTATTGTGTTGAATTCATGAAATTAACTTTAGAACATATCCTAAAAATAAAAGATATGCTAGAAACTTAATTATATGGGTAAATTTATATATTTCACATGTTATTTACATAGGATATAAACTTGTATATTAATTAAATAACTAATTCTAACATATAATATCTATATTTAAGTAATTATTTAATAAAAGAAAAAGAAAAATTGAATCAAATACATTGGAGATTGCTGGACAATGATGCGTGGCAGGAGAATAGGATAGAATGCTGATTCAAAAAGCAAATTTACAACATTAGGGCACCTCATGCTTAGGAAAACAAAAAGAAATTAGAAAGAAAAATATAAAATAATTAAAAAAAAAATCCCTTAACTGACTTGGAGGCACTATAAAAAGCCAACACCTTCAGATAAGAAAATTTTAGCAGTTTGGAATCATAAATACTTAGAAAGAAAAATTAGAAAAAATTGTAGAAAATAAAAAAAAAAGAAGAAAAAAAATAGAGCAATTACCGAGCAAAGTTAATTCTTAGGGTTTCCTTTGATTTGCTACTACGCCACTCCACCACCAAGGAGTACCCCCAGTGCTTAGGCGTTCCGACAATCGCCCAACCGCCGCCGGCCACTGGAGCATCCAAGAACACCAAGGTCAATTTCCTGCCCTGTTTTTCAATAATTTCTAAAAAAATAGTAAATCTGCCTAGAAAATTATGAAAAAAATTGTACTTAGGTTATTTTAGACATGCTTTCATGTGATATTTTTATTTTTGAAAAATTCGTAATATTTAATATACTTTATTAAGAAATCTATAATTCACCCGAATTTATATTTGTGAAATAAATGTACTATATGATGTTGTTTCTAGCTGAAAATTTTTGTGTAGGATGTGTATGATATATAGGTAATTGCTATGTAGCCCAAATTTTTATTTGAATAATTTTAATATTTATTGCATTTTTAGGCCTGAAATTAGCTCGAAAATAGGCTGAAATTATGAATTTAATAGGAAATTATGAAATTAATTGATGAAATGGACATGTACTGATCTATAATAAATAGTAACAGTATTGAGTTAGATTGAAATTAATTTGGTGCTAAAAGAATTATAATTGGATAATTTATCATAATTTTAGGGTAAAATCGTCAATATGAAAATATAGGCAATAGGTCGAAAACTTGAAACCAAGTGATAACTGAATTTCCTATATTTTTAGAATCCTATAAAAATTTTTGGGGAATTATTTGGTAACCCGAACTATTTATTACGAATTTATTAAGTAAAATAACTTAAATTACAAGTCGGAGTGTATTTGTAATATTAATAGGCTAAAATGAATTAAATAATTAAATAAAAAACTATATAAAGGATTGCTGATCAGATTAGACTAATGGAGATTTTTATTTTATTTATAAATGTTTTCTGATCGGGATACACTTTAAGTGTATTCGAATTGAATATTACTCATATTGTTACAATATAAGGATAAATTAGATAAAATATAATTTAATAATGTAAATTACGTATAATATGATCATTTTTATATAATTATGTATAATTGTATTAAAAACTCAAACTACCCGTTAAAAGCCATATCTAGAAACAGGATTCGTAAAACGTGTCGTTAGGTCTATACGAACCCAATGACACTAATTTTGTTGAAATCAGACAACCTTAAGTAATTTAGCTTATGACTATATCATATTCAAGAATATACAAATTTCGATAACCTTACCGGAATAAAAACGTGAATTAATAAATAAAAAATACGTTTCCATACGATTGAAACGATATATAATACGTAATAGTATATATGATGTACAGTATCAATAATTAATAATTTAATCCGATATATAGTGATAACATGACGGTATATTATATATATATATATATATATATAAATATAACCATTTTAGATAAAACCTTAATGTTTTCGTAATTAATACGAAAACTGAATTTAGGCCTTTTGTGTAATTAGGACCTTCCAATATAAAGACGGTTGATAATTCAAGTCAGCAATAGCGAACGTCTAAATAAGTAAGTTGGGGTTGTGGCTTCACTACTGTTTAGGTGCTATTTAAAGTATCCGGAGACCCAATAGTACTTTTAGTTGTGTTTGTAGTTAGATGATTATGCGCATGCTATGTGTGTGAATAATACTCAGTTGTGACAAGAGTTCAACTCCTTGGTGTGCTGTTCTGCATATTTGCATGGATTCCATATTGTGTGAACTTGTTGGTCACCCTTGATTAACACTAACAGTTATTCGACTAAAATGTAATTGGACATGCATAATCACCCGTTAGGGGAAAACGATTAAGAGTGTTAGGCCAAATACCGACTTCCTTCGATGAGAATAACTGAAATGGTTCTTTCCCCATCCTTAGTCGAACTAAGTGACAGGCGAGGGGGTCACGGTAAGGTTGGGGGCCGTGGTTCGAAGGCAGTCATAGGAGGAGGGTGTTCTCCATTGCACAAGCCCGGGTTTGGTCTAACTTGAGTCGCAATGAAACTCCTCAATCCGGGTTGGAGCGGATGAAATTTCTCTAACCTCACGATGGATCGGTTAACACTGTGCGATGTTTCATTTTGGTGATTGCATTGCATTTCATCATGATTATTAACCTTATTTGTGATTCTATAGTACTCTTCTGACTCTGCCCCACTTACTAAGCTAGTTATGCTCACATCCCTACAGACTCTTTTGCAGGTGTTGAGTGAAGGCAAGATGTTCAGGTACCACCGTTCCCAGGTTAGTGTGCTGCTGTGTGGGAAAGTGAGGATCGAGGAATTAACTGAACCTGAGCTCTTGACTTTGTCTTTAAGTTTTGAGGAAAACTAATTGGGAATTCCCTGGGAGTCCACTAGTTTTCTAACTTATTGTATATAGACTGCAAAACCCGTCGGTTTTAATAAACTCTGATTGTAAACTTTACCTTTGAACGTGAAACATTTGTTTAAATACTGTTGTGATACTAAACAGTAGGTTGTATAGAATAAGTAACTTGTAAAAGCTCTACCACATGTTTGGTTATTAACAGGTGTCAGAATAGACGTTTCAAGCTGGTTGAGTTATGCACCTTATGTGAACTGCGTCTACGATAGCAGTTGTGAGGTCAGCTTCTATCTTAGATTAGTTTACATGGCGGGACTGTTATGACTCTTCTTGTTCGAGGCGTGACAAAAAGCTCTATACTAAGTGTCACCAATAGAACTTCAATAGTTAAAGAAGCAACTCCATGAGCTATTAGACTAAGGATTCATACGACCTAATGTACTTCCTTAGGGAGTGCCGGTGTTATTTGTGAAAAAGAAAGATGGAACCTTGAGATTGTGTATAAATTATCAGGAGATAAATAAAGTGACTACTAAGAATAAATACCTACTACCTAAGATTGATGATTTATTTGATCAACTGCATGGTTCCAGTGTATTTTTACGGATTGATTTAAGATATAGATATCATCAGTTACGAATTAAGCTAGAAGATGTACCAAAGACAGCTTTTTGAACTACATGTAGGCACTACGAGTTCTTGGTAATGCCTTTTGGTTTGACAAAAGCGCCGGCTGTATTTATGGATTTGATGAATCGGATATATCAACCTTACTTAGATAAATTTGTTGTGGTATTCATTGATAATATATTAATTTATCCAAGACTAAAAAGGATCGTGCAGATCATATGCGTTTGGCCTTGTAAAAGTTGATAGACAATCAACTGTATGCTAAATTGAATAAGTGTGAATTCTGGCTAGATAGAATATCATTTTTAGGACATATTGTGTCAAGCAAAGGAATTTCAGTCAATCCCGAAAAGGTCAAAGTAGTAAATAAATGGAAACAACCAATTATTATAATGGAAATAAGGAGTTTTCTTGGAATGGCAGGATATTATAGGCAATTTATAAAAGATTTTTCCAAAATCACTAAGCCTTTGACTCGACTAACGCAAAAGGATGTTAAGTTTGAATGGAGTGATGAATGTAAACAATGTATTCATGAATTAAAGGATCATTTGATTTTTTAGCACCGATATTTATTTTGCTAGATCCAAGTAAATTTTATTGTGTATATAGTGATGCTTCCAAGAATAGATTGGGATGTGTGTTGATGCAAGATGGAAGAGTGGTAGCATATGCATCAAAGAAAGTAAGACTTTACGAGAGGAATTATCCGACTCATGATTTAGAATTAGTGACTATAGTATTTGCTTTGAAGATTTGAAGACATTATTTATATGGGCAACATTATGAGACATACACAAATCATAAAAGTTTGAAGTATTTATTTATTTAGAAGGAATTAAACTTAAGACAAATATGTTGGTTAAAATTAATCAAAGATTATGATTTTACCATAAACTATCATCCTAGCAAAGCCAATGTTGTAGCAGATGCATTGAGTCATAAGAATTATGAACAAGTAACCTTATTACTCACTACTCAACATGAATTGGTTAAAGAATTTGAAAAGTTGGAAATTGAATTCAAATGGCATGACACTGATGGACAGTTGATGAATTTAGTAGTACAACCAACCTTGATAGAAAGAATTAAGCTTCAATAAGATGAGGATTTGAGATTGAAAGAAATCAAGGAAAAGTTGAATATAAGTGATGTACATGACTTCAAAATTGATATTGAAGGTGCATTAAGATATGAGAATAGAGTCTGTATGCCTAGTGACTCGAAGTTGAGGAATGAAATAATGATTGAAGTACATGATACGGGTTACACATTGCATCCTGGTGGGAATAAGATGTACCACAATTTGAAATCATTATTTTGGTGGAAAGGCATGAAAAAGGATGTGGCACAATATGTTGCTAAGTATAATACATGCCAACAAGTGAAAATGGAATGCTAGAGACCTAGTGGTTTACTATAACCATTAGAAATATCTCAATGGAAATGGGATCAAATTACAATGAATTTTGTAATAGGACTCCCGAGGACGAGATCAGGTCATGATTCAATTTGGGTTGTAGTAGATAAGTTGACGAAGTGTGCTCATTTCTAAGCTCATCAGACTGGTGATTCAATGGAAAAATTAACACGACTGTATATTAGAAAGGTCAGTAGATTGCATGGTATGCTAATAAGTATTATATCAGATAAAGATAGTCAATTTGTATCGAAATTCTAGGAAAGCTTACATTGATTTTTAGGAACTAAACTGCAATTCAACACGGCTTATCATTCACAAATAGATGGATAGTCAAAAAGAGTTATTCAAATACTTGAAGATATGTTGAGAGGTTATATTCTAGACTTTAGTGGTGATTGGGATTAGTATTTGCCATTGGTAAAATTTTCTTATAATAATAGTTATCAAACAACGATTCAAATGGCACCATATGAAGCTTTATATGGAAGAAAATGTCAACCATCATTATTTTAGGAGAATGATGAATACGTAATGATAGGACTTGATATGATTGGACATATGAATGATAAAGTTAAGATAATACAACAAAGGATTAAAACAGCGTAAGATTGATACAAAAGTTGGGCAGATTTAAAAAGAAAACCTATAGAGTTTACAATAGGAGATCATGTATATGTAAAGGTAAGTCTGTTTAAAGGATTTAAGTGTTTCGGTACTACAAGAAAGCTAAGTCCCTGATATATCGGACCTTTTGAAGTCTTAGAAAAAAGGAGCAACTCAAAACTGTCTGTCACACTCCGAAGCGACAAAGTCGTAACAGCCCCGCCGTGTAAACCATCCTAAGATAGAAGTTGGCCTTACAACCGCTATCTTAGACCTGATTTACACAAGGCGCCCATAACTAATCCGCTTTGAAGTAAACAATTTGTAATTTAAATAAATCATTTACCTAAGAAAGTGAGGAATTATATATATATATATACTATAATTCAGTTATTGCAATTAAAGTTTACAATATTTCTCTGAAATATATTTCCTAGTTATTACATTATTCAGAGATGAAAAATAATTCTAAAATAAAAACTTAGACCTTAAAAATATGTGTTTATTCTTCAATGTTTTTCCTCACTCCCTAGGATCCAGCAGTTGCTAGCTTTAGAGTAGTTGTTTGCCGCTTCTTAGTCAGCACCTGCACGACGTCTATAAGGATGTGAGTAACCACAACTCAATAAGTTAGGATGGAGGACATAAAACTATACCATAAACACAACAAGGTTTTCAATCAACTTATTAGGTGCAATGCATGTGCAAACAAATGCCATCGCATGACGTTATCCGGCCCGTCGTGAGATTAGAGAAATTGCGCCCATTCTAATCCAGGTTGAGGAGTTACCATTAATGTAACAGCTCACGACCAAACCCAGGCTTGTGCAATGGAGACCTCGCTTCTCCCGTGACTACCTTCGAACCATTAACTTCACTCTCGTTGCGATCTCCTCACCTCTCACTTAGTTCAACTAAGGATGAAGAAGGGACTATTATGCAATCCTGCGCTATCCCTTTCGAAGGGGTCGGTATTTGGCCGGAGAGTCCTAAGTTTCCCCTAATAGGTTGCCATGTAGGTCCAATTATGATTACAAGTCATATATTTGATTAGGTCCAGTTTAGGGTGACCAATCATTTCATACAAATCATACAATACAAGTCAGAACAACAAACAGAATCATAGCATCACCCATAATCAAGCACATGCACACATTCAACTATCTAACAAGCACAACTAAGCATAATCTTAAGCCTCCAAAATACAGCATCATATTAATCCCAACTTACCTCGACTCCTCGCTCACTCACTCGAGGTCCGACTTGCTCAGGCCATTGCCGATCATCCCTATAACACAAACGTGGTTTCAGTTTTTCATATAACTATTATAGGTTCATTTTATCCTATAACGCTTATTGTTATGTTTTGTTTAGGGTTTAATATATCTAATTATCTAAGTCTTAAGTCTTTTACAATTATTCTAGGTTTGGGGTTAGGTTTGGGTTTGGTTTCCACATCGATTTCTAAATTAGGTTCTAGTTCGATTTCTAAGTATTGTTTTATACTCGAACCTTAGAAATTCGTTTCAACTCATAATGTGAAATTAATCATATTACTTCTCGATCTCCTAAATATCATCATTACCCCTAGTCGGTATTTTATTTCACCCGGTACACTTAAATTCATATTAGTGTACCGAATTCACTCCTAATGTGAGAAATTTTTATATTTTTCATATAATTACATAAATTCAAGTCTTCCATTGGTTTTATTATATATCCCTATTATTTATATAATATCAATTTTTATCCTAATATTTTCTATTTATTATATTTTCAATAATTATATATTATGTATTATCACCTATTATGTATATAATACACTTCTAATATTTCTATCATTCTAATTACCATCTCTAAACATCACTTATCATTTCAAAATGTCTAAATTCATCCTAAATCAGATTTTACATCTAATTATCCTAATTTACAAAATTAACTTACAATTTACTATTTTTCCCTATTACTCATTTATTACATAATTAACCTAATAATTACATCTAACACCCTAAATGCTACAAGTATCATACCCTATCAGATTTCAATATCCTAAAACATATACTTATTCACTAAGTCAGTAATTAACCATTTAATTACTTTATTAACCCTAAATTACCCATTTTATGCCTCATTTTAAGGCCTAAAAATTATCCAAAATTTTTGAAACGGGCTTCATAGCACTGTTCTATATCATCTAAGTAGTCTATATAAAAATTTCGGGTTCAAAACTACACTTCTAAGATCATTTATTTCTAAACTGAAACATGCTCGGTTTTGCATAATTTCTTAAGGACCCTATATCACGAGACATATTTTCATCAAAATAATATTTTCCTTAAAAACTACATACAAAAATATTTTAGAATAATAAAATTCATAATTTTCTAAGAATATTTACTATTTTTAACAAAATTACATAAAATCGGGCTGGAAATTGGACTCACCGATCTATGTGGCTCCGACCATTGCCGGTCGTCGTGGCCTTGTCGGCTGGTCTGAGCGCTACCACCACCATGTGCTGGTGGTGGCTGTCCACTCCCAGCTGCTTATTTGGTATGGGTTCCTTTTAAATGCCATAATTGTACAGTTTTCCTATTTTTTTTCTAACCCTAATTTTTCTCTCAATTTTCGCCTTTCCCTAATTTTTTCTGATTTCTAACTGTCCAAATGAGCTTCTAAATTTTTCTTGCTATTTATAGAGCTTTATGGAAATTATTGTACATTAAATTGGACATGACATTGTCCAAATCCCTTAATTTTTGGCTTTTGAGTTGTCTTAATTTAATTAGCTAATTTTTTTCTTATTTTTCCCAGCTGCCACGACCCAATTCTGGATCATTCCTTATTTTTCCTTAATTAATTATCAATTTTATTTAAGTATTTAGTATTATTTTAGCACATTTCGGGTATTTTAAGTAATTACGCGTATTTATACCTACATGTAAATTCATATATAGTACAAATAAATATTCCTAAATATTATTTAGGTCATTTTATGATTTTTAGTATACATATAATTTATCTCTAGCGATTCTTTAATTATCGGAATGCATTTTACATATTTTCGATAAATAACGAGTTGTATATTTAAAATTTGGAATTTTTATAGTCTTTTATTTTATTGCTTATTTTCTTAAGTTCAAACTTATGGAATCATTTTTACTAATATTTTTAACTTTACTTATAATTTTGGTTTGATCGGATCTTTCAGCCGATCAAAACCTTGAATGACTGGTTGTAGGGCTTACACTGTCACGCTCTAAACAGGAGAAATTATAACAGTCCCCTCGTGTAAACTAACCTAAGATAGAAACTAACCTTATAACTACTATTGTAGATATAGTCCACATAAGGCGTACACAACTTAACTAACTTGGAGCATCCATTCTGATAACTATGAATGATCAAACCTGTGGTATAACTTTATAAAATACCTGTTCTACATAACCTTTTGTCTCATAACACAACAATACTTGTATAAACATCTTACATCCGGAGTTACAATTTACAATCAGAGTTTACCAAAAACCATAAGTTTTGAATTCTATTTACAATAAGATAGGAAACTAATTGGCATCCTAAGAAATTCCCAATTAGTTTTCTCAAAACTCAAAAGAAAAGTTAAAAACCTAGATTCAGTGGATTCTTTTTCTCACTTTCCTAATCAACAACACATTAACCTAGGGGTGGTGGTATCTAGACATCTCAACCTTCACTCGTTAATTGTAAAAGAGTTTATGGGGATGTGAGTACAACTAGCTCAGTAAGGGAGATGGAGTCAAAAGAGTACCAAACAATCACAATCAAGATTATTAATTATGATGAAATGTCATGCAATCAATTACTTGAAACATCATACAATGTTATTTAGTCCATTGTAAGGTCAGAAAAATTACATGCACTCCAACCTGGATTAAGGAGTTTTATCGTGACTCAAATCATACTAAACTCGAGCTTGTGCAATAAAGAACATTCTCCTCCTATGATCACCTTCGAATTATGGCCCCTACCCTTGCTGCGACCTCCTTGCTTATTACTTAGTTCGACTAAGGATAGAGAAATGACCATTTCAGCTATCATCATCGAAAGGAGTTGGTATTTAGCCTGACACCTTAATCATTTCCCTTGACAGGTGCTATGTATGTCCAGTTTTGTTACAATCAAATCATTATTGGTTTCAATTAAGGGTAACTAAACAAGTATACACAATACAAAAACGATGCAATTATGTAGAACAACATGCTAAGGAGTATAGCTCCTATCATGATAGAATATCAATCACACACATGGCATGCGCAAACAATTAGTTACAATCACAAACAAAGTACTCTCAAGCTTTTGGATACTTTAATATAATATTTCAATAAGTGGTAAAGCTACGATCCCAACTTATCTATTCAAACGCTTACTATGGAAAACCGTATCTTCAACAATCTAATCATTAGGAGACCTTATATATATATACAAAACCCAAATTTAGTTTTTGTATAATTACGAAAAGATTAGGATTCTAGCTAAAAGTATTTTGTTAAACAGTTATATATATATATATACATCTAAAGGATATTATTATTTNTCTGCCATGGTTTGCTATTTACAAGGGAAATTTGCTGCATGGGATTTTCCATTTTTTTTTTTTTCCTTCTAACCTAAGCATGAGGTGCCTAACTCCCTTTAATCCTCTTCTAAATGAGCAAATTCAAATCCTATAGCATGCAATGGTAAACTCCAGCCATCTCCAGCAATTTTGAATGCAACTAGATAAGCTTTAATGGATATTTTGATTAAATATTAATATTATATATATTATATTAGTATTTAGTTATTTTATTAATATATAAGTATATATATATCCTATGTATATATCATGTGTAACATATAATTATACTTGTATAATTATGTTTCTAACATATCTTTTATTTCTAAGATATATTTCTTACTTATAATTATGCATTCAACACATATTATATATAATTATGTAATTTTAAGTTAATTTACAAGTATAATTATTATTTATACCGAGTATACTCATATAATATATTATACTATATTATCTCATTTTATAGTTTAATTAACTTATCTCTAAGTTTTGGTCGTATTTTGGGATAGATTTTAAGGGATTCAATTAATTTTCTACTATATTAAGTAATCATACTTCTAAGGAAAAATTGGGATTTTGGGTCATTATTTTCAAAATTTAACTTTATTTGGTCACTTGAACTAATTTTTCTATTTTAGCGGTAAAGTTTGAGCTCAATCAGATAACTTCTCCCCGAAGGTCTTAAATCTATGTTTGGTTGCCTTAAACACAATTTTAAGGGCTCATACTTTATTTTCTCAGATAAATTTTATCCTTAAAAATTTTTGTTAAAAATTGACATTTTTTACTTCATATGATTTGTAAAGCTTACTTTTCTAGGTCATTTGAGCTACATGTTTATTTTCTGAAGCTATTTTAAAAAGTTACATCATAAATTAATATCTATTAAACTCAAAATTGGACGGCTTAAATCGAAGAAGTGGTAAATGCCTTGTATAAGCTACAACGTTAGTGGCTAAAGTGGCTAGCTTAGGTTGGTTCACATGGTGGGGTTGTTATAATTCTTTAGTTTAGGATGTGATATTAAAGTGCAGTTTTTAAATGAAAGATGCAATTTTATTGATGAAAAATATGCAATTTTTATTAAAAAGACGTTAATTTTTTTAAAAATGTGCAAATATGCAAATCTTAATAAAAAAATGCAAGTTTAAATAAAAGATGGAACTTTTAATAAATAATATGAAAATTAAGATATATATATATATATATATACATATATGCAAAAAGAGGTGAATGCAAGAAAAATAGTAATTAATAAGAACTGGCATCATCTTCACAAAAGAATCTACAAAACTCATGTTAGTAAAATATTTTGTACAAAGTCCTAATCATGCAAACACTAATATCACACACTAATAATATGCTCATGATGAAATTTCCATAAAACAACAACAACAATAATAAATAAACAATTAAAAAACTACAACTAATAGTAAAGCTAAAGACCTGCATGGAAGAAACAAATTAAGTCAATATGGTTAATATTTTTTATCTTTTGCAGAAAATAAAAAAATAACCTAAACTAAAAATAAGAAAAATGAAAAAAAAAAAACAATGATAACCTACCTACTCTAATATGACCGATTGGACTAAGGAGAATTGGGCGTAGATGCAAGTCAGGTTAAATTAAGTCATGGAACACCAGTTGCATACAGGTTGTGATCTAAGCACTAATAATAGTCTCCGAGTGACTCATTCCTTCGGTCGAGCGCTCTGTCATTGTCTGATTTTTGGTTGTCTGATCTGAGTAGAAATTATGTATCTACTTATCATATTTTTGCCCCTGCTCGGTAGTGGAGTAGCATGTTGTTTCAGATGTTTTCTAGGATCAGAAGGAATCGCTATAATGACCACTACGTGCGTTTCATTCTCTTCGATCTTATCTTTGATTGCTTTTACGGAAGGACCTATAGCTCATTCCGGACAAAGAAAATCTCTGACACAGATTGAGACTTCTCCGAACTTACCCACTCCCTTTTTCTCAATGTGGTTTCAAAGCGATCTTTCAATGTCCTTGCATACATAATATTATATTCTTTTTTAGCTACCGTACTCTTTATTTTAGTTGTTTTACGGTCATGAGATTGTAAAATAGATTTCTTATTATATTGCTTTATGGTATGACTTTCTAAGAACTTCCCTCAACCTCAAGATTTCATAGATTTGATACCAGTCTTCGCTTCGATGACTATTCTTGTAGTGATAGTCTTTTGTTTTATAGCAGCGGATGCCACCTACTATCTAAGCACTAATAGTAGCCTTCCAAGATTAGCGTAAGGCTTTCAAATCACCAAAACAAGGGGGAAATTGCACTTTTGTGAGAAAGTTATTGGCAAAATTGAGTTTGGTGTTTATGTTTAGGGTTTTGGTGGTTGTTTAAGTAGTTTTTAAATTTGAGCGGCAACGATGGTTGTCGAGCATTACGACCAGGGGTAAGTAAAGGTGGTTCTGGGGGGTTTTAGGTGTAAGTAGTTTATTAGTGTGGTTGTTTTACATGAGAAGTGGTGTTTCAAAAGTAGCCACGTGTGGTGGTTAGGGGTTTAGTTTAGACATTAGGCTAGGGGTCCCAGTTAACTTCAAGGGCGATCATGTTTAGAAGCTCAATCATTGGTGGTTGTCACATAGCAGTGGGTTTGTGTGGTCATAGAGCACAGAGGGTGATGCGAGCTAGTGAGAGAGTTGAGTGGTCGAGCTTATGACGTCTTAAAGCAATAGAGTCATAACAGTCTCGCCATATAAACCACCTCAAGATAAAAGTTGACTTTACAGCAACTATCGTAGACTTGATTTATACAAAACATCTATGATTAACCTACTTTGAAATAAACAACATAGGAAATAACGATGTTATTTGCCTGTAGAAATCTAATATATACATTTTAAGATTCAAATAAGCTAAGTGATATCTACATGATTCAATAACCTAATTTTCTTAGTGTCACATAATTTAACAATTAAAGATTAAAAATGTAAGAACCAAAGCCTCAGAAGTGCAACTGTTCATCGATTTTATATCCCCATTTCCCAAGTTCCTGCAATTATTAGCTTTAGGAAAGTTATAATGCTGCTTCCTAACTAGTACCTATAACAACATCTATAAGGATATGAGTAATGAATCGCTCAATAAATTGGGATGGAGACATAAGACTATACGTTAAGTATAGATAAAGTTATCAAATAGTTATTTAAATGCAATGCAACAAACAGATGCCATCATACAACATTGTCAAGTCCATTGTAAGATTAAAGAAATTACACCTGCTCTAATCCGAGTTAAGAAGTTTTAATATAGGTGCAACAACTTACGATCAAACCTAGGCTTATGTAATGGGAATACTGCTTCTCCCACAACCACCTTCACCCCTTACTTTGAATTCTTCTCTTATTACTTAATTCAACTAAGGATAAAAGATGGACCATTATGATCCAGTACTATCCCTTTCGAAGGTATTGGTATTTGGTCAGAGAATCTTAAACGTCTCTTAATGGTTTGCAATGCATGTCTAGTATTATAAGTCATATATAGTTAAGTCCAGTTTAAGGTTATCAATCAATACACATAATTCAAACAATTGTAGTCTAAAGCAACAAGCTATAATCATACAACTAAGCTTAGAAACACGTACATACAAACACATGCATAATCCAGCTATCTAACAAACACAATAAAATATAATCTTAAGCCTCCAACCACTATGAAATAGTATTTTGATATACAGTTATATATTGATCCTAAACTTACCTAGACTTCCTGCTTGCTTATTTAAGGTGCGAGTTGCAATAGGGCTTCACTAATAGTTTATATAATACAATCGTTGTTCTAGTTTTCATATAACTATTATGTATACAATTTATTTTGTAACTTGGATTATTATCTTTGGTCTAAGGTTTCACTATATTTAATTCTTCAGGTTTTAAGTCTCTTATGGTTAGCCTCATTTTTAGTTAGGTTCTGATTCCGCTTTTAATTTCATCTCTAAATCAAGTCCTAATTTAACTCTTAATTATTCCTTATTCATAATTCTAAAAAACTCCTCTTGACTTATTTGACAAAGTTTAACTAACTCTAACTCAAGTAAATGTAGTCTTTAATTCAAGTTCGGATCAACTCCCTAATATACTATTACCAACCTTGCCTCCAATTTAGCTTCTATATTAGCTTTTGATCTGTACATATTTTATATTTTCACATAATTTCCCCATAATTTAGTTCAAGATTAAAATATAAGTATAATATACAATCTAATATTACTCCATCCTAAACTAACCATATTCAATCTTATTATTTGAGCACTCTACATATATATCACAAATATCAACACTAAGCTCTTAATATTCAAATCTAATACTCCCAACACTATAGATTTAATCTTTCAACATCATTCAATATTATAATATGTCAAGATACTCATTAAATTAGGATCTCACTCAATTTCTTAGAAAAGTAGTCATTTAATAGGATTTTTAAGGCCTAAAAATTAAATAAAAATATGGGAAATAATTTTCATGGTAATTTAATTTACATTAGATTGAAACAACGTAAATAGGGCTTTTGAAAACAAAAGCGAAATCGACTCGGGTTTAGTAATCTATTAAGAGCGATATATTTCGTCTAATTACAACAAAATAATAGTTTTTTTCCAAAAACTACATATGAAAATATGCTATAATACAATTTTCCATAAGTTTTCGAGTTAATTTTCTATTTTTAGTAATTTTATGAAAATCAAGTCAAGTTAAGGTTCTTATCGAATACCGACCTTATAGCCACTACCCTATTGTCGGCAGCATTGGGTGGTTGCTTCCCCTTCAGTCGCTATCCTTGGTTTGCTCCCAAGTCTTGGTTTAGTGCACATTCCTAATTTAGCCATAAATATACTATATTTTGGGTAATTTTCTAGAAATACCTACATTACTCACTCTAACCCTTCTCTATTTTTCCTTAATAGCTAAACGCCTAAATGGAATTTAAGGTGGGTCGATTCTGAATTTATAAACATAGGTTGGGTCGCTGAACTTTTTCTTTTAGGTTACAAGTATCCATTCCTTCTAATTTAATCCTCATTAATTGTCCCCAACACTACTTTTCCTAAGACCAAAGTGTACCTTAATTTGGCATGCCACATTCCAACACTTTCCTGCATAAAACATAATTTCTTGAAATTTTTTTATTAATTTTATTTATTTATTTTAGTATATTTTGATATATATTAGATATTTTAGGTAATTTCGAGTATTTATATCTATACATAACTTCTTATACAATACAAATATATACTCCTAAATATTATTTAAGCTATTTTATAATTTTTAGTATGCATATATTTTATTTCTAGCAACTCGTTAATTATTGGAATTCGTTTTATGTATTTCTCATAAATAACGGATAATATACGTATAATCTGAATATATTATATTTAATTATTTTATATTCCTAAATCAAAAATCACAAGGTCACACCTATTGATATTCCTAACTCAAATATAAAATTTGAGCTCGATTGAACAACTAATGCGATCATCCTAAATTTTATGAATCGTTTCTGAACCGGCTAATTTTGAGTTAATAGCCTATTTTTTTATGGGGTCTCATAGGGCTAGTGAGAGAGTGCGTGAGTGTGGATGCGTGGGTATATTTTAGATGCAAATTCATCTCTCCAAAGCTTGACTAAGTGCTTTTTTATAAATTTTGCAATCCAAATCTTTTTCTAGCCTCTGATTAACTCTAATCCAACATGGAAAAACTTAGATTTTATTTTTGTTTGTCAAATATTTGGTTTATAACTATCAATGCAAGTCTTCATGATTTTTGAAAATTTTGATAAGGATTTCCTAAATTTTGATCAATTTCCTATAAAAATATAAAAGATTCGATGAAGATTTGATGGTTAAATCTTCTTTTTCTTCATTTTTGGCCCTAGTTGTTGTAGATGGAGAAGGGACTGATCATGTGCTATGCACGTGACCATGTGTGGAGTAATAAATTTTTTTTTTTTTGTACACCCATTGCTTAGATCAAACTAATGAGCTTCTAATCCTTCTTGTACATGCCTTCTAACTGAGCTATGCTCAATTTCTCAATATGTTATGCATTTAAATTCTACTTAAGCTTTCATACTTAGGCCAAGTTTATATTGGGTCTTCAAGCCTAAATCCAGTTTGATCTAATTCATACTTAAAATAGCCAAAACACCCATAAAACAATTAAATAATCAAAATATACATACAAAAGGATTTTTCAACTTAAGTTCATCCTATCATTTTGTCAAGATTTTTCTTTAACTCTAATGTTAAATTCAACAAAAGCCCCATTTTGAAACTTTTACCAATTTCAACTGAATATATTTTATGGCTCCAAATATTTCATTAGACTTTATTCCAAAATATTTATGTCTAATGAAACCCCAAATTTTCAAGGACTTGGAATTTATTAAATTGTATGTATAAAATTAACTTCTTCAATCCACTAACTTGACTTGGTTACTTTTAACACTTTGTATTTTCAATTTTTTTTTTCGTATTTTTCATTTTTTGATTTTTGTTTGTATTTTTTCAACTTTCATTTTTTGGTATTTTTCTGTAAGCCTAGCCAATAAATAAAAAATAAAATACAGACAAAGGGTGATAAAAATAAGGTGTCTATAGCCATGAATACCCTCCTTTTGTAATTAGCTAAACAAATTGAATGACATTAACCTTGTTTTCCTGTTTTTCTTTTGAATCTATCCTCTTACGTCCAAGCTACTCTTATCAACCCCTTGAGTTAGGAATGTAATGAGTGCCCCTAAACAAAACTTGTATGTAATATCATGTATAGTTTATGTTCTTGTGTGATTTGTGGTGCATAACGTCCATAATTCAATTCATGAGATTAGCTTAGACCTACACTAATGCCATCCCTATTTAGACCATAGCTAAGGTTGGAACCACCCTTAGTTATGTTCAAGTGATACCCTCATGTGTATAGTTCTTAAGGTGTATCACATAGCCTCCTTTACATCTCTTATACTCATCAACAAGGTCTTCTTCTTTTCCTGAGGTGTATAGCCCATTGATTAAATAACTAAGGTCTTCCTAACAATATATGAGATACATTTATAAGTGTAACATCACATGAGATCTCATTAGCATATTTATCCCCCAATAGAAATGGGAACCTACACTTGTTTAGTAATGTATATAGCTTTTTTATCATTCAACCAATGCAACTTGCAAGGATGTCAGTATATAGAGGTTGATAACCTCAACCTCACTACCATTGTTATATATGCTACATTAATGCAACTTCTATCACTTGCCACCTCATAAATATATCCTTCACTTCGCATACAGTGTGTAATAGGCTCTTTCTCTCTCTAGTTTTCAACCACAAGTTCAATGTTTAAGTGTGCTTACCATTATCATTGCCTTTCTTACCTTATACATCACTCAATCAATCTCCTCATTATAAGTCATTGGCCCCTTCTTAACATCATCCATTTGCTCCTCAAGCTCCTTTCCACTATAATAAGTTTAAATGTCAGGAATGCCATGTTCCATACTTTACTCAATAATGTGTAGCCATGTGTTCATAACCAAGATATTCAAAACATTTTATTTGACTACTTTTCTTTCTATCCTACCTTCTTCTATAACCTTCACATATCGAGTCTTATATAAGAGTTTTCCTAAACTACCATCTCTTCTCTTAAAGTTATACATGTCTTCTCTATCATCCTTACATATTCCATTACCCTTCTCATCCAAACCTCTTCTTTAACTTTAGGCCTAATAAGACTCCTTGATTTAGGTGAAACAATTAGTGTCTTGATAGGAATCATTACCCATTGCCTCTTTACTTTCACCATCAATTTAATCACTTCATCTTGAGTAGTATCAACAATACTAGATATCTCAAACTTTAGCCTAATGATGGATTAGGCTATAGTTTGCTCTTAGTGTTCATTCACCATATGTCTAATCATAAGCACTTCAAATTCCTTTACATAATCTTTTACACTCATACCTCCTTACCTTAATGATTGGAGTATAAAAATTATATATCTTGATGATAGTAGTTAGGAAAGAAGCACTTATGCATCAAATTCTT
Source organism: Lumnitzera littorea (assembly GCA_024138015.1). Taxonomy (NCBI): domain Eukaryota; kingdom Viridiplantae; phylum Streptophyta; class Magnoliopsida; order Myrtales; family Combretaceae; genus Lumnitzera; species Lumnitzera littorea. The sequence goes on from JAMXBB010000008.1 coordinate 67,806,322, forward strand.
CATGAGAAGCCATGCAATGACATTGCCTACGTTTAAACGAAGTGGGGGTTTGTTCAAATGAAAACATAGTTTTACTCAAATTAATCTAACAGTAATTTCAAAGTTTGCTAAGGGTTTACTTTATTCAAATGCATTGAAGATATGTCTAAACAAAGTTGTCAGGTAGTGAACTCCTTTAATTAAGGGCAACCTTGCTTGAATGCCTTTAGGGTATGCGTGAAGATGTGATTCAGTAGTTGTTTTGGACTCCTTTTTTATTTTTTTTACTTTGTTTGAAATGCTATAACGAAGGCATTAATGAATTTGATTTAATGTAAAAAAAAATTTAGCTTCTATCAAGTTTTAAGTAACTCTAATGATGCTTTAATATTTTGGTAACATGAAATGTGATAGGTAGCTCTTCAAATAGACTCAGTCTTCTTTTGATTAGGCTTTATGTACAATTCTTAGGATCGAATTAGCTAGTTTCTTGGATGAATACAAAGGCCAGTAAAAAATGTTCCTTTTTTTTCTTATTGGGATTGGTTGAAAATATGATCTATGATTCCTCATTAGTTAGTCAAACTTAACCTACTTCATAGTTCCTTTATATTTAGGCTCCAAAATGTCAACTAAGAATGAACACAAAATTAAGGTCAACAATGAGCACATTTGAAAAAATCACAACTTCATTTTCCTTACTTTATAATAGGTTGCATTTTCTTAATAATTGCATTTTCATCTATACCTCCATCTGTTTCTAAGAAACCATTTTTCAAAAAATTTTATTTAAAATACTTTTGTTTGTTAGATTAGAAATAGCCCTTTAAATGAAGATAATTTTTTCTCCAATGGAAAAATAAATTCTCCTTAAAAGAGAAAATCTCACTTTTCTCTATGAAAACTTCTCACACCTCTTAAGACAAAACACTAATTCCATATTACTCTTTAAAAGTCTTATAAATTTAGAAAAATGATTTATTTTATTTTTACTTTAATTGACCAACAAATTATATTGCAAATATGAAAGATTTTAGTAAAAAAAAAAAAAAAAACAAGGAGATCAAACTCCATGTGGATGTTAAAAATTTGTAGAAATAAGTTGTAGAGAGAGTAGTTATAGTTGGCCAATTATGTGTAGTAGGTGTACCAGTCAATTATGTGTAGTATGTATGTCGATCAGCCTTAAAGAAGTCTTAGGTCAATTGGAGGGAAGGGTAAAGAGAGATGTAGGGGAAGAATAGGTAAACTTGGTTTTTTTATAGTACTTGCATGATAATGGATTGAACAAGATGTTTATGATGACTTCTTAAATTGTTCTTGATCATTTTCATAGTTTTTTAATTTTTTGTAATGCGATTATGATAGAATGATGGCATTTGTATGAAACTTGCTAACACTTAAAATCTGTCTCAAATGAGGAGTGAAATCCCTTATTTGTAGATTCTCATTATTGATCTCGATAGTTGGGTGTATTTGAAATGAACATCTAAGATGGACCATTGATGATGCCATCATGTCATTTATGATCATTTGAACGATGAGATTCGAGATTTCTTTTAAGAATATGTGGGCTTTAGGTTGGATTTGGGCTAAGCTAGATTAAAATCTTCATAAGACTCATTAAGGAAGGAGCCCATAATGAATCCATCTCCCGTAAAAGAATAGCCCAAGGCTAATAAAAAGCCTAAATGGATTCAAAAGACTTCTTCTAGGCTTAATTTTTTCAAGTCGAAAACCAATTAAACTTGTGAGTAGACAAATGAACAATCCCTCATTTTAAGTTATCAAGTCAACCTTCTTAAAACATTCAGGTTTCTTAGAGCTTGCTATTAGCATGCGAATAAGGTTTTTTTCTTTTTCCTTTTTTGACCACGCTTAAGAATCAGGTCTATGGTGTTACATTGAAACAAAGGTCTAATTACTTAAATCACTCTTTACATAAGTTAAAGGGTTTGTAAATAATGAATTTTAAAAAATTATTTGCATTTTATACTTTTACTTCTATATAAATCTTTTGATATAACATATTCACAGTAATATGCCAAAAATAATTTATTTATATGGAAATGATACTATGCTAAGAAAACACTAAAAATCTTTTTTTCAAGATATGTTTTTATAAAATATCATACACACAAAACATACCTTTAAGTAAAACAAAGGGATTTTTGAGGGAAATTATTTAGGAGCGATTATTTCATACGGAAAGCGAAACTAATTTTAAAGCCAAATTCGGTGGCCGGTTCAGAAATGCAAGTCGAACAAGCTGATTGTTCTTTAACCGGAGACTAAATTAAAATGAAGCGGCAGTGTGGTGAAGCCAATTTGAAAAAAAAAAAAAAAAACCAAAACAGGTAAAAAGCTCAGATCGAAATCGAGTCGCGTTCTCTCGTCTTCTCCTCTACCAAGCTCCGTCGATCTCCTTCTTGATCTCGGGCTTAAACTCAAATCTCTAGTAGATCCTATCGCGACCCGAACAAAGCTTACAAGTTGAATCGTAATGGCTCCGGTTTCAGCTCTTGCCAAGTATAAGCTCGTCTTCTTAGGAGATCAATCTGTAGGCAAAACAAGTATCATTACTCGCTTCATGTACGACAAGTTCGACAACACTTATCAGGTAAAAACCCTTCTAATCTTACTGTAAAACTGCGTTCTGTTTTTGTAAGGATCGGCCTGCTCATAGGTTTTTATTATGCTTTTGCTTGTATGTACGGATCTTGCTCTGGTTTTTGAATTTGTGATCTGTGCAAGTGGAATTCGGTGCTGGATTATAAATCTAGTGATGCGATGGAGAAATGATATGATACGATCTTATTCACCTATGTATTGTTGACCACGACTTTTGGTTTTTGTTTAATCCTTTTTTTATGATTTAGTCCATCTTTTAATTTTTGAACTAGCCTAGATAGAGAATATATTGGTTATATTTTAGTATTTGTCATTTGAATGACGACTTTCATTAAAAGTGTATATATATATATATATTCTTGAACCTTGTTCAATGTGTAGTCCTCTTATTAATTAGCACACTTGCCGTTCACAACGATGACAATTATAAGTGTTGGATTGTAGAAAATATCAGAAAAATATAAAGATATTTTCCATGCAATTAGCACGTGCATGTGCGATATAAAGTCATGATTTGGCGTTTAAAAAGTGTACCATAGCTTAATGATGTTAATTTTGAACAATTGAGCTTGTAGTGTAGCTTATCTGATTGGAGAAGTCCAAAAAAAGGATGGTAAGGACTCTGTTATGCGTAGTTGCAAATGAAATGGTTGTATGAATTTTCATGGCGTTTAGAGCCAAAAAAATAAAAAATAAAAAATACAAAAGACATTGTTAAGTTTTTGCATTGCGCTCTTTCAACTTTTAATTGTGATTGTATGTATGAATAGGATCTTTGGACAGCTTAGTATTTTTGGTATTGGCTGTTTATAAATTGGTTTTTCTCTTTTTTGGTAAGTAATTAAACTCTTTACAATTGTTCATAATACAGTTCCAGCAATACTTTAAGGAAACGGGATGTTACATTGGACTAACACTAGTTTGTCAAGTTTCTGTTTCTTCTATATGTTTCATTGCTTCAATACATATCAATTTCATTTCGAAGCAGTGGAGGTTGTCCTTTTAAGTTCTCTCCAGCATAAAGCTTATAAAGTCTTACTCTTAAAACAGGCAACAATTGGTATTGATTTCCTGTCCAAGACAATGTATCTTGAAGATCGGACTGTTCGACTGCAGCTTTGGTGAGCAATTGCTTCTTGGTTTTTAGTGGAATTGCATGTCTCTGTTTTTCCTGGCAATTGGAATATTGTTTGCATAATGATATAATGAGATGGGTGAATGGTGGTCCATGTATTTAGTATTTACTTGTTGAAATAGATTATTTCATGTCCAGATATCCGTATCATATTAAGCAAGAGATTAGTTGTATGGCCTATCACATTGTTCTTGTCGTCTTTCAGCATGCTATTTGATAAGACTTAGTTTGCCCTCGTAGAGCATGGGCATACCAGATGCTTTACTGTGTTATTAGATATGAAAGTTATGGTGTGGCTTTGAGCTTTGTTGCTTACGTTACTCTAATTGGTTCTACTATGTTACCATCAGCAGAGGACAGTGTGCATCTTACTAGCAATTTTATTCCTTTAATTCATGATTTCCAGTTTCAGTAAAGGACAATTTTATTTTTCTTACAAGGTCTTTATTCATCCTTTTTTTTAGTGATTGTCCATTTGCTTAAACTGAATATGTTGCAGGGATACTGCAGGACAGGAAAGGTTTAGGAGTCTCATTCCAAGTTACATAAGGGATTCATCTGTTGCAGTCATTGTATATGATGTTGCAAGTATGTTGCTCTTTGACTTTTTACTTCTTTAGGAACTTCTAACTTACTTTTATATGCCCATTCATAGCCAACTTCTGAATTGCTTATACTGTACCATACTCAAAAGGCCTTTGTCATTTTATCCCATGACTTCTTATTGAAAATTCCAGTGCTGCTCATTGTGATTCAGCTCTACTGAAGTGGTCTTGACAATCTATATGTTCAATGAAATGCGCCAGTCATGTAATCATAATCATGTTATAAATAGAAAATATAAGAACCACCCCTGCCTATAAGTTCAAATTTTCAGGCCATTTGATTGTGGTTCTATCGATAATTATAATGGTATTAGGACGGAAGGCCTAAGTTCAAGTTCCCACATTTAAATTTGACTTTGCATGTAATTACTATTATCAGGCCTCAATGAGCATGAGAAACAATGTCGAATTGTTTTAGTATATAAACGGTAATAATCCACAAGTTCAACTATTTACATAAGTTTTGCAGAACGGTCTCTAAGGTATATTCTTATTGGATCACACCGTGCTATCATTTTCTCTTCAGGCAGACAGTCATTCCTCAACACTGCTAAGTGGATTGAAGAGGTCCGCACTGAGAGGGGCAGTGATGTAATTATTGTACTTGTCGGGAACAAGACTGATCTCGTTGACAAAAGGTAATGGCTTCTGGCTTAACAGTGCAGTTCATCATTCTTTTCCCTTTTTCCCTTAAATTCTCTTGCTTTTATTTTTGGGCAACCATTTTTGTACATAGTTGGTCCTCATTGGGATAGTAAATGAATATATTTATTTGCTGAATTTCTTTTGTGAAAATAGTTTCATGTTTCTGGATCATTAAAGGAAGATGGAAGTTTGTAAGTCCATGGATGACAATAGAGCCAGTCTGTACATTTTTCTGTGCTGTCCAAACAAAAGAAGGTCCAAGGAAAAGAAATTCAAAAACATCAAAGTGGGATTTTCTCATTCTGATAGTGATTGTTCAACAAGTACCTCTTACCCTTGCTAACAGTGTGTTATGTGGCCGTTACACCGTGTTTGACCACCTATAGATGGCACATGAAAACCATGCAAACGCATTGGATGAATTGAATATATAAAATTAAGATATATGAAGTGCTGAGGAGCACTAGTTTAATCATCTCTTAGGACAAAATGTTCCATGGGAGGTCTTCCTATGTGGGTGATTTGTTCATGTTTTTTAGTTATCTTTCCATTGAAGGATGCAATGTCCTCAATAGATCAAGAAAGCATCTGTGTGGATTAAATGTGTCTTCTTTGCAAAATCAAAGTTTTTTGTGTTTGATAATGATGATTGAACTTTTACAACTTTAACCGGTATGGTCACTCATCTCTATATTGTATCCCATGGGATAAAAGTATGAGTGACATGGGTGTAGAATTGGAACTTGTGCCTTTTGTTTCTGCTCTTACGAAAAAGCATTAATACCTATATGTTGTTTTTGATTGATTTCATTGAATTAATGAGAGTTAAGTGAAGATGTGGGAGTGGGACTGTAAAACGCTTATCTGCTTCTCCCAATACCTTGGGAGTCCTAATAACTACTGGGAGGGGAAATAGGAGTTGGAAGAACTGGATGTGGGATAATTGTACTAGGAGAGCCTATGTTTTTGCATGTTTTGATTTCATGTCTATATTTCAGCCTTTTTTGGCTTTATAGTCTAGACTTCTGAAACGAGTCCAAAAATGCACCTCTGCACCTCTTCCTTAGAAAAGCTGTTAGCATTGTGATGTGACAGGTGACACCCAAAAGCTGCTGTTTGTCATCCATGTGGCAATCACATCAGATGGTTTTTCTTTCTTTCTTTCTTTTTTTTTGTTTTTGGGGCCATCCAGATGGTTTTTTCTTAATTCACTAAAATCGCTGATATTGCTTGCCATCTGAATGTTGACAAAAACATTAAAATGAGCTATGTTAAATCTTTAATATCGCTAAGTTGGACAGAGGTCATTTTTCTCTCTTGAAAATCAAGACCTTGAAATGAAAAGCACCAGATATAGATGTTAAAGAAAAGTAGCAAAAACGTAGACCCTCCTAGTACCTTAACCCTAACTGGGGTCAGTGGATAAACATTTTTTGATCTACCCCCTCATGTTCCTGTTAAGTTCTTAAAAATAAGAGCTAATTGGATTTAATAGGTTCCTCTTTCATGTGATTAACCGAATGAGTACTTAGTGTAAGTTCTGAACTTTTGTGCTTGCAGTCTTGCCTCTCACAGTGTTGTTTTATATCAAAACACAGTAACTTCAAATCTCAAGATTTAAGTCCAAGAACACTGGTCTGAAAGTGATAGTGTGTATTTTCACAAGGAAAGATGAGAAAATAGACTTGAAACAATGCCTAACATCATCAATCCTTGGATTCCCTTCATATTAAGTTCTTTTAGATTTTTTTTTTCCTTTAGATCTTGTAGGCTTATTTGTCTTTGTCTTATTGTGAATGGACAGGCAAGTTTCAATAGAGGAGGGTGAGGCCAAAGCTCGTGAACTAAATGTTATGTTTATTGAGACCAGTGCCAAGGCTGGCTTCAATATAAAGGTAAATAGCAATTTCTGGCGTAAATTGTATATGCCAAATAACCCTACATCACTACATTTGAAGTTTGCAATTCAATTGATTGGGACTTAATATATGCATATTGTTTAATTCAATTCGACAATAAGTAAGATATCACTGCACATTTGTCAAATGATTACTCAATTATTTCACTGTTTTCCAGCTTTTCACATTTGTGAAACTTTGCTGTTGATATATATGTAGAAAAAATCAATAGCATGCTGCATATTTGAAAAGAGCGCTTTGGTATTTTCCATTTTATTTTCAAGTTAAGGTATTGATTATGCTTGATACGCCTTCCTGTAAGAATGATATTGCATTGGGCAACATTTTCTGTTTGCAGCCTGCTGAATTTTTTTCACAATGTCCTTTTACAGGCACTGTTCCGTAAGATTGCAGCAGCATTACCAGGGATGGAAACACTTTCTTCAACAAAGCAGGAAGACATGGTTGATGTCAATCTCAAGTCCACAAATGCAAATGCATCTCAGTCACAGCAACAGTCGGGAGGATGCGCTTGTTAATGAATGATAGCTCAAGGGCAGCTTTGCTTCATGTTTTCTCCTTGTTCCAATTTTTGTAGCAGCTGAGATCTGGTTTTGGTGGTCAGTGAAGGTAATATTACTTGGAGGAGGAGAAATGGATAAGTATAGTGAATACATCTTTGGTTGTTTTGGACCCTGAATGAATTGTATGCATGTCTTTGGTAAGGTCAACTTTAATATTTTATGTTCCATTTGGATTTAGAGCATTATGCAGGAGTCCTGTGTTAGTATATGTTGTTTCTTTGCTTTCATTCTATTGTGTGTAGCAATGTTAATTTTGATTACATATTAAAACCCTTGTAGAATAAATGCTTTGAATTTGCTTCTTTATTGATAGCAGTGAATAAAAGGCTCTCCAAAATTGTACCAGACCCGCCTAGCATACCGAGTTGCAAATGTCTAGTAGAATCTGGTTCTGCTGTTCAGCCTTCCTTGCATTATATATATTGTTATGGGTATATCAGAGTGACACTTCAGATCTTCAATTTTTACAGCGTTTGATTCGGTAGAAAGCGAGAAAGCGATGGAAATGGATAAAATCATTTGAAGTTTGCTAAATGAGAATAGGGGTAATATAATCTATTAAATTATTCATTTCCTTTTTAAATATCCAAACATAAACTAGAAATTATATTTCTTCTCTTTTCGTTTCTTGTTTTTTTTTTTTTTATTTCTTTTCTCTTGATTTCTACTTATCTCCACCCATTTTATCTTTTCTAAAATTTGTCAGTGTTCCTTGAAATATGTAAGCACGGGATTTTTTTTCTCAAATATACAATGGGCTTAATCTTTTGTATTATTATACAACTGTGACTATTTTTTTAGTTGATTTTACTCGACTTGACCTGTCTTGATGGATGAAATATTAACTAAGATGAGAAAATCTTAAATGAAATGATGAATTGGTTATTGGCAAAAAAAGAAAAAGGAAAAAAGAAAGAAATAAGAGAGAGAGAGAGAGGGAGAGTATTGGTAAAAAAAAAAAAAAACTATAAATATATATCTATGTAAGTGACTTGGTATGGAATCGAAGAAGAAATTTTTTTATGTAAATATATTTCGTAGGGTGTAAGTGCTTAGGACCTTGTAATAGTTAGGAGTGCAGTTGTAAATCATTCTATTACTATACATCCAACGGTTGAATCAACATAGAAGACTTGCAAAGTGACCCTCTCAACTACTAGTAATGCGTATTACCAAATTCCTATAGGAAAGTGTTTTTTACCTGAAGAACCTATTAAATCAAGAACTTTAACCGATTTTCCATTCTCGATTTTATTCCCTATAGGTGTTCATGACAAGCGTAATTTATTCCCTTGATAACTCTGATTTTAAACATATTTCATATGGTGATTTTATAGTATTTCCCTTACATTTTTTGTTTTCTTTAAAAAAAATGATACTTAATTGAGTAAAATTTTGATTTCAAGATTTGAACACGTTCTAGGATCGAAAACGAAGAAAATGAATCAAGTTTTACTCAAATCGGAGTTTAAATGAAGGAGTTATGAAGTTATACAGAAAAATTTGTCTAGGTGTAGAAAATTACACGACCTGGGGATACGGCCATGTCCCAGGTCGTGTTTGGTGACGAAAACAGAATCTTTATAATACATATATAAAAGGATATCTTAGGGTTTTAAAAGAAGTGAGATATTAGAAAAACGAACGAGACACTAGAGAAAAAAGAGACTTGAGGAGAAGGAGAAGGAGAAGAAAAAGGCGAGAGCAATATTAACTTCAAGATTAGAGAGATTGTTCATCAATTAAAGGGGTTTTCCACGTTTTATTTTATGTTTTTGATAGAACTCGTTATTATATTCATTATGATACCTTAGAATTTGAGTATTTAGGATTATGGAACCTAGGGTTTCATATGACTTTTGGGTGGAATTATAATTTTCAATAAAGTTTCTATTTTTTCTTGATTCAATTATGTTGTTTAATTATTGATTGATAATTCTAGAGTATCAATATATGATATTATGCATGATGATTGAGAAATTGTATGTGTAATTAGATCTTAGCATAATTGGAGAGAATTACATGTATACTTAGAGATAAGATACATGTTTCTTCCTGAAAGTTGATTATTTGTATGGGAATTCATTATACATTAATGCAATTCTAAGTTATATTACTAAGTGAAGAGATTCCGGTAAATAATTTAGGATTAGGGTTAATATGCTTGAGAAAAATATTAGCTTTAATTATGAATCCCTCCGGTCAAGAATAATAGAGACTGGATTGAATATATTTTAAGTGGTCACATGTTAAACACTAGGGGAAATAATTCCTAAATACGTTATTAACTTCTTGAAGTCGTTCGTAGTTTTATTGCTTTCTAATTTGTTTAATCAAGTTTCATAATTAGTTTAGATGGTTAATTTCAGTATTTTTATTTCATTCAACTCATCACAATTTTCCGATTAGATAATAAAACTAAAGTTAATATTAGTACTCAAAATTTCTAAGGGATCGACTCGGACTCACATCCACTATGTTAAAATTGATAGGTGCATTTGCCTCATATTAAGTTTTTAGCGCCGTTGCTGGGGATTTTTGATATTAAGAACGCTAGTTGCTTTATTACTTTGACCATTTTTTTCTTTATTTTCTTTTGTTTTCATTGTTTATTTTTATTACCTAGAGTTGCAATTGATTTTATATTTCTTGCCTTTGTAGTGCATGACCCGAAGTAACCTAAAAGATTTGGTAGAACTTGATCCTGAAATTAAGAGAATTGCCTTTCAAAATTTGAGATCGCGACCTAGACAAATTGTGGCGACCATAGACGATGAGTCAATCGTTGAAATCAAGGAAGAAGGTGAAGAGGCCAACACTCAATTTATCGAGCAGGAAGATTCACCACATATGGCTAACAACGGGAATGAAGCAAATCGGATCATGTCTGATTATTCAAGGCCTATACTTATTAGAGCTGACTCTAGTATCGCAAGGCCAACCGTCGTGGCTAATAACTTCCAAATTGCACCTAACATCATACAAATGGTGCAACAATATGTTCAGTTTGACGGTCTCCAAGATGAAGATCTTAATGCCCACATCTCTAGTTCTCTAGAGATTTGTGATACGTTTAAAATCAACAGAGCCACGGATGATGCCATTCGACTGCGGCTATTTCCTTTCTCCTTGAGGGGTAGAGCAAAACGGTGGTTAAATTCCCTACCAAGAAATTCAATCACAACTTGGAATGAATTGGTAGAGAAATTTTTGGAGAAGTATTTCCCACCTGCAAAGACCGCTAAACTTCGGAATGATATTTCTTGTTTTGCTCAATTGGAAGCGGAGACGCTATATAACACTTAGGAGCGATTTAAGGACTTGCTCAGGAGGTGCCCACATTATGGCCTCCCACTATGGATGCAGATTCAAACCTTCTACAATGATCTCAATTTATCTACTAGATAGATGATTGATGCATCCGCAGGAGGTACTTTGAACACAAAGACACTTGAGCAAGCACAAAACCTGATTGAAGGAATAGCGATAAACAATTATCAGTGGAAAACCACTAGAGCCAAGCAAAAGGCTATGGGAATTTATGATGTGGACTTGACCACTGCTTTGACAGCTAAGGTGGACCTATTGAGTAAGAAGATTGATGCACTCTCAGTTAGCCCTCAACAAGTGCAATCAGATGTAAGTGATTTTGGTATGCAGGGGTATGGAGCACAAGAACAACTAGAACAAGTGGATTATCTAGAAAATCTACCTAAGCAACAAAATAACCCCTACAGCAACACTTACAATCCAAGATGGAGGAATCATCCCAATTTCTCATGGGGAAACCAAAACCAAGGCCAGCAGAAATCTAACTTTGGCCCACCTGGATTTCAAAGACCATTCCCACCTCCTCTTCCTCAAGAAAAGAAGTCCAGTGTGGAAGAACTTCTCACAAAATACATTCAAGGCAATGAGGCTCACTTATCCAACATTGAATCCTTACTGACGAATCAAGAGGCTTCAAATCGCAACCTTGAGAACCAGATTGGTCAACTTGCGAAGCTAATCTCTGAAAGACCGCAGGGAACGCTATCGGGAAATACAGAACCTAATCCAAAGGAACATGTTAAGGCACTTCGAAATGGGAAGGAGTTGCATGCTGAGAGGAAGGTTAGTGAGGAGACTAGCAAGAGCAAGGAGGGGACGAAAGCAATGGAAGATGTAGAGTCATCAAAGGTGAAGGAATATCAACCACCTATCCCATATCCCCAAAGACTCAAGAAAGATCGTAATGACCAACAATTCAGTAAGTTCCTTGACCTCTTTAAACAACTGCATATTAACTTACCTCTTGTTGATGCCCTGTCATAGATGTCGAAGTACGCTAAGTTCTTGAAAGATTTGTTATACAACAAGAGGAAGCTTGAGGAGCTTTCTACAGTCATCTTGGATGAAAATTGTTTAGCGATCGTGCAAAACAAGTTGCCCAAGAAGCTAAAAGACCCAGGAAGTTTTACAATTCCTTGTCATATTGGTAATTTGTTAATTGACAAAGCTTTAGCTGATTTGGGTGCTAGCATCAACTTAATGCCTTATAAATTTTTTAAGAAACTAGGATTAGGGGAACCTAAGCCCATACGCATGAGTTTGCAATTAGCTGATAAATCTGTGATGTATCCTAGAGGTATATTCGAGGATGTATTAGTCCGAGTGGGTAAATTCATTTTTCCAGTTGATTTTGTGATATTGGATATGGATGGAGATTTTGAGTTACCTCTTATCCTAGGTAGACCATTCTTAGCCATCGCTAGGGCTATCATTGATGTTAGTGGTGGCAAGCTCATTCTTCGAGTAGGAGATGAAGAGATCATGTTTAAAATTTTAGAGGCTGTGAAAAAATCTGTCGATCAGGATGATACTTGCTACCTTTTGGATGTTACTGACACTTTTATTTCAAGTTATATGTAGGAAGTTCTTCTTAAGGATCCGTTGGAGAGCTTGCAATTAGGCATAGAGGAAGCTTCGGAAGATCCTGTCAAATCCGAGGTGGTAACCCAACTGGAGGCAAATAAACCTATCTCTATTGAGAAAGGGTTTGAAGAGTTTGAAAAAAGGAAGGAAGCATAGTTAAAACCTTCGATTGAGGAGCCATCAGTATTGGAGCTAAAGTAATTACCTGACTACTTGAAATATGCCTTCTTAGAAAAGGACTCCAAATTACCGGTAATTATAGCATCCAATTTGGAAAAAGAACAAAGAGAAAAGTTGCTGAAAGTACTCAAGGAGCATAAGAGGGCCATTGCTTGGAAAATATTCGATATTCGAGGTATCAATCCCTCCTTTTGTACTCATAAGATTTTAATGGAAGAAAACCACAAGCCGATTATGCAGCCCCAGAGACGCTTGAAACCAAACATGAAAGAGGTAGTCAAAAAGGAAGTTATTAAACTCCTTGATGCAGGTATGATATATCCTATCTCTGATAGTTCATGGGTGAGTCCAGTACAAGTAGTTCCAAAAAAAAGTGGGATGACAGTAGTCCCTAATGAGAAGAATGAATTAATCCCAATGAGAACGGTAACAGGTTGGCGTGTATGTATCGATTATTGAAAGTTAAATGATGCTACACGTAAGGACCATTTCCCCTTACCTTTTATTGATCAAATGATAGAACGACTAGTTGGACATATGTTTTATTGTTTTCTGGATGGCTTATCTGGTTATTTTCAAATACCTATTGCACCGAAAGATCAAGAGAAGGCCACTTTCACTTGTCCTTATAGCACCTTTGCTTATCGTAGAATACCTTTTGGTCTTTGCAATGCACCGGCTACATTCCAATAATGCATGTTAGCTATTTTTGATGATTTGATTGAGGACATAATGGAGGTATTTATGGATGATTTTTCAGTTTTTGGTAACTCATTTGACCTTTGTTTGAATAATTTGGACAGGGTACTCACCAGGTGCGAAGAGACCAATCTTGTCCTCAACTGGGAGAAGTGCCACTTCATGGTACAAGAAGGTATTGTGCTGGGCCATAAGATCTCTTATCGAGGAATTGAGGTGGATACTGCTAAAGTGGATGCGATTGCAAGGCTCCTGTCTCCAACTTCGGTTAAGGCCATAAGAAGTTTTTTAGGACATGCAGGTTTTTACAGGCGATTTATCAAGGATTTCTCGAAAATTGCCCGCCCTTTAACTAAGCTACTAGAGAAGGATGTGCCTTATGTTTTCTCTCAGGAGTGTTTGAAAGCTTTCAATATTCTTAAAGAGAAACTCACCAATGCTCCAATCATGGTAGTACCTGATTGGGCACTCCCCTTTGAGCTTATGTGTGATGCAAGTGATCACGCAGTCGGGGCAGTGCTGGGACAAAGGCGAGACAAGCACTTTCAACCAATTCACTATGCTAGCAAAACTCTTACAAATGCTTAGGAGAACTACACTATTACAGAAAAAGAGTTGCTAGCAGTTGTTTTTGCCTTTGATAAGTTTCGCTCCTATTCGCTTCTATCTAAGGTGATTGTTTATACTGATCATTCTGCCCTTAGGTACTTGTTACCAAAACCAGATGCAAAACCAAGATTGATTAGGTGGATCTTGTTGCTACAAGAGTTTGATGTGGAGATCAAAGATAAAAAAAGCGCTGAGAATTTAGCAGCAGATCACCTATCTCGATTGGAGAATCCAAACTTGGAAATGCTCGACGAGAACGAGATCAAGGATAAATTCCCTGAGGTGCGACTCTATGCCATCGCCCAGGTAAGTGATATGGAAATTCCTTGGTTCGCGGATATTGCTAATTTTTTAGCTGCAAGGATTATACTGAAGGGACTTCCACACCAGCAAAAGAAGAAATTCTTTTCTAATGTGAAACATTATTTTTGGGATGATCCTTACCTGTTTAAAGTATGCGCAGATCATGTTATTCGAAGGTGTGTACCACACCTCGAAGGTTGGAGAATTTTGAGCCACTGTCATTCAGAGCCTACGGGTGGGCATCATAGCGCCAATAGGACAGCTCATAAGGTCCTAGAGGCAGGATTTTATTGGCTTACCTTATTCAAAGATGCCTAGAGATATGTTGAGAGTTGTGATTGTTGCCAATGAGTGGGGAATATATCCCGTAGGGATGAAATGCCACAAAACCCCATCATCGAGATCGAGGTGTTTGATGTGTGGGGGATCGATTTCATGGGTCCTTTTCCAAACTCTAATGGAAACAAATATATTTTAGTAGCTATTGACTATGTCTCTAAGTGGGTGGAAGCTAAAGCCTTACCTACTAATGATGCTAGGGTAGTAAAAAAATTCTTGAAAGGCCTATTTTCTCGATTTGGCACCCCTAGGACAATTATAAGTGATAGGGGAACACACTTTTGCAATGCTCAACTCGACCAAGTACTGAAACGTTATGGCGTTACACATAGGATAGCCACCCCGTACCACCCCCAAAGTAGTGGCCAAGTGGAAGTTGCCAATTGCGACCTTAAGCAAATTCTGGAAAAAACCATAGAGTATCATAAGAAAGATTGGTCAGAAAAGTTGGATGATGCTCTATGGGCATATAGAACCGCCTACAAAACACCACTCGGGACCACACCCTACAGACTTGTATATGGCAAGGCTTGTCATTTACCGATAAAGATAGAGCATAAGGCTTATTGGGCAATTAAGAGTACTAACGTTGATTTTGAGCGTGCAGGTTCTCACAGGAAACTTCAATTGAACAAGCTAGAGGAATGGCGAGTGAATGCATATGAGAACTCCAAATTATACAAAGAAGGGGCCAAAAAGTATCATGATCAGTGAATCAAACAAGGTCGACAATTTAAAGAAGGTAATCATGTTCTTTTGTATAATTCTTGCCTTCGTTTATTCCTAGGTAAGTTGAAATCCCGGTGGTCTGGACCATTTATAATTATACGAGTTTTCCCGTACGGGACTGTTGAAGTTACACACCCGGAGAAGGGCACATTTAAGGTAAATGGGCAACGGTTGAAGTTATACTTGAGTGGAAACTTGGAGCATGTTGGACGAGAGGAGTTTTATCTCCATCCAATAGAACCAACATGAGAAGACGTATCCCGTTGAGCTATCGACGTTAACTAAAGCGCTTCTTGGGAGGCAACCCATGTCTAACTCTGCTTATACCTTCGTTATTTAAGTTTATTTTCTTTTTATCTAACTCTGCTCTATTTCTTATATTTTCTTTCAATTTTTCGTCATAGTCTTTTCCCTTTTAGTTTTATTGTTGCTCTTTCTTTTTAGTTTTATTATTTTTATTTCTTTAAGTTTCCTTTCTTTTTAAATTAAAAAAAAAAAAGAGAAAAAAGGTTACACGGGTAAGGGACATGGTCGTGTCCCTGCCCGTGTCCATCCAAACCTACAAAACTGCCTACCTACCGCCCATATTTCGGTTTCACTACGTGGGCACAGAAAGTTACACGGGCTGGGACACGATCGTGTCCCAGCCCGTGTGCACCCAGAATTCCCACTCGCGAACAATATGTTACATGGGCATGGGATACGGTTGTGTCCCAGCCCGTGTGCATCAAGACTTCACATGTAGACCACAGAATGTTACATGGGCATGGGATACGATCGTGTCCCAGCCCGTATCCGTCCAGCTTTAACGCACGAATACAGGTTGTTACACGGGGTAAGACACGGTCGTATCCCAACCCGTGTCCGCCCAGGTAAGGCCCTGCCAAGACAGGAAGTTACACGGGCGTAGGATATGGTCGTGTCCCATCCCGTATCCGCCCAGCACCCACACAACTCAGCACACACTCTGCACAATTTGTTAAAACACATACACACCCTCTCAAACACTTACAAACATCTACACAAATTCATTTCACATTTCATCTTCTTTCCATTTTCTCCTTACGTTCCCGATCCAAGTAAGTTCTTTTAATTTTTTTCTTCTGTCCTCTCTTGTTTATGTTGTATTTTCCTCATTGTTTCGGCATGTTTAGCTACCCAACATTTAGGTCTTTTGTGAATTGGTACATGCATTTTCCCTCTTCTTAGGATGATGAGGGTGGTGAGGAAAAGGCAACTGGGGGTAGTGAAGAGGATGTTGAGAGCAATAAAGAAGACAATGATGCTACGATGGCCGAGGCACCATCTGATGAGGAGGATGAAGAGACGGATTCTGATCCCTCTTCTTAGTTCCTAATTTTTTGTGTTGTCTTTTGTTGATCAAGGCTTGTGAACTCCGATATATATAATGATGATGTTTCTTCATTTTGCACTTCTTTTCGACTGGCAGGGAAGTATTAGTTTCTTTTCAGTACATATGTTTCCTTTTTCTTTATGCTGCTTTTTCATGCTGCTATGATTTTTCGTGGTACATTGAGGACAATGTACGTTATTAAGTGTGGGGAAGGGATATATATGAATTTGTTATTGTTTAGGAGACCAATTATTTACATTTGACCCAATTAATTTTTTTAAGTTAACTTGCAATAGGTGATTAACAAGTATTGAGCCAAATCAACCGTGTCATCTTGATCGTTATTGATCTTATGATACTTTACTAGAATTGATTAGTCAAATTTTTGGAAGGCAAAGTTACGAGTTATTTAGCTTAGGACTTTAAGACTTGAGATTGGAGCAACATCGCTAGTTGAGAGTTAGTCATGGTTATTTTTAAATTTACTTTTATGTATACCTTTCTCTTAGAAATTTTTTAAAGCCCTATAATTTTTAGCAAACAAACAAATGAAATTCTTCTTTTGAGAAACCCCTGAAAAATCACAATGATTAGAGGTCAAAAGTAATAACAAGTGTATGAATAGAAAAATTGGTAAGGATTCGTCTTGGTTCATCAGAAGAGCGAAATTGAGTCCCAATGCCAATTCTAATGAAAAAATTGATATGGAACGGCCTTAGTCCGTCAGAAGAGTAAGGTTCTTTCCCGCTATTAATATAAGGAATAAGTTGGTATGGATCGGTCTTGGTTCGTCAGAAGAGCGAGATTCTTTTCCTCTACCAACGCAATTGTGCTTAAATAAGGTAAATTTAAAAGACCTCTCAATAAAAGCATGAATTAGGGGGATGATCAAAGGAAGAGTGGATGTAAAATGTGTTTATTTTAGATTATGGTGCTTGGTGAGATGGAAAAGAGAATTGTATACACTTTAGTCAAATGGATAAAATTTTTATGGCTCTTTCTCGGTTAGCGAGATGTTAAATCTAATTTTTAGTTTAAGAATCCTTGGTTAAATGACTTGGGTAAACTTTGATTTTCATAAATTAACTAGTGAATTCTAATATTAAGTATGGTTGGAACATTCGAATATGGTCAGATAAAATTGGTTGACTTTATTATTGCAAGTTAGTTGAGAATGATTTTCTTATCTTTCTTCGGGTCAAGTGTATTCGTTCATAGGTTTCCTAAATAGTGATAAATTTTTATTAGCGTTTCTTATCCCGAAAGTTTTGTTTTGATTTATTTGCTTGAGGATAAGCAAATGCTCAAGTGTGGGGAAATTTGATAACTCTGATTTTAAACATATTTCATATGGTGATTTTATAGTATTTCCCTTGCATTTTTGGTTTTCTTTAAAGAAAATGATACTTAATTGAGTAAAATTTTGATTTCAAGGTTTGAACGCGTTTTAGGATCGAAAACGAAGAAAATGAATCAAGTTTCACTCAAATCGGATTTCAAATGAAGGAGTTATGAAGTTTTGAAGTTATGCAGAAAAATTTACCTAGGTGCAGAAAGTTACATGACCTGGGGACACGGCCATGTCCCAGGCCGTGTTTGGTGACGAAAACAGAATCCTTGTAATACATATATAAAAGGATATCTTAGGATTTCAAAAGAAGGGAGATATTAGAGAAACGAACGAGACACTAGAGAGAAAGGAGACTTGAGGAGAAGGAGAAGAAAAAGGCGAGAGCAACATTAACTTCAAGATTAGAGAGATTGTTCATCAATTAAAGGGGTTTTCCATGTTTTATTTTATGTTTTTGATAGAACTCGTTATTAGATTCATTATGATAGCTTAGAATTCGAGTATTTAGGATTATGGAACCTAGGGTTTCATGTGACTCTTGGGTTGAATTATAATTTTCAATAAAGTTTCTATCTTTTCTTGATTCAATTATGTTGTTTAATTATTGATTGATAATTCTAGAGTATCAATATATGATATTATACATGATGATTGAGAAATTGCATGTGTAATTAGATCTTAGCATAATTGGAGAGAATTACATGTATACTTAGAGATAATATACATGTTTCTTCCGGAAAGTTGATTATTTGTGTGGGAATTCATTATACATTAATGCAATTCTAAGTTATATTACTAAGTGAAGAGATTCCGGTAAATAATTTAGGATTAGGGTTAATATGCTTGAGAAAAATATTAGCTTTAATTATGAATCCCTCCGGTCAAGAATAATAGAGACTGAATTGAATATATTTTAAGTGGTCACATGTTAAACACTAGGAGAAATAATTCCTAAATACGTTATTAACTTCTTGAAGTCGTTCGTAGTTTTATTGCTTTCTAATTTGTTTAATCAAGTTTCATAATTAGTTTAGATGGTTAATTTCAGTATTTTTAATTCATTCAACTCATCACAATTTTCCGGTTAGATAATAAAGCTAAAGTTAATATTAGTACTCAAAATCTCTGAGGGATCGACTCGGACTCACATCCGCTATATTAAAATTGATAGGTGTACTTGCATCATATCACCCCTTTTCTAGTTTCCCTTTTTCTCAACCTATGCTCCTTTCCTTCCCATTTCTTGCCATTGCCTTTTTAAGTCTTGTACGAAAATGGAGCTTTTCTGAAAAGATAGTACAAAAATAGGGTTCCCAATAAAGATACTATAGAAATAGGGTAATGAAGTTTATATTGAAGTTGTAGGTATCAAATACAACTTCAATACAAAGTTTTAGATAGAGGAAGTTGTATGCATTTAATGCGACTTCAGTTATAATGCGTTATAACTGAATCATGAATTATTCCCACTTATATACAATCAACACTAAGTGAACATTCAAACAGAAACAACAAACATCGAAATTGAAAATCGAATAAGTTAAGCATCTCTAGACCTTATGCTTGGAAAGTTTGATACAGAATCACAACACTCTAAGTGTATTGCGAAATTTGAACTTGTATTGCTAAACAAACCTAAGTACACAACTTGAAGGTAACAATCTTGTGAGAACAAGAGGATGAAAAGCATGAGACACATGAAAAGAGTTCAATAATAAAGTATCAATCTGGTCTAAGCAATAGTTTTTACATGATAAGTTTAATTACAAGTACAACCAATATCCACTTATTTATTTAGAATTTGTTGCTCTATACATTTACTTGTAAGTGTACCCTAACATCTAATGTTTCCCATTGCGATGAGAGAAAAACGTGCCATATTTGGGGAGTAGTGAAGGTGGTCGCTTTGAAGGACCTACGGATGGTCAACTAGCAAATATGTGTGATCCTTAGGTGGAACTAACCAGACCTATGGTGCTGAATGTTGTTGTTTGACCCCTTCCCCTATGCTAGGACCCTAGGAGAGCATGGTACGCCTCTTCCTGGGAGTTATTGGTGTAGTTACTCCTCCATGTGAAGCTATGAAGTTAGAGTGAGGAAAGAATGTGTAGAGTTGCTACCAACCTCACTTAGGTCTATGAAATGGCATGATACTGTTCCTTCAGGCGCTTTCTTCTATTATGTCCTTCCCTTCAACAAGTACTACACCTCGTCTTCTTAGATACCTTATGGATATCCATTTTTACGTGATATAGCTTCCTCCTATGTTTCACTAGTTTCTACTTCAACTTGCTCTATAGGCAGAGTTTTGGAAAGTCTATTTCTGGCTAGTCCAGCTTATTATAGATTGGGTATAAGTGGGTACGGTATACGTTCATTTGGTATGTCTACTTGTACCAAGGTCCAATCATATTAAAAACGTTGACCTTAAAATGAATTATAACAACAAACACGTATAAGCATGGAATTCTATAAATCTACCATTTTTGGTATGAGCACACATGATTATTTAAGTCAATTGTGCCCCTCCTACCACCACCTTTCACTACACCATTTGCTTCTTTTCGGCTAGTGGTCTTTACTTCAAATAATGCATTTTGCTTGCTATAATTCACCACACTATGCGCACTTGCCTTGCCTCTCCATCTTTCAATCATTTCTAGTGCATATTTTGTGTAAACTTGACTCACAACCATTCCTTTAGTCAATTCATAGTTCCTCTTTTCCCATAGGCCAACATAGTTGTAGAAAATCTCCTTCACAAGTGTTGTTGCTAGTAAGACCCGAGCTGATTTTAGAACTAAATTGTAACTCTCTATGATATTCAATGTCATGTACCTAAAGTGGTAGTACGCATCTTTAGCTAGTGTCCACTTGTCAATGTTAAGTTTCTTAAACCATGTTGCAGCATCTAGCTTTACTTTCCACATTTCCTCGATCAATGCATAAAATTCATGATACTGTACCTATAAACCTGCAATCCTAGCTAATTTCTTACACACTTAGCTCTTATGTTTCCAATTGAAGTTACTAATAATGTTGCCTATACAGAAACTCTACACTGTAAAAGGGGGCTTCCAATCGAGGTTGGCGTCATTGAGTACTTTTTTAATATTGATGTGCCTATCTAAAATAAGACATAGGGTTTCCTGCTAGCTGCCTACCACATGCCTCTTTAACTTTTGAAGGAACCAAGACTAAGTCTATTTTGATTTCGTGTTACTAGAGCAAAAGCCAATGGTACTATGTAGGTATTCCCATCCATGGTATAGGTAACCAACAACTTATGGTCAGGCTTTTCGTATAGGAAAGTATTGTCTACGTAAACCATAAGATGGTAGAATTTAAATGCCTCCTTACATGGACCAAATGTTTAGAACACTTACTTTAAGATGGACATGCCTGGTTCCTTAGATCGTTTCCATCCCCAATCTATCCATGTCCTAAGGTTGGTGATCCTGATTGCGTTTAGAAACTCTAAAAGTTTGTTGTATGATTTCTCCTAATTATCATACACCATCTTGATAGTCTTCTTCTTCCCTTCAAACACTCTCTTTTTACTAACTTTGTACTTGAGCTCATTTTGAATATTTCGTATACTGTCTAAAATTGTAATATATTAGTTTTGACATTATTGATAAACTGTCTAAACTTATGCAAAAGCTAATTTTGAATTGTGAACCGGCTCGATTGAAGGTGAGCTTGAACCAGCTTGTAAACCGTTGGGTTCTTAGGGCCCAAGTGGTTCAACCATAGGAAACCACTAACCTATTAAGCAAGCCTACCTGAACTTTTAATTTCTAAAAAAATATAAAAAAAAATCACAACCACCATAAACTCTTATCCCTTCATCATCTTACAACATACTATCGAATTCTTACTTATTCTCTCTCATTTTTATAGTTAATGGTAACATTGTGATATTTTTTTCCCATATTGATAATGTATTCTAAGATTTAAATAAAAAAATCTTTCTCCTTTTCAATTTCTCTTGCTTGACTAATCTTACTTAAAATTGTAATATAGTATCGTGATTATACGGTCCAAGTTAATTATTTTGGAATGGAAAAAAATTTGAACCGAAAATAAAAACAAATCATTCATGAGTCAGTGATGTATACATAAAGTTTTAGAATTATGTAGAAAAAAAAAATAGAAATATATGAGTAGGTGATAAATTATTTGTAGTAATTTATGAAAATGAGGAACAAAAAAAAAAAAAAATAATGAACACACAGTTCTAGGGCCATCGAATTAGCCCTTAAACTGTCGATTCGGCTATTTAAACAACCGATTAGGTTGAACTAGCCTAGGTTTGTAGCCTTAAGGGCCACGCTTGGTCCAACTTGTCGTTGGCTCATGAACTGACGGTTTAACTCAGTGTGCACCTCTAAAACTGTCTAGCCATAACATTACTATCAATTTGTAGATGATCTTGATATATTAACGAATTGACATATGTATGTGGTCCCTCGAGGATAATCATGACAAACATACCCAATACGTTTCCCATACATGCTCATAGCCTCTACTTACAGCTATTGTCCTTCTTCGTGTAAGAAATTGACCATAAAGTTTTGTTTGATTCAATAACTTGAAAATTACAATGGTATCTAATGTTATAGTTCTTTATCGCTTCTTAAAGGTCTGCCTTCATATGAAACCTCATTCCCGGACTCGACTCGTCACTATCAGATGTGTTACTACACGTTGCATTTCATTTTCGAAGGTAATGTATGCGCTATCTCCCTCAATGTTGAAGAACGAGATCAGATCACTTACAACAGGTTGGCTCATCTTTGTTACTTGAGATTGAACCGACACTTGTATGGACACAAAAGGATGCACAACAGGCACATTACTTATGACTACATCAAAATCCACCCCAGTGTTACCTTCATTGTCTTCCTCATCACTACCATTATCATCTTCCTCATTACCCTCTCATCATCTTTCTCATCATCTCCTTCGTCATTACTATCGAAAACCATGGCAATCTTCTCTAGATCAGGATCATATGTTGGGTCCTTTTGCCAAATTGCCCCATATTCTACATCAAGTTGTTCTCCATTCACATCAATGTTGACGTCTTCATTTGTACTATGGGCTCGACTATAATAAGTGATTCATTTGCATCATCCATAGGAAAATTAGTTATAGTTGAGTGCATTTGTGTTGTACAATTTAAGGTACATTCATGAAAAGTATCATCTTTAGGAGGCACACTTACTTCCCTATAGGTCATAACATAGATATGTTGTATGCAATATTCACCAAAAGCTTCTACCATCTCAATGAAGTTCTTAATGTTATCATCATCTCTGATAGCTATCAAATCATAACACACTTCGCTTTGATAATATGAAGGGCACTCATGTAGTCTCCACTTTGGTAGTATCAATGCCAATTACTACAAATCTTATGCAAAAAATTATTATAATTTGCATAATTCTTCATTTTGAGCTTCTTCACAGGCTTTCTATCACACCATTCTCTACTTAATTACTTTATTGCTTATCAATGAGTTAGCAAAAACACCACAAAAATATTACATTCCATACTTTGATATTTGAAGTTGTAGAGACACTAATTTAACTACACCGAAAATATCTTAATGGGGCTTTCACCAAGCATCTTCTATACATTTTATAAACAACAAACTATCTATGGTCAACAATTTTTGTACATGATATCTTGAAATGGACTTTAACAAGTTATACATTGCATTCGTATTTTTTTATAGAAAAAAATTTATACTACATTGCAAACACCTATTTTTTCTAAAATTAGACATGGAAAAAAATTTTTCAACAAAAAAAAAAACTAATGTAGAAGATGATGTAAGTTATACCTATTGATCTGTGAGAAATTGGGTGTTTCTAACAGAGAGAGAGAGAGAGAGAGAGAGAGAGTATGTGTTTGCACGCTTAAACTAAGTGTAGAGTGAGTGTGATTTATGCGGTTGAAAAAAAGGGTATATATATTATATTGAAGTCGCATAGGGAATATGTGACTTCAGTTTAAAAAGAGTTACATGTCCTTTATAACTTTTTTTGTATTATTTAGAGTATTGAAGATGCATGCTGTGCATGCAAAATTTCTTTAATCCAAATACACAACTAAAGTTGCATGTGACTTCTTTATTTGTTTTTTTTAAACTTTTGTACTCCACATGTAACTTCAACATAAGATCTCATGAATAGTGAAGTCGTGTGTACTACTATATTTTCATAATATGTTTTTTGGGAGGCCTATTTTCATATTATTTTTTGAAGAGGCCTCATTTCCATACAAAACTCTCCCCTTTCCTAGGTTTCGAGTCATAATATTTTTTATTGATATTAAAGAGGGGTTTGTTCATATAGTATTATAACAAATTTAACAACAAGTGCATATGCATGCATATATATATATATATATATGCATAATGTACGGGTGATGTGTAAGTAAATTTAACATTATATGCATCAATTTTAATTACATTATAAATATTTCGTTAATTAAAAGAAATATGTGTAAAAAAAGTTAACATAATATTTGTTGAAAAAAGTTGACAGCAAAAATTTATATAATTATATGTTTTTCTAAAAATAGCATAGAACATTAATAAGACAATAATACTAATCTCAATTCATTTGCTTCATCATGGAATTTGCTATATACATAGTGACGAAAAATATTCTGGCCAAGTGAATTATTACGTAACTTATAGGAAATCACTATATGAACATACATAACTTGGGGATAAAGCCACAAAGTTCATTGTACATTGCTGACACTCCTTTTTAAAAAAAAATTATTAAAAAAAAGAGAAAAATCTCAAAAGAAAATTGAAAATTATAAAAACACAAAAATTTGGAGTCAGTGAAAAGC
This sequence comes from Lumnitzera littorea, assembly GCA_024138015.1. Classification (NCBI taxonomy): domain Eukaryota; kingdom Viridiplantae; phylum Streptophyta; class Magnoliopsida; order Myrtales; family Combretaceae; genus Lumnitzera; species Lumnitzera littorea. The sequence continues at coordinate 67,831,150 of JAMXBB010000008.1, forward strand.
CTAGGAAAATAAAAAATATATAAAATTGATAAAAAGTACAGAAAAAAATGAAAAAAGAACTAAAAAATGAGAAAAAATAATAAAAGTTGAAAATTTTATCAAATATAGGCTCAAAGTAGGCCTCATTTAGGTTTAAGTTGACTAAAATTTAAATAAAAGAAATTTTTAGGTTAAATAAATTAGGAAATTTGGTCATTTTATAAAATGAAATGTTTTGTAAAATCACTTGTTGGTTTGTATGTAATGAACTTGTGAGTCGGGTCTAACTACAGTCGATGGGTGACCCATTCAATTTATAACATATTGGTTTGGTTTAAATAAACTTAAATTTCAATTCGTGTTGTAATGGCTAGTAATCTAGTTGGTAAGAGCATGCTTAAGTAAAAGGTACGTTGCAGGCTTGAATCCCACTTCTATCAAGATTTTCGGGAAAAAAATAAAAAAAGGAAGGAATCAGTCGAGCCGTGTCCTGTTCGCTGTCTTCTTCTACCCACGGACGAGCACTAACTCGTCCGCCATTAATGGCAGCAAAACCTTCCTGAGTCCTTCTTTTTGTCTGTTTTCGATTCCTAATGTGCGGGAAAACTAAAAGACATCGGGATAATTCATTAACTCTCATAAAATGTGATTAGAACCACAATTGAAAAAAAAATAAAAAAAAGAATTTGGAAAGTGCACAGTTACAGATTTTGCTTAAATTTATGCCTTTTCAACTCCCCAAAGGGCTAAAACTTGTGTTCTATAAATGCCTGAAGCCATATTTTATGCTTAGAGGAGAAGATGGGACTATAAAAACACAAATTTTAGATTACTTTCTCTCTCTAAAAAATTTTCCTCGATTAAAAACTTTCTCTGTCTAGTTGGTTAGCAGTCGAAAACGCGTTCTTGGCCACAAATCAATAACCAAGAGCTTCCTCATCCACTGAAATATCAGAACAATCACTCATTTAATTAAAATCCTCCTTTGCTGCTGCTAGCGAATGCTGGTATCGACCGTTTTCCATCCCGTTTCGATGAACCACAATTGCAAACGCATTGTTAGCGACTCTCACTTGGTGTCTGAGCCAAACTCCTAGTGGCCGAAGATCTTTCTGTGATATCCGTTGGAGCAAATTTAGTCTCTCAGCCAGGTCTGTTGCCCTTCTCTTCCTTCTTGTACCATTCAATTCATTTTGTTCTTCCTTTTTAGTTTATGTGTACATTATATTGGTTAGTAATCCATACTCTTCTTTTTAATGTAATATTTATTGTTAGAGATTATATGAGAGGCTAAATCATACTATCATGTTATATATGTATTGCATATTATAGTAATGTAATCATGTTATTTTATGCAAGTACCACTAAATTGTGCAAGAGTTATATTATGATTTTATCTCAAGAGAAATTAAGTTGTATGGTTGAGCTTTAATATTAGAAGATATATCATTCATTTGCTATATTGAAATTCTTATAAATTGTTGTAGTAATCATTTTTTTTTTTTTTAGTTGTTGTTAGTTAATGCTGTATATAATCTCTTGGCAACTATTGTGATATTTTAATTGAAATACGTTAAATAAGTGGTCATATTCATAAATTACGATGTACTATTGGAAATTATCAATTCATCATAAGATATATAAGTATGTTTATGTATAACATAGTGTTGTCGCAATAATAAAAGTTGTTATATTAGTAGATTTTATGTTCCATCTACAACGTATTTTGGAGTACTTTATCGTAATATTTTCATAGCCAATGCTATATTTGTGTTTATCATAATACTATATATTAATGAAATTAGGTAGGTCATATTGTGTATATACTGTGCATAGTGTATACAGATAATGCAATGGTGCAAAAATAAATGTCATCCTTCTTTCTGATAAAAATTATAAAGAATATTTTATGGTAATATAAATTATTCAATGTATAGAAACTTTTTTTTTTTTTTTTAAATATGAAATTTTATACCATTTCATGTTGGTAATGCCGGATGCGTATGACTATTTTAAGTAAATTCCGAGAAAGGTTTTATTGCATAAGTACTATATGGGAAATGTAAACAATCATGTTTGATCACTCTAATTTTATTTTGAATGTTGGTTATAGTAGAGGGTTCAATACAGAATCCCTATTGTTATTTGTATATGATGTATCATCTATTACTTTAAACTGCTGGGTCATTTTATTATATACATTATAAATTAATGGTATGCATTTGTATATCGTAAGTTAAATATTTTATTTCCTGTAAACCTCCAAGTCGTCTGTATTGATGTGTAAATTTTGTATACAATGTTTCATTTTGCCTTATCCTGTTGGTTTGTAATAACAAAGATTTTGATAAGGTTCATATTGTATATAAAATTATAGGGAATTTATATTAATGATGTCCATTATTCATGATTAAAATAGTGAAGTTTATTATTTGTAAATAGGAATATGTGTTGTAATAAAGTTTTTCAATGATTATCAAATTGCTGTTGTATTAATAATCAATGTTACACAATCAGCAAATTAGTCGTATGATGTTTCCTTGTGTTTTAAAAAAGATTGTAGTATCATATATCAGATGGCCATATAATAAGGAAATTCATGTATATACATGTGAGCAATTTTAATTACAGAATTTTTATAGGCAATAGATCCTTTTAATTTTGGTAATGGATTGTAATTTTTTTTTTCAATAGAAGGATAATGCATTAAACATGAAAACAAAATAAATGAAAGTCTAGCGAACAACCAAAAAGATTACCCTACATCTATGACAAAGGAGGTATTCCTCATGCAAAGGTCTTAGGAGGTAGAACCATAAGAAGATTAGTTCATCATAAACGAAGAAAAATAAAGGGATAAAGCATATGAGAAAATAGAGAAGCTTGGAGCTTATAATCTTTGCTTTGCCAAAAAGTTTGTAGTTTCATTTCTTTCATGGTTGATCCTGCATAAAGACAAGGCTTAGCATGGTTTTATAATTCGGTATAATAAGGTGACAATGATCAATATCTATGTTAGGGTTTTTCTAACATTCTTGTGCTTGCAATGAGTCAGTAACATAAATAACTTTGGAGCACCCTTTGTCCTATGCAACGTATAACCCTTCTCTAATTGCACTAAGCTCTACTTTAAGGGGGAAAGAATTGTATTCTATTTATGTAAGGCCCAAAGAATAGTGTTGTTGTGATAAAAGCAAATGACTCTAATGTTGGAAGTGGAATTAATTTCCAACACTGCACCATCATACTCAATTTTTACCCATCCGTCCATTGGTTTAGTACCAAGAAAGTCTAAGGATTGTCTTTTCCATTTTAGCTTTTCTTTCTTATAGACAATCCACCACTTGTTCGCTTCTTGCTTGATTTGTTCAATGCATCCCTCATTAGATAGTGGTCCCCTAAAAGTAAGGTTATTACATTGCTTATAAATACCTTTGAGACTTTCCAAGATGATGGCATATCTTGGTGGGTTAATTCTTTTCTAATTAGTCCTTAAGCGCTTATAGTTCACTTTTATCAAATTCCTAAAGTTTTCAAAGGTTAATAGATTAGCAGGTATGTAATGCCTAGAACTGCCCACAATCTCTTAGACTAAATGCAATTTAACAACATGTACTGGATAGTTTCTTTTCCTATTTATAGAAGGGGCAGAGATGCTAGAAAGGAAGACATCTCTTTTGCATATTTTCCCCATAGCTAATCCATTATGTAGGATTCTCCATATAGAGAATTGTGTACTGGGGTATGTGGGAAGTTTTCTTATCCACTTCTATGACTTAGAGCTTTCATGGGGTTGAGCTTCTTTATGTATTTGTAGATACGCCGATTTCATGGTTAGTTCCTCATCAACCTGATGTGGCCATCTCTTAATGACAGGTTCTGCTTCATTATTATTAAGCACTAAGGATCTTAACGGGTTATGGATTCGATCATCTAGGGGATAGCCAATGACATTTTTCTTCCATCCAATATTATTGTCCCAAACTTGATACAAGAATAAGTTTCTATCATACTTACTCAGTGGCCCATATAGCCTTTCTTCAACTGGTTTATCTCTTACCCAAATGTTACTCCAGAATCTTGCTAATTTCCCATTCTTAACTTTAAAATGCAATCTTTTCTCTACCCATTCTAAGCCCTTTTTCAACTCTGAATAGAAAGACAAACCCTTCTTTTTCTTGTCATTTAGTTATTGGAGCCTATACTTTTGTGTAACGAAGGAACTCTATAGCAGATTCTTCCTTTTGAGGTGCCATGCTAAGTTCACAAAGTTTGTTTTGTCCCTCTTATGAATATCCATTAAGCCTATGCCTCCTGTTTCCTTTGGTTGCTTTCGCTTATTCCAATTGATCCAGTACATCTTTCTCTTGTCTTGAGTACTGCCTCAAATGAAGCCACGATGGATTTTCTCAATTTTTCCTGTTAAACTCTTCGACATAGTTACAACTTGAGAATAGTAATTGACTATCCCCTTAAGTGTTGAAGTAGCTAAGAGAGTCTGACCATCCATGCTAAGAAGATTCGATTTCCATCAGGATAATTTCCTTCTTAACTTTTCCAAAATGAAAGATAGATCATTTTTTGTCAACTTGTTGCTTTCTCATATAGGGATACCTAAATACTCACCAAAATTCGTAGAAAGGTCAATGCCAAAAAATGATGATATGTGTTCCTTATCTACCACTAGTATATTTCGAGAAAAGAGGATGCAGGATTTAGAATAATTTACTTGCTATCTTGACAAATCGCTAAAACCATTCATGACTTCCACATAGCTTTAGCATTTTCTTTTGTTGCCTCTCTAAGGAGAAGTAGGTCATTAGTAAAGAAGATATGTGATAAAGCCAGATTCATACCTCTAACCTTCGAAGGACTTTACTACTTTGTAGCCACCATGGTATGAATAATTCTTTTAAGGATCTTTATTCCCAAGATGAAAAGATACGGGGATAAGGGATCCCCTTGCTTAAGACCACAACTTACCAAAAAAAGGTTCCATCATAGACCCATTTAGCACAAGTCTAAATTGAACTGAAGCCAAGCAAGAACCTCTCAACTTTATCCAAGAAGGAGGAAAGTTTAAAGTTGTTAAAGCAAACTAGACATAATCCCATTCCATACGGCTGTAGGCCTTTTCTAGATCCAACTTTACAACCATCCACTTCTTCTTTCCCCTTTTTTTATTGATAAAATGTAGAACTTCTTGAAAGAGGATAACATTGTCCCTTGTTGCTCTTCTAGGTATAAAACTGGATTGCTCGAGGCTGATAATCTCTTATAAGAGAGGTCATAAGTGATTCATAGGACACTTACTCATCACTTTATAGAGAGTAGTACAAAAGCTGATTAGGCGAAGCTCCTATACCTTGCTTGCCCTAACAACTTTTGGAATTAAAACCAAAAGAGTTTGATTCAATTCCTCGGGCATGGTTCTCGACTATAGAATATCACTTATGAGAGAGCATACCTTAGTTCCTATAACTTCTTAAAATTACTTATAAAACTATGTGTGAAGGCCATCAATGCCTAGGGATTTGTGATTGTTAATACGCTAAAGAGCTTGCTTGATTTCAACACGTGTCTTATGTCATTGTAGAAGTTCTTTCTCCTCTTCTAGAAGACATCTCTAGCCACTCTTCCATTCATAAGAATTTTTCCATACAAATAGATGCTTGGTAGTATAAAGATTGCTAAAAAAATTCATAAAAAGCTTTTGAATTCCTTTCTCATCTTCAACCCAAGATTTAGATCTTCGCACTAAGACACTAGCATGGAAGTATCTAGTGTTCCTCTCTCCATTAATGATTCAATTAGCTCTAGCTTTAACTACCTAGAGTTTTTCCTCTCGCCTAAGGACCCATGAAAGCTCTTCTTGTAATACTCTTTCTCTATTGATAAGCCTTTGGGATGGTCTGTCAAATAAACGTAGGCAAACTTTTCTAACCCTTTGATCAACTTACGCTTGTGAACTTGTACAATCCCAAAAACCTCCCTAGTATAAGTTTTTAAAACTTCAATAAAATATGGAAGGTCTCGTAAGAAATTGAAATCTGAGTTATCCTAAACACTGGCTACCAAAGGCTTAAAACTTGAATGCTCCAACCACATGGGTTAGAATTGGAAGGCCCTATTATAGGTTGGAACCCCTGAAACTTTAAATTTGTATTTAAGGGGATTGACAAGTTGTCCGAATGGTTGGAGGGGATATGGAAAACTTTGGTTATTAGAAAGGTTTTTCTCCAATCATAGTTTTCCTTAGGTCAAGCTGTGTTTAAATAAGTTCAGATAAAATTTTTGACTTCTTAGACCAAGAGAAATGTAGCCCAATAAAACCTAGATCAACCATACTACAGTGGTTCATATAGTTTTGATACTCTTAGGCTCTAGTTTGGTTAATTGTTATATATCCCCACTTTTCTTATTTAGATAATATTTCATTAAAATCTCTAATAAGACCTAAGCTCTTGAAACCTTTCTTGCCTAATCTTTCAACTCCTCCTACAACAAACACCTAATTTTTCTAGAAGGGTGCACATATATAGCAAAAATAAACTACGAAAAATCACAATTACGTACTTGAATTTCCATCAGGACTTATTGGCAAGAAATGTAAGGTCAATGGATTGCCACCTCCTCAGCATTCTAAAGGACTAGGATTCCCCCATTGAGACGCTTTTGCATCAACATAAATCATGTGATTATAGCTAAGGAAGTCTTTTAACTCCAGTAAGGCTTGCCTACCCATTTTTGCCTCCGTGATAATAAGAACATGTAGGTCATATTGGCTCTTGACATCACAAATAGCTCTTTTCCTACCTTTAGAATTTATGCCTCTCACATTCCAAGCTAGCACTTGAAATGGTAGCTTATGCATATTAGAAGACAAGGTGTCAAGAAGTAATCATCTTACACCAATGGTTGGTTGTGTAAATCTGCTAAAAATACCCAAGAGTCATCCTTCATCAGCATTATTGAAATAGTATGCAAAACACCACCATTTGTAATTCCCATGCTGTGAGAAGAACCATCCTCTCTCTTTCCTCCATCAATGATAAGATAATGGGAATCCTTTGAACATCTACTAGGGCCTCTGTTTGCTAGTATAGTCTCTCCATTGGAAGCTTGTACATCCATTCTATCACTTTTAGCATGTCGTCCCCTAGCAAATCTTGCTTGAACATAATCATCTTCACAACCACCATGAATTGGTTTGTAACTTTGATCAATCTTTGTCCTTGCATATATGTTCTCACCTGACTGATGATTGGTTAGAACAAAATCTCCAGAGCTTGATTTTTTTTTTTCCCATCTAGTTAGATGGAGGATGATCCCTTGAAGTTCCACTGGCACCAACCTTGAAGACCCATTTGCTTAGATTTCCCAAATTTGTGAGTTCGAGTGAGTTCTTGGTTTGTTTGAGTCACTGCATAGAATTTGCAACATTACTTCCACTTCTAGCATTTTTACCATTTTGCCTTGTAATCTTCTTAACAGCCATCATTGAGTTCCTTTTTCATTCTTCTCTCACGGTTGTTCTTAAGGAATTCGAAACACCTTTTCCTTTTTTATTAGAGTTTTTTTGGAGTAGTTACGCGACTCAAACTTTCCTTAGGTATATTTAAATCCCTAGAAGATAGTACTTCTTGATAGTTACTTCTTTTTCCAATTGTTGTGACTCCTCATTGGGTACTATGTTTTCACTACCTGAAGTATGTCTATTCCCATTCCCTTTGTGGACTTGTCCATTATTATGGCATACAGGTTTGACCTCCTTATTCTTGAAAGCCCTTTTTTAATGTTGTACTTTTATCTAAGGTCCATACTGCTCATTAATAATCAATTCCTTTTCAACCATCTTTTCAAATGATTTAATATCTTCCTTATCTAAAGAACATATCTCTACTCTCTCTCCCTTTTGAACTTCAATGTCACCCTCCTTATTACATAATTGATTTTCATTCTTACTTCCTTCAACAAGATCCTCTCGTTCCAAGGTGCTTTCCTTAGGAATAACATCATCTCTCACCATTGTTTTAGCAAGGATATCAGTAAGGTGTATCTTGGCCTTTAATTGTTTTTCTCGAGAAGGGTATTGCCATTTATTAAGGCTAATGAATCTACAAACTACACATAATCTCGGCAAACCTTCATATTAAATTTGATAATATTTTCCGTTGAGGATTAAAGTGTGTTTAAATGGGGTATTCATATCTACTTGAACACAAAACTAAGCAAACCGCCCTCTCTCCAATCCAACGATATAAGAATCGAACCGTAAAATTGGACCAATTTTCTCTCCAATCCTTTTAGTTGCTAGTGGCAAATAACATTCAATTGACAATTTGGTAATACATACCCAAATAGCAATAGTGTTAAACGAGGACTACTCCATGTTAAAATCTGGTTCCCATCTTTTTAATGCCAAATAATGTTCGTTAATGAACCATGGATTGTTTTTTATAATCCATTGATAATCAAGGTTATTATCAAGGGATATAAAATAAATTCCCAACCCTAAATGGATAAGCTTGAAATTACTTAAAGACCTCCACATTTTTTTCAAACGATCATGTACAATCTTGTACCCTAAATTCGGACATATAATCTTTGCAATAAATGTATGATGCAAATGTGCATAAAGGATATCTTTTTTTTTTTTATTTTTTTATTTTGAGAATGTTACGTAATATGTTCCTGGATCAGCTCCTTCATTCAATCTCTCTTCCTCTTCTTGTGCATTGTCTGTATCATGTTCAATCTCACCTACGATAGAGTAGTTTGGAGGATTTTCAAAGAAAAACCTTTCATATGCACTTAGTATGTTAGTCAAAACTGTGTCTTGAAGGAAAGATGTGGTGGTCCATGCTTAAATTGGACCACATTATCCATAGCACTAATTGCCAAAGGTTGACCATTGTCAAACGCTAATCTCTTTTGGCTTCGTTGAGCTCTATCACTTTAGTCATCTTTTGAGAACATTGGAGAAGAGTGACTAGGGTTTCTTGACTCCATACTGGAAATATTCAGTAGTAGATTGTAATTAAAGCTAATAAAAGTGCTTGTAATACATTCTAGTAATTTGTAACCATAGCACATTGATTGTAATATTGTAATCTAGTTTATTTCCTTATTTTTATGAGTTATAGATGTATATTGTAATAATAGGATGTCATTTCCATGGACTAAATATATCATTTTTTTAATGGTCTTAATATCTTTAGGTTTTGTATGGTATTATCATAAAATGTCATACATTTATGTTATTAGGGTTTATATTTTATATTGTTAAATGTAGTTGTTACAATATTCATAGAACTTTAATAAGATCATGTTGTACACGTATTATATAAATTACCATTATACTATTTTATAATTTTGTTGTTTCACTATCAATAAAATACATCTTTTGTCTATACTACTAGCAGATACTAATTAATTAATCACATTGTTACTATATATGAAAATTATTCTGCTAATTGTGCTTTATTAAACAATCTTCATACATTATAAAATTCATCATCATATTATTATATAATAGCGTTAACATTTTATCATCGTATTATTAGATTACATAGTTATCACACTAAGTGATAATTATCTTAATGTAAGTATCTGATATCTTTATAAAACAATATTATTATATGTCGTTATTTCTTTATAGGGTATTATTAAGTTCCATTACTCAATAGGAGTTATATATATATAATAAAAACTATCAATTTTCCAAACAAAGGAAGAGTGTGTAGAGGGGGAGCCTATGGTTGCTATTTTGGTAGTGTAGAGATGGTAAAGATGCTTGTTCTTGTGGAGGCATTTAAATATGAAGTCAAAGAGGATGGCATAATATTATTATTGAATTGGATTGTGCATCAATTTATCACCCTCTTAAACCACCTTAACAAATTTTCTCTTACATTCAAGACTTGTGGTTTTCGAAGTCAAAGTTTCGATCCATCAAATTCAGTTTAATCAGGAAGCAAGCTAATCAAGTTGTTGATTGGATCGCAAAATATACCTAGAAGAGGATGTGTCCATTGGATTGGGAGCTATCACCCCCATCTTCTATAGAATCTCTTATTTTATTTGATGCTAGTCATGTTGATGTTGATCTTTCTTTTGATACAATTGCAAATATAGTGAACGCTTTACATATTTAATGATATTTTTGTTTATTGGCAAAAAAAAAAAAAAAAGAAAAAGTTTTCCAAACAATAAACCTATTAAGTTTAGTAGTAACAAGTAATGACTAAATAGGAGCCAATGAAAATGTTTGCAGTACATAGAATAATTTGTTAATTCATCATTGTATATTTCATTTTTTTTTTTGTCAAAGAATTTGTATATTATAAAATATGCATGTCATAATTGTAGCATCCATTTGTAATAATGTACCAATATACCATATTGCATTCATATCGCAAGTCAAATATTAATATTTCATGTTTTATATTGTATATTAGATTTAAATAAATGGCACCATAGTAGTAATATATATGAGATTATACTAGGGAGCAGTGCATTGTAATCGTGTTTGTAATATGTTGATTCAATTACATCCATAACATGTATATATAAACATATTAGTAAACGAGACATAGAATTCTTTATAATGTATGTAAATAGTATGTTTTGTTTAACAATTAGTGCAATAGTAACGCATTGTAGGATAATTTAGTGAAGTTATAATTTGTTGTCATATGATTAGTTTCATGCAATATTATATCTAGTGTTGGTATCTTTTATTTGTTGTATTGTAAGTTATATTGCCATCGACAAGTTAAAGAGCCCTATTTAACTTTAAATTTTCTAGATTGGTTTTAGTTCATTGATTTTTTTAGATAATTAATAGAAGTGGTCTAAGGTCTTTTAGTAGTTTTATAATTCACAAATCTAGTTAGCTGCTTTGGCTCTAAAATAAGTAGTCCCCCAATCTTTGATATTTGGCTTTTGATTAAGATTATTAGCCTGATTAGAAACCCGTCTAGCCATTGGTTCCTAATCTTTTCTTTTTACTTACTCAAGTTGGTTGGCGACTCTTAAACATATTTCGAAAAACCTTTTTTAATTTCTAGTTGAGCAATTTGTATTATAGTGACTAGATGTAATACTAAATTAAAATTAAAAAGGAGGGGGAAAAATTAGGCTCGACACACATTAGCTCGCATATGCTTTTTAGAGTAAATTATTATGTGACATATAAGAAATCATTTTATGAAATTGGCTTAAATCTTGATGGGGGTGAATGTGGATGGATTTGTGGGTATTATCTCTATCAAATATAACAAGATAAGGTGTACATAAATTGTACAATATTATAGAATTGCATGTAGAAGGTTAAAATGTTTACTGTAGTGCTAAATATTGTTTATACTGGTTATTTGATTTGTTACTTATACTGTCTTCATTTATCTGATCGATCGAATGTTGTATCTGAGCAAATATAATTGAAATAAAGCAATTGTGTTTTTGACGTTTATAAATAACATTGTTATTATCAAATAAAGATTATTACATTGAAACGTGGTACTTATCATACTCCATTTTCTTAATCTTACATCTCATCATCTTAATGAAAGACACCATATATTTGGAAGAACATCCTTTACTAAAATTATGCATAGGGTAATTTCTCAGTGAAAGAACATTAAAATATTATGTTTCTTTGCAAAGGAAAAAAAAAAAAAGAGGTTAAACTTACTATAAATTGCATGCATGGAGGAGCATTTGTGGATATCTCCAATTATATAGCCAAGCATCTGTAGGGTCCACATCAATTGGCAAAGAATCTTGAATGAATATATTAGATATATATTAGTACATTTGTAAGATATTAGAAGAGGAAAGGAACCATTTAATTTGTATGACAAGGATAAATACAAATAAAATCATACACTATCAAGATCAAGACAATTCTTTTTGAATTCATCTACTAAGGAATATGATAACAATAATCTAATATGGAATAAATTATGAGGGAAAAAAAAATGTAAGTCACTTAGGGTACTTTAGTAGAATGCTAAAGGTGTGACAATAGTCAAGAGAAGGCAAGCTATTGTGGAGCTCACTTGTAATGCTTTAGACTCATGACACCATAGACCATTATGTATCCTTAATCCTCTATTGACAGGTTAAGCTATACAATCCACTCCTAACTAGACCTATTCACCAAGCTAGACTGACCTAGAACCGTTAGCTTATGAGTTGGTAAAAGGATGAACTAGGACCAACCCTTGGAGGATACGATCTCAAGCTGGTTAAAGTAAATCAACGATTTAGGGCCGGTTCACTTAGCTTAGAACTGCTTTGTTTTTTTTAATCTTTTGTGGAATTTTCCTTTTTCTTTTTTAATATTGTTTATGATTTCTTAATCTACTTTCTATTTGTTTCTCTATTTTGTTGCCTATGAATTGAAAAATTTATCCTTAGAACAATTTTTTTTTTAGGATCTCGAATTAATTTATTTGGTCTGAGTGACGTCATATTACAAAATTGAATAACAATGTCCAATGCAAATTTGCAATCGAAAATTGACCCTTAATTTTTTTTTTAAATTGGGCTTGAACCGATAAGCAACCCATTAGTTCGTAACTCATCCAATCTAGTGGATTGTTAACCTTAAACCATCAAAGCTCTTAAGGCCTAGCAGTTCAACCACAAGTTTAGGCTCGCCTAAGGCAAGCTTGGTCCGGTTTACAGTTTATAATTGGCCTTGCATGGGCCTTCTCTTGACATCTCTAAATTCACTTATAAAGTTGCAACTTATTGTAAATAACAATAAATCCACATATGCCATGAATTTATTGTCTCATAACTAAGTTCATACTATCCTCAAATTAAACTAAGGTCTCTCATGATAATAAACTAAATAAATTAGAACTTAAATGTCTAATGAGTTTAATCTCTATGAACCAAATCTTCAAACCAGTCTATCAATAACCATCAACTATCGGAAACTTAATATTGTTAGTCCTCATCGTAATAGTATTGATACTTTCCACTCTCCTCATCCTAAAAGTAATAATATGCGCCACCATATTCTGATACTTGGCATATTTATCTAACCAACCTATAGCTGTAAGGAAAACTAAAAGAGAGAATCGGAGTTCAATACGCAAAACATAACCTTGTGAACTAATAATGCAAAATCACATGCATCACATGAAAAAAATAAACAACTAATAAATTATTATCTTTGTTTCAGCCTTTCAAGCAACATACAAAGGTACTCATGATCTCGCTCATACATTAGTATATATATAGGTACTTTTATTTTGCACACAGGCACTATTACCTCTAGCCCTAGGATTTCCTAATCTATCTTAGGTTATTTCAATCAGTAACTCCGTTAAGGACATCGTTACCCAAAGATCATCGAGGTGCTTCCCAAGGTTCTACCACCATTGGCTCTTAGGCTAAACTAAGCATGAGCAGCATGCAACAATTAAGAGTTGAATATTACATTAGTCCATTTTAGATTGTGTACATGGAAATTTTGTTTCAGATTGTGTAGAATCATCAAAGTGAATAAAACTCGTAAGAACAAGAGATACTAGGCTTAAGCTTAAATAAATACTCCTATAGGTTCTTAATCTAGTTAACTAAAGGTTAGTAGGTTGAAAACAACTAAACTAAGGAAGAAAATTTGAAGGAAACACATCTATAAGAAGTATGATTAAGAGTATGGCTGTGTTCTCGGTCGTACTTCTTTTTTGCTACACAACAACATGTTTACAAGGAGCCTCATAATCATGATCTATGGTTGTGAACCCTTCTAAAGTCATATCCTCTAAAGGACGGTCAAGATTAGACCTATGATCTTGACCGTGATCCTCTCTTTCTTTTGTTTTTCTTCTAAGATTACACTTAGGCTTCATTTTTCACACATCCATAGGAAGCATGGTTGTAAGCACACCTTTGTTTCTTGACCATGATCCTATTACTTTCCCAAAACTCCATTTTTTTTTTTTATATATTTTTGATCCATTAAACTCCTTCTTTACTCAACAAATCTGATTCTACACCTTGTTTATACTATTCATAATTCATTCTTTCACTTTTTCATCCATTCTTAACTATTAAACAAGAGTTTCGATGAATTTATGATACTTGTATTGTTGTGAGATCTTGCAAATCTGATACCATCACACTAGAAACACTAAAATGTTTACCTTAAAACATTGATTTAGTTATGATCTCACGAAGGATAGAAATTCTCTTAAAACACTACACATTACTTAACTTAAAATCCCTTCTATCATTTTTAGGATTTACTTTTCTCAACTAAACTTCGGTACACAATATCACTTATTCCAAAAATGATGTTAGAGTCTTTTTCATAATAGAAAACCATGATGGAAGCATGATTTGTTTATCCTACCTTAGGGTTCCATGTTGGGTTGCTCAATTGGGTTAAGGAAAGGCTCTATTTGTAGAGAGTTTAAGCTTAATGAGAAAATAACAAAAGAGAGGTTATAAAGCTAGGTCAAATTGAGGGTGTCTAACTTTTTATAATTCCCAAAATACCCCCTCTTAAATTATCCTTTACCAAATCATCCTTGTAATATTTAATATAATGACTTTATTATTTTCCTTTTTTTAAGGTATTACATCTTACGTTCCTTAAAGAAACTTTCATTTTTGAAAGTTTACCTGCTTCTTTGAATAGTTTCAAATACTTCTTTCTTATCTCTTTCTTTAACTCCCATGTAGCCTCTTATTTAGGATAGTTTGTCCATGGCACTTTGACATAAGGTGTCTTTCTTCTCCTTAACTCCTGAGTCTTGGTATTAACTATCTTTACAAGTCACTCCACCGTTAACAAATTTGGCTATAACTCCAATTGTTCCAATGCTACAATCGAAACTTTACCTTGGGTTCCATGTAGATTATCATCCTAATCTTGGTTGGGTATGTATTTCTTTACTATTGACACATGAAATACATCATGTACCCCTTCTAGGTTGAGTAGTAAAGCCAACTAATACATAACATTGTCAATTGTTTCCAATACTTCAAATGATCTAATGTACCTAGGGCATAGCTTCTCTCTTAAACCAAATATGACTATGCTTTTCATAGGGGATATTTTCAATCGTATTGGATCTCCTACTTTGAACTCTAAAGGACATCATTTCAAGTCAGCATAAATCTTTTGTTCACTTTGCCCCGATTGCATCCTTTTTCTGATTAATCTCACTTTATCAAAGGCTTTTTGTACTAACTTTGACCCTAAAACTCATCTTTCTCCCACTTCGTCCCAATGCAATAGAAA
This sequence comes from Lumnitzera littorea, assembly GCA_024138015.1. NCBI lineage: Eukaryota > Viridiplantae > Streptophyta > Magnoliopsida > Myrtales > Combretaceae > Lumnitzera > Lumnitzera littorea. Next base: position 67,846,400 of record JAMXBB010000008.1, read on the forward strand.
CCTACACTTTCTTCCATATAGTGCCTTGTATGGAACCATTTATATGGTTGCTCGATAACTATTGTTACAAGCGAACTCAACTAAGGGTAGGCACTTGTCCTAATTTCCATAAAAGTTTAATACACAAGCTTTCAACATATGCTCTAGCACTTGTATAATTCTCTTAGATTGCCTAACTCTTTAAGGGTGAAATCCTATACAAAACTGCACCTTAGTTCCTAAAGTTTTTTGTAAACTTCTCCAAAATTCACTCATAAACTAAGTATCTCTATTAAAAGTACTAGTCATTGGCACTTCGCATAATCTTACTATCTCATGTATATACAACTTGACCAACCTCTCTTATGAAAAATCCAAGCGGATGTATATGAATCGAGTTTTTTTTTTTTTTGTTAGCCTATTAACCATTGCCCACATTGCATTGAGCTTTTTTTTGGTCTTGGGTAAATGTGCAACAAAATTCATCTTCATACGCTCCTATTTACATTATAGTATAGGAAGCGATTGTAACTCTCTTGTTAGCTTCCGATGTTCAATTTTGACCATCTAACATGTCATAGTCTTAGAAACATATTTTGCAATCTCCTCTTTCATACTATTCCACTAATGATGGCCTTTTAGTCCCTTGTACATTTTGGTATTGCTAAGGTGTATTAGATAACCACAATAATGAGCTTCTCTTAATATCTCCTTTTTTAGCTTCTCATCATTAGGTACACATAATCAATTCCATAGCTAAGGATGCCTCCTTCATCAATGTTGAATTCAATTGCTTAGTTTGCTCTACTTAACTCTTGATTTCTTGTATATTGACATCTTCAACCTATGCTATCTCTATTCTTTCCATTAGTATTGGTTGAATGTGTAAGCTTGCTAAGTTAATCCCTACTTCTTGAGTTACCACCTCTAGTTCCAATTTACCCATGCCTTCAAACAACTATCCTAAGAGGTGATAAATATAGCAACATTTCCTTTCTTCTTCCTATTGAAAGCATCTGCTATGACATTAGCCTTTTCGAGGTGATATTGATGTTGCAATCCTTAATTAACTCTAACTATCACCACTGTCTCATATTTAGTTCTCTTTGGGTGAAAATGTTCTTTAGGCTTTTATGGTCTATATATACCTTTACATTGTTCACCATATAGATAATACCTGCATAATTTTAGTGCTAAAACTACTATCGCCAACATTGGATTGTAGGCAGGTAGTTATTCTCAGATGGCTTTAGTTAACAAGAGACATAGGTGATCACTTGATCCCCTTGCATTAAAACATAACCTAGACCTTCACCTAATGCATCATTATAGATTGTATATTCTTTCCCACTCTAAGGTAATGCTAAGATCAATATTAAAACAAGATTCTCTTTTAGTATCTAAAAACTAGCTCACATTTGTTATTCCATTCAAACTTTATCCCTTTTCGAGTTAACTTGGTGAGAGGTGTAGCTATCTTGGAAAAACCTTAAACAAAGTGCCTACAATATCATGTTAGTTGCAAGAAGCTTCGAATCTCAATCACTGACCATAGTCTAAGCCAATCCATTACTCCTTCACCTATTTCTAGGTCAACTAAGATACCATCTTTGTGTATTATATGTCCCAAAAAGGATATTTACTCCAGCCGAAACTCATACTCTTGAATTTGGCATATAAGTTTTCAATCTTTAATATGCTTAGCAATAGTCTTAAGTGAATTTCATGCTCTTCCTTACTCTTTGAGTAGACTAGTATGTCATCAATAAAGATGGCCACAAACTTGTCCAAAAAGTCTATGAAAGCCTTGTTCATTAGGTCCTTAAATGTTGTTAGTGCATTCATCAAGCTAAATGGCATCGCTTATAATTCATAATGGTCGTACTGCATTATGAAAGTTGTCTTCTACATGTACTTTTCTTTGATCTTCAATTGGTGGTACCCTAATATTAAGTCAATCTTAGAAAATACCTGAGCTTCGTGCAATTGGTCAAACAGATCATTGCTTCTAGGAAGAGGGTACTTGTTCTTGATTGTTACCTTGTGCAACTCTTATAATTGATGCATAGTCTCATAATTTTATCCTTTTTGACAAAAAGAACAAGTGCAACCAATGGCAACACACTTGGTTTGATAAAATCTTTACTTTGTAATTCCTCTAATTGAATCTTTAGTTCCTCTAGCTCCATTGGTGCCATTCTATAAGTCGGTTTAGCTAGTGTTGTACCCGATACTATGTCAACATTGAACTCTATCTCTTTAGTTAGGGGTAAACCGGGTAAGTCTTCAAGGGATACCTTTGCAAACTCTTTCACTACCGATATTTCTTCAAGTTTCACTTGGGCTCAATTTAGCCACTTCACTTTTGAGTTAAGTTTAACTTAACCATTAATGTTGCCAATTTGCTACTACCCCACTACTCATATGTATGTAAACCCTTAGGTTTCTATGCTTCTAATTTCAAACTAATTGGGTGTTCAACTAGAATATCAAAATATACCATCGAGTTGTAGAAATAGCTAGTGACGTAGTACTTGGATAGCCAGTTTACTTTAGGTATAGCATCAAAGTCTGACATCTCTAAGACCTAAAGATCTGCAAGCATAATACATCCTTGAATCTATACCTCAATAGCTTTACATAACTTATCTAGCATTGCTCCTCCTCTCTAAGGAATATCTATACACAAAGAATCACATTTCAACTCGGGTTTCAAACCTCGTACATGCACAAAATCATTTAAGATACATGAATGAGTAGCATTAGTATTGAATAATATAAGGGCACTAGTAGAGTGCATGAAAAGCGTACCTGCTACAGAGTCTTGATCATAGGTATCCTAGTGCTAATGTCGCTACAGAGCATAAATACGCTTTAAGGCTCCTTGTCTCAACCGTTAAGGTCTAATTATTGGTGTTCTTCTTTGAGGTCTCACTAATAGATATACTTTAACTATCTCTAGGATCATAGCTAACTATTTTCTTATGGTGCTACACTTAAAAACCTCATGTCCCCTTTGCTTATAGTTATCATAGGAATTGACTTCTCCTTACAATCTTTGTTTATGTGTTCAGTCTTGCCATAGGAGAAACATGTTCCCTTTGGCCAACAATATTTGTCAAGCTCATGTAGCCCAAAATATCTTAGGTACCTACGTCCATTGGGGGTAGGAGTGGAGGCAAAGCTGGTAAAAGTGGTTTAACCTAATAAAGATGTACTGGGATGGCCATTAGTCTTACTAGCTTCATCTATATCATAGGTCTCTTGCCTTTATCCTAATATAAAATACTTGGGCCTACTCTTTTCCATAACCCTACTCCTAACCTGTAGAGTATCTATTCCTCTCTTTGCTTCTTATTTTGCTTTAAACATTTTGCCTTTTCCATTACCTTATCATATGTCAACAATTAAAATGACCTTACCTCATACTGTAGGTCTGCCTTTAAACCTTTAAGGAAACAATGAGCCTTGATTGGTTATCAACATTGATTGGTTCTAGTAAAAATTAGATTAGGTGGTTTAGTTTTGCCTCATGTTTAGCAACTATCCCATTGACCTATTGGCAATAATAATATGGAGCTTCCATCGCGTCCCTTACACTGTTTGGGAAGTAATTGTCATGAATAGCTCTTGAAACCTTTGCCAATTAGTTACTCCTCTAGCCAACCTAATTTTACTTAACCACCATCAATTGTGGTATCTTATTGACCTATTAAAAAAGTTTGCTTGTTTAGCAAACTTGTCTAAGAGAACTGCTCCTATTGTCATCTAGCTCTCTTAGTAGATTATTTACAGTCTAAAGCAATTGTATACCATCTATTATTGCCTAGCCTTGACCTCTTCGAGGCACCTGCCCAACTTATGCCACTTGGTTGCCTTGCATTAGGTAACCACCTTATGGCGATTGTAAGCCGTATACTTGTGCGACTAGGTTCCAGGCGAAAAATTTAAGGCATTCAAGAAGGTATTTCGATTAGGTTAGGATTTTACGAGGATTTTAATAATATTAGTTGATGAAAGCCTAGAGGTTTGAAATTCAAAAATATAATAAAATATTAAAAATATATCTAAAGAATGAAATTTTACTACACTATTATATATATACCGAAAACATACGTATTAGGCCTAATTAATTAATGAACTTTTGGAGATAAATTATAAGAGTAATAAAATTATTAATTGATGTAATATAATATGTAAAAGGCACATATATACACCAGGTATAATTAATATATAATTATATGCACCCATAATTATAATAAATACCCGAAAATGTGCAAAATTCACTAAATAAATAAATAAAAATATGGAAAACTTATTAGAAAATGTTTTGAAATTGGGACAAAAATTTCCTCAAGGCATGGCGAACTAGGAAGTTAGTTAGAGAGGATTAGTGAATTAGGAAACCTCTTGTTTGATACCTAATCTAAGTGAATAACACATGTTAAGCGAAAGAATTTCAAAACACCTCTAAACCGCATTAAAAAAATGCAAAGCTTCTTCTTGATGAATGCTTTGCTCATTTGTCAGTGTAGAAAAATATTGGGAAAGAGTTTAAGTGAGAGAAAGTGGTAAGGAAAAATTGTAGAAGAGATAATGTAATTGAGGCCATTTTTGGAGTTCCCATAGTTTGAGAGTTTTTGGAAGCAAACAAGGATTGTGTTTTGAAGGAAAATCCCATGACTAGCTTGGTAGACAAACCTTCATTCCTCAATGGTGGCCAAAGCACCATGTTACTATAGGTGATGGAATTTCTTTATTTGTAACTAAAATTTAAAAAAAAAATAGCAAACAATCTTTAAAAAATTTGAAACTTGGTTTTTCCTAGTATTTTTGCATGAGGAATTCAAATCTTAAAGTAGATTTTCAAAATTTTGAGTGCTAATATAGGGTTCTTAAGAAAAACATCCAAACCACTAATTTTCAACTACATTTTAGAAAAACAGTTTAATGTAGTTTCAACTTGAATTTTTATGAGCATACTCCTAAAATGATATACTTTGATGATATGTGGTTAGATTTTCAAAATTGAATAATTGGATTCTTGGAAAAATTCCATTTTCACAAAAACAGTGCATCGATGGTTATGAATTTCTAAAGAAGCTTAATGAATTTTTATAAAACCATGTTTGAATCTATATCTATCTGTATGTAGCAGCTAAAAGTGAGGTATTTTAAATTTTAAGTTGATGATTTTTAAGTTTAAGTTGGTACTTGCTAGTTTATGAGCTCAATCCTAAAATTTTTAATAAATTTATAACTAAGTAAAAGGTGTAGTGTGGAATTGTAATGAGTGACAATAGAATTGAGTTGTTAACATGCTACATATTTAGATTTATTAAGGTTCTAGAACTTAGGGTATAGTAAATTATGTGTAAAGTAGTAAAATGTAGAAATAACAGCAGAGTTAGAAACTCTGTCAGAAGCTACGTCAAAATGTAACTTAGTATTGAACATTTTAAGCATACTAAGAGATGGACCTAGATCAGAAAAGTAGTTTGAATGTGGACTCTACACTCTTTCTAGAGTCAGATTATAAGCTAAAAACTTCCTAAATAATAACTTAGAACAATAGGTTAGAACCTTAGTTAGAAACTCAGTTAGAACTTACTTCACTTAACTAAAACTTAATAAATAGTTACATAAACTCAGTTAACTCATGCCAAAAACATGTCTAATATTGAAGATAACTTCTTACTTTGTATGGTGAATAAGAAATAAAGTTGTGAATTAAATTTTAAGAATCATAAACGAGGACACACATGACAACTAAAGATAAAGTAACACTATATCAAGATAAGTGAGATCAATGTTTCACTGTACTTTGAAGTATTATGTACTTGTTTGTGATTATAGTTAGTTGTTTGTACATGTATAGAACATTTGTTTGAGATTTGATTTCCTATGGTAGGAGTTAAGCTCCATTTTATGTTTGCTTGATGAATGTTATTCTACTTGAATTATTTGAACTTGGTCGATCAACCTAGAAACAAACTAACTAGAACTCAACCTAATGTGTAACCTGATATGCATTGCAATCTACTAAGAGTAACGGTGATTCTTAGGCTAAACATGGATCATTTTGATAAGGATAGTTGAAATGGCCCTTTCCCTACGCTTAGCTGAACGAAGTGACAGGAGAGAAGGTTGCAGCAAAGTTGGGGTTGTGGTTTAAAGGTAGTCTCAGGTGGAGGGTATTCTCCATTGTACAAGCCCTAATTTGATTCCAATTCATGTGTAAAACATTAAACTCCTTAACCTAGATTAGAGTGGATAAAATTTCTCTAATGTCAAATGGACCAGATAATATCATATGATAGCATTTGCTTGTACGTACATTATATCTAACTAACTTGATTGAAAACCTTGCTTGTGATGTGCTAAATGCATACTTTATCTCTATCCCACTTACTGAGTAAGTTGTCCTTTATTTTCCTATAGTTGTTTTGCAGGTCTAGGGTATATTTACAAGCATGCCACCTAATTCCAGAAGATTAGAAAGTGGGGTTAGGAAGTGAGGATTATGAAGATTTGTTTAAATTTTGTTCTAATGTCAATTTTACTAACTTTTAGGAAAACTACTAGAGACTCCTTAGGTAGCCCTCTAGTTTTCCACTAGTAATATGTATATTAAGTTTTGTAAACTTGTGGATTTTTATAATCCTCTTCTTGAACTTTTTTTTTTGTTTCCCACACAAATATAAATTTGTAAATACTTGTAAATTTTAAATATTTTAACGAGTACTACTAACCAAGCTCGATTCTTTTAGAAAGCTTTGGTTACGAAATTCAGTTTTTGTAATCATCTTTAAAAACTACACCATAAGGTTATAATAAGTATATATAGAATTAGACGCTTTAAAGTAATTGAGTTAGGTTCGCCTTATCTGAACTAAGTATACAATAGCAACTATGAAGTTGGCTTTTATCCTAAAGTACCTCACATGGCAGAGTTGTTGTGACTCTATCTCTTTGAGATGTAATGACAATTATCCACTTAGCTACTGTCCCAAGAAGTTTCCCTCTACTAAGGCATCTTTCCCATTAACAGTTATTGTATAAGGTAAAGGAAATCTCCTAGGTGGCATTCTATAAGAAAACATAGAAATAGATCAAAAGAAGGAAAAAAAGGAATTAGTTAATAACTAAAAACAAAGGATACAAACTAAAAGATGAATAATAAGAAAATCAACTAAAGGAAAGAATAGTAGACACTTTCAAAACTAAACACCAATCACTTTACCAATCATCGGTTCACTTAAGTCTACCTGCTTCTCACATTAATCGATTAACTGTAGTGATCTATTGCTTATATTTCTAAGTTGATCATAACCTATACTTCTAAGTTAATTAAAATTTAAGTTTTAATACCATCTAATCCATAATGCCCTCAACTTAAGATACCATAGACCGCTACGTGTTTCTAATCCTTTAGTGACACATAATGCTCTACAGTATGCTACTAACATCTCCAAATTCACTTGTAAAGCTGCAATTTATAATGAATAACAATAAATCCTCTTAACTAAGTCCTTATAATCCTCAAATTTAACTATAGCAAATCTCAAATATGGTCTCTCATGACAAAAGCCTAAGTAAATAAGAACTTAAGCATCTAATGAGTCCATAAACCAAATCTTCATATCGGTCTAACAATAACCATCAACCATCAAAAACTTAGTATTGTTGGTCCTCATCGCAATAGTAGTAGTACTCTCCACTCTTCCCATCCAAGAAGTAATAATATGCGTCACCATATTTATCATACTCATCTAATTGATCTGCAGGCTTGCAATTGTAAGGAAAAATAAAAGAGTAAGCAAAAGTTCAGTACGGCTATGATTCATGGTTATGAACCCATTTGAAGTCATAACCTTTAAAGCATCGTCAAGATTACACTTATGATCTTGACCGTGATCCTTTCGTCTTTTATTTTTCTTCCAAGATCATGCCTAAGCTTCATTTTTCACAATTCCTTAGGAAGCATGGTCAGAAGCATGCTCGTGTTTCTTGACCGTGATCATTTACAAGTAGTGTTAGGTTTTGAAAATGTGATTTGCAATGTTACTTCGAGCTTTAATGGTGGCATAATGGTACTAAGGAACTTGTAGTTGAGACTAAGCTTTATGTAATTTCACAGGAAATACATAACGATGTTGAAGTACTCAATTCTAACTTCCAATGTTTCCTTTCTACTCTATATGTTAGTCATAGGTTGCAAATAAGAAGTTTTAATGGTAAGATATTAAATTAACAACATAATTATTGTAGAGGCCTTAGACAATGATTTGAGACTTCAATGAAGCATTGTCTAATAGAGGAAAGTGGAGTGGTCAAAATATTTTCCCATCTCGAGCTCAATCATACCAAGATTATATAAACACACGTGGTGTGATTGACTTAGGATTTGTAGGTGCCAAATATACTTAGATCAGCAAAAGTAAAATTACCACTAGCTTTCTAGATTTCAACTAGTGTGGTTGTACTATCCTTATATAAATCTTTGTATGGAACATTAGCTTACCCAAATTTCAATTAAACTAATGATCTAGAAGAGGTTTAGGGAGGCACTAATAATAAAACTATGAATTGGGATTATGCATTAGAAAAACAAGGCATGAACTAAGGGAAATTAGAAGTAAGATTCCAGAACACTCCTTTAGAACTTTTAAATAAAGAGGGGTTCTTGAGTAAAACTCTTGAATCAAATTTTGAAGTAAGAGGAAAAATCATGGTAGCCAAAACTCAATCAAAATGGTTAGTCGAGGGGGAAAGAAACACTAAGTTCTTCCATTTAAGTACAGTTACAAGGAAATCTAAGTCTAACATTTTGACTCCTTTTAATGCACATAGTACGGGATTCTTTGACCATTCTTCCTTAAAGAACTTAATAGATAACTTTTATTCCTCCTTATCCTACTTTGAGAATTTTAGCATTCCCTATGATAAAGTAAGTTTGTATGGGATGGTTCTTTGTTGTCCATTGAGGCTAAAGAGAAATCAAGTGTTAGTCTAATCAAGGAGGAGAGCAAGATTGCCTTAATAAGTATTGGGCCTAATAAAGCATTAGGCAATGATAGGTTCCACACATGTTTTTTTATAGAATATTGGGAGATTGTGGGAGAAACAATCATGCTAGAAATTGAATATTTATTTTCAGAAATATGGTTATTGCCCTATAACTGAACACAACACTTGTTGTTCTTGCGACAAAATTTAATGGAGCAAATATCCTCAACAATTTTAGACTTGTAAACTTTTGCACTACGGTTTGTAAGATAACTACGGAAGTATTGATTAACAGGCTACGTCCGAACAAAATTATTAGTCCAACTTGAGCCAACTTCATTCCATGGAGATGAGTTGTAGATAATGTTATCCGTTATCTAAGAAATTATGCACTACTTAAGAAAGGAGGAAGGGAAAATTAGATGGATGATGGTTTAAGTTAACATTTGAAAAAGCTTATACTAAGTTGATTGGGACTTTACTCATAATATCTCGATTGCACTTGAGTTTCCTTAGGTTTGATTGATTGAATGAATTGGTTTGTGCCTTATAATGGTGAAGTTTGCTGTACTAATAAATGGATCAACTCTTATTGAATTTAAATAAAGTAGAGGAATTAGGTAAGGGACCCATATTCCCATACCTATTCATCCTAATAACGAAATTCTTGAATTGTATGATTTAATACTACATTGAATGCAACATATGAAAACTCATATGACTCGTGGGCTCAAGCTTAAGCCCATTTTATGTTTTCTTTGTAGATAATCTATCTTTGATGGAAGATGCAACTGAGTGTCATGCAAAAACTATGATATTTGTAATGGATTCGTTTGGTAAAGCTATGAGTGAAGTAAACTAATTGAAGTTGGTTGTGATTTTCTCTAGTAATGTAGGAGATGAAGTAAGATGGATTGTTTGCAATATTATGGAGATTCAATAGAATGACTTGGAAATATACCTAAGACTCCCTATTAAAATTCGAGGAACTCAAATGGTTAGTTTGGAGTTTTTACACTCATTATTTCTTACCTATTCTTTTACCAACTTTGGTTGGTTGATGAATCTAAGTCAATATTTAAAAATATTTTTTAAGAAATATTTTCTTTACTTTTTTAACAAAAAATAATTTTCCTTCATTTTCATTAGACAACTCATATTAAGTAAGTCGGCCTTATTCTAAGTTAAAATTAGGAAAACAATGTGAATTTTTAGGTTCTATATGACTAGTTACTTTACTAGAGATCTTGATTTTAGTGGACAAGCCTAATTGGTTTCCTAAATATAAAAGAGAGATTTACTTATTTTCTTATTCTGTATGTACTTTCTTGTATAAACTTTTTTATTAGTCATTGAAATTAGATTAACAGTATAATTAATGTGTAGAAAATGGAAAGGAAAAAAAAAATTAAAGATGAAATATTTTATAGGATTCTTTTTAATCAGGCTTTAAGTGTTTAGTCATGGCTCGACTTGAGCCATTTAAGAACCTAAGATGGATGGCCATTGTGTAGCCCTTGATTTCTTGAGTCCCTTAGTACCATCTGATGGTGATAGACAAGCCCAATCCATGCTTCTATATAATTGCTTAGCCCATTTCTATAAATGCAAGGCTACAGTAGGGAACTTATAGAACGCCTTGTCCTATTCAACACATTAAAGGAACTTTGAACTAGATAGATTAACTAAAATAGAAGAGCATGGTGATTTTCAGAAAGTGAAAAATATAAATCTCATTTGATAAATACTTATTATATACATATTTTATTTCATTTCATTCTGTAGGTATTTTTAAATAGAAGAAAATATTTATCATTTTGATCATTATTTCATTCCATTCAAATCAATGCAATTCCAAATTATATTGGTAAGCCAGATGTGACATTAGTGTTAATTTTGTATAATATTTGTATAATTTGTAAATAATATAAATAAATTTTAAGAAGCTCTTTCTTATAACCTCAAGGTTAAAGTGCAAAATCTTTTTTATATGAAGAATTTTCAAGATGCTAAAGTGATACTCTAAGAGCAACATTATAAAGGGACATAAGAACCTTTGCTAAGGAACCCTTGCGCATTGATAAAGTGAATTGTAAAAGTTCCTTCCCCCTCCGTAAGTTCCTTTCACAAGCATTGGTTCGGGGCTTTTTTTCCTTTATTTCTAAAGTGGAACCTATTATAGAATATACGATCTATCATAGTTTTGAAAAATTGTTAAGAAATCTTTTTGGAGGAACTTACCATAAAGTGGTAAATTACTTAATAGGTAAAGTTAATTATATATATTGGCATAGCATATTAAATAACTTTTTAATGAACTTATTGATAAAGATGTTTAAAGGATTTTCTAAGAAACTACTTGACATAAATGCTCTCGTGAATAAAGTTAAATCTGATGATTGACATGTGTTTGATAACTTTCGAGTCGAGTGAAAAATGGGAAGAAAGTTTTGGAAAGGAAAAGAAATCAAAGGGAATAAAAATTTTAACTTTATTCGGATAGGAAGAGTGGAAACAGGAAGAAATTTATGAAAATGTTTTATTTTCTCTTATTTGGTTAATGTAAAGAAAATGAAAATAAAAAAGAAAAATAAATGATAATTTGATTAAAGTATCCTTTATCTTTTTTCAATTATTCCCTTTTAAGGGTATCTTTATAACTTCCAATGTTTTCCACCAATTTCTTTTGATTTTTTCTCAAATTTGAAGACATAAAATTACCTAAAGTATAAACATTTACACTCGCTTCTACCCTATTTATCCTATTTCCATTGCTTATTTGAATTACCAAACACATATTCTTTTTTCTTTTTTCTTTTTTGCTCCCCATTTCTGTTGGTTTCTGTTGATTTCCTAAAATTTCCCTGGGTAGGGTAGGGAAAAAAAAAAAAAAGGAGCCGTCAATTTGGGCTTTTGTGATTTCGGCTCAACCTTTCCTGCGTTAAAGAGTCGAACGTCTAAATAAGCCCAAAGTATACAAATATGCTCTAACTAAAATACGAAGAACGAGGATGCTACGAAAACGAGGTAGCCTGAGTGACAGTCGGAGAGAAAGGGTCAGAATAAAAGGGGAAAGAAGAAAGGAAAAGGAGCGTGTGTTTACTGAGCTGGGCAGACTGGTATGGTAAGAAAAGCTAATGTGAAAAACAGGGCTTGCCAAGAGATTGGAAGGTAATTAATTAGGTAAGTAAAACTGTTGAAAAGTGAGGGGCACATTTCTGTAATTCCGTTGTGATTTTCTCTCTGCATCTTGTTGGTAATTCTTGAGTCCACTAGTCTTTCGTTTAAGGATATGTTTAACACTATCACGAAGGATGTTTTTCGACTTTTTTTTCGCAGTATTTGTTGGAAAGAATCAAAACCCTACGGTCGTTAAATATTATAATCATAGTTATATGTGGTTATGGTACTAGTCCTTGGAAGCGGCAAGTGACGATGGAATGCAATAATAGTGTTATCTAGTACAGAGTGGGGAAAATAATCTTCCTTTTTCTTTTTTTTTTTTCCTTTTATTAAATATTATCCATAATAGTTAACAATCAGCATCAGTTACACGCTATGATATTTAACTCTACTATTAATTGCCACTGAAAGCTACTGGTAACTGCGATCTTTTAACACTGCAGTGATAATATTTGACAATTTTAGCGATGATCCGCCAAGGACATTCTAGAAAGTTTTTTTTTTTTTTTGGGTGAAAGAAACATGCCCAAGTATGCATTTGAACTGTCGATCATTCCATGAAATCGTTGTATTGTAGGTTGCAGTTCGTTCACACATCTTATAGCTCTTACCTAAAACATTGAGGTCCCGTGTTGTATGCATTTATTAATGAATTAAACAACGAGACCTGCAATAAAATTATAAGTCATGCCTCAACTTTAAGATTTTAGCCTTTGGGAACTGCCTTGTTGCATTTGAGCAACTGATGAGTGGACTCAATTTTTCTCGGGGTGGTTCCTTCTGCTTGTAAGTTTTGCTACCACTGCATCATTTTACTGGGGATTTTATTTGATCGATTTGATTCCTCTTTTCTTTTTCCCATTTACCAGTAGATATGAGGGGACCGAATGTGATGTCTGCAATGCGTAAGAATAAACAGCAGAGAATGAATCAAGAAAATGTCAATAGCTGCAAAAATTTATGTGATATGCCTGATGCGATCTTGCATTGGATAATGCATTTCCTTCCATTAAGAGAAATCATACAAACAAGTATGCTGTCAAGAAGGTGGCAGAATTTATGGATGTACATCCCTGATCTCAAATTTGTGGAAGAGAATGCTATGAATATAATTGCTTTCATGAAATTTGTTGATTGGTTTTTGCTTCTCCATGATCGTGTTTCTACAAGGACTTTGTACCTCGATTGTGTTGTGCATGGTGATGCATCGCAAATCAATACATGGATCGCTTCTGCACTGAGCTGCAATGTGCAAAGTGTTTCGATAGTGCTCACAAAAATGGATAGTGAGTACAATTTTGCCTTACAACATATTTAGGTGTGCAATGATGACAGAATTGTACTTGGATGTAGATGGTATACTCCAACTTCCTGTGTCAACATGCCTACCGGCTCTCAAGGAATTGACTCTGTGGCAAATGAGATTTGCTGATCGAAATGCGTTTGATAAGCTGTTTTCAGGTTCATGTCTTGAGGAGCTGTCTATCAATAATTGCAGCTGGCGACATCTTGGGGAAATGAAAATTTCGGCTCCAAATCTATGCAGCTTATCCATCGTAGAAGATGATGATGAACTTTATAAGTTCTATGCAGACAACCGACTCATCATACATGGGTTTAGTCTTAAAACATTTTATTATTCCGGCCCCTTCCTCTACCCCACTGATTTATTTGACCTATCCTCACTTGATGAGGCTACTATAGATTGCAAAGCGAAACCTGTCCACTCAGATGAGATCAGAAGTAAGATTTCAAGAAATGTAAATGATCTCTTAGCAGGTGTCTCCATCGTGGAGAGTTTAAATTTGTCAGCTAGAGTTACTCAGGTATGTACTTGTTATCCTGATCTGCACATTGACTGATAAGTATTTAGGCTCTTCATATGGTGCCCAGAACTCAGAATGCTTATGATTGGTTTCTGCAATTGATTTTACTCTTTATTTATCCTTTTATCAGGTGATGTCTTTCCACAGCATTGATCACCGTCACCTTTCATTTAATAACCTAACCACATTATGCTTTCCGGATCCTGTGATGCTGGAATTTTCAATTCTTTCAACATTACTCATGAGAACTCCTCATATTAGAACTCTCCAATTCCATAAGGTAATATGCAACAAAACAATTGTGGTTCCTATAAATTGCAACATGTTTGAGGCTGATGAAAATATTGATTGGCCGCATCATGCAGGGAATCACTATGGATGAAGTTACCTGTGGCATGATGGCACCTTGTATCATATGTTCAATTGAGGAAATTATGGTGTACAATTTCGGTGCAAATGGTGTGGCCAAGGAGCTGTCTGCTATCAAGTTTCTGCTCCGTGAAACTCATGAATTGAAGACAATGGTGATTCATTGTCAAAACTTGCCATTCCGATCATGGAGTGCGATGAAGAAGGAAGTGCTTTCACACATCAAGAAGCTGCCTAGGAAATCAAATAATTCCGTGAAGATTGAGATGTTTTGAGTGTGCAAGTTGCATTTGCAACAGTTTGGTCTAGCAAAGACAGTCCAGCTAATTCTTGGAAAGCTTAACGCAGTGGCTGGCAGAATACAAGGTGAAGAGGACGATGAGCTAGTTTTAGATTTTCCTCCCACTCTTGTATTAAGCTTGTTGAAAAGTGATAGTTGAAATTATGGACTTGTGGGAAGACTAGATCTCCTGGAACCCAGGATGGTGCTTTTGGCTCCGGTAATTTCAGAGGAACTGCTCCTTCTAACTCTTATTACCCCTGTAAATACTTAATCAATCTTTTTATCACCTGGAAAGGGGGAAAAAAATAGAAAATAGAAAACGAAGAAGAAGAACATTTTGACTCTTCAATTCGTTATGCAACCAGCAATTTTAAGAACTCTCTACCGATTGAACATAAGGATTATGTGTGTCTTAAAAAATGTGTACATCCACGTATAAATGATATTGTAAATTAAAGAGCATGATATAGTATATGCTATCAAGAATGCAATGATCAAAATTTAATATTAAAATTTGAATTTTAGAGGAGATAGTAAGCTCTATGCATCAACAAGCAATGCGGGATCTATTAACACTATTGGTGGTTCTCGACAAGGTTTATACGACCATGATAATCATTAATCAAAGAGAGGATGTATGATGATTCGAATCTTTTGTTGGTTCTATTTGCAGTTAAATTACTGATTCTAATACTAATAGCAATTACAATGTGTCTGGCTAGGTCTCGGTGGACTCATGATTTTGTACATTAGTATGTATTATTGATATTCTTACCGATACTAGCACTTCCTGTATAGGGAAGTTACTTATGTTATTCGAGTTAATAGATATCTAGGTATTTTCTAGTATTGTGCTTTGGTTTTAATAATAAGTGTGGTATATAGGATTTTACTAATAGAGTATGAGAGCTTGCAAAACTGAGAACAGTGAAAGGAGTTAGAGTATTATTTGGCATGGTCACTTCGATAATTAAATTAGCATTTATTAAGGTATTATTTGGTATGGTTACTTCGATGATTAAATTAGCATTTAATTTATAGGGAGAATAAGGATGCAAGAATGCAATAAGTAGGTTAAATGCACAAAAATTGTAAGTGATTTATCGTGGGGATGTTAGTTGGTATTTATAAAGAAGGGTTACCAGAAGTTAAGGGACCAACAACAACAATTTGCCACGTTTACACATCTTGGATAATGGGATTATGCTGTCTAATGTGGTTCAGATTTGTTGGATTGTGGATATTGACTTAGTTTTCAAGCTTTATACTTTGTCTTTTAGCTGTTACTTAGTGACTGGGTAGACTATCAGTAGGCTTGGGCTAAGGTTGGCCAAAAAGACAATAGAGGCAACTGCTAGTAAGTCAAGCTAAGCCATGAGCCCAATTAGGTCGGTATGAGCCTAAGAGACCCAAATCTAAAATATTCTATCAACACTTGCCTCCCAACCCTCCTGTGCTCTCATCCCCATCGAGATGGCAAAGAGAGAGGATGAATGGATTCCTTAAGCATATGGCCAAACTAGACTTGAAGCACTCATGGTAGCTTAGCGATCTAGAGAAGAGGTGGTGGTGTTGACATCTTTGGAGAAGAGACTAATGTGGAGTGATAGGGGTCCGTATTAAGGAGACACTTCAAATAGTGAACCGAGTTAATCACACCTTAGGTCTAATTGAACACTTACGTATTGAGTAGGAGACTACAAAGACCGACCTCCTTAAAGAAGAGAAGGTGTTGAATGGAGGAGGTGGTCCAGTAGAGGTGGCATGCAATTATGTTGGTTAGAGCTAAGGTTGCATGGTTAGAGTTGAGCCGAACTAACTTGTTTGTACTTGGTATAAGGACTTCTTGAGCTGACATACTGAAGAGGTGCTATGGTAAGTGAAGAAGTTGAAGGGGTCTTAGTGAAGCTTCTTAAGGAAGCTAACCTTTTCAAATTCGAGCCTTGGTACGCGTTTCCAAGGTGCATTTAATGCGACATGATAGCTGCCATGTCTTATGCAAACACACGTATAGTTGCAACTATATTGTCATTTGATCTCGGCTGTTCAATTAAAACCATCGCTACATGTCTAAGTCTTAATGAATTAGGGGGGATTACATCGTATGGATCCCCATAACTGCTAGGACAATTTCTTAGGCCTCAAGCCTATAAATACCCTTTGACACAGCAATGTAAATACTTTCGCTTTCATAACTCTTGTCTTTCATTTTCTTATAACAACTACAGACATTTTTTTTCTTCTTCTACTTTCTTCTCCATTCATTAAGTTTCACATTTCCTTCCTTTCTTTATACTAGAATATTGACCAACTCAAGAGCAAACTCAAGTAAGATGCCTTCTAATGTGTCAGAGTATAATTTAACAACTTCAAACTCCGAAGCAACTAAGAGTGATACTCCCCTCCATAAATAGGGACAAAGAGGTTTCGTTTATGTTGGTACAGTTAGATGAGGAGTCAAGGAAGAGGTTGGAGGCATTTGATGGGTTAGAGATGATAAGGGCCATCCTACGAGATGTTTACCCCTGTGATTGTCTACTAAAGGCCATTGATTCATACGATAGGCATAATAAGGGGCTAAGTGATCGGGTAAGCAAAGCTAAGCCTATCGTAGTAAATTATGTCAACAGTAACTTTATTGTACAAGATGTTCCAAGCTCAGTAGTGTGGTTGCCATGGCAAGATGAGAGGGTTGCCTTATTGTCGAGGAGGCATTTTACAGTGCATAAGAAATGCCTAAAGCACGGGATATGCCTCCCTTTCACGAACTTTGAGAGGGAGCTATTCAACTGCCTTCAATACTATCTTACTCAAATTCCTTTCAATGGGTAGAGGTTATTAAAGGCATTCCAGGCTCTTTGTGAATATTTGGTGGTATGGGATACACTTGGACTTTTTAATTATTTTTATTCATAGAAGAGCTTAAGGGGGTGGATCTACATTCAAAACTGCTAAGGCAAAAAGCTATTTGGAAGTTTAGACTCTAATGTGAAGAATTGGCAAGATGAGTTTTTAGTGGTGGAGCTATCGTTGGAGGTGAACTTCTAGACTCATTAGATTCTATTGATCTAGACTGGAGCTTTGAAGTAGCTTAGTCTAAGCAGCTTAGAGGTCACTTAAGAGATTGAAGCTTTCATGAATTTGAGGTACGATAATGAGATTAATTCTAAGGAGACAGTGCAAAGGTACTTCACCTTACCAATCTCTCAACTCTTCCCCAACATAGAGGAAGTTGTGATGAAGAAGTGGTTGGAAAGTACAAGTCCAATCTCAGCGTGAAAAGACTCCTTCGTTGTGCCAGTATGGGCTTATATGAAGCTATCTTTCATTTTTTATTTTTTTGAGGAATGGGGAATCCTCCTTACCTGTGCTAGTCATGGCGAAACTTATAAGTACTTGTGATTTTTATGTTTTCCATTGACGCTATTAATTTGCTTTTGCAAGTGAAATGTTAGCTAGGTTTGGAGAGTTGCCTTAACCTACTGGGTCGGAACTTCTAGGGTAGTAAGAGTCTAGGAAAAAATAACACTGCTAACCTTAAGGGCAAGGTTGTGAGGCTGAAGTTAGAAGAGGGCGAGACTAACAAGATGGAGCCACCTACTCCACCTCAAGGGATTCCCGACGATGCCCCATCCTTGGAGTTGGTGGTTACCAAGCCTTTAAGCACAATCTCTCCTACATTTGACTTTGCTCATACATCTAAGCTTGTCATCACTGTAAGGGAGGATGCTTCTGCTACAAACGAGCCGGAGTTGGTGGTTACCAAGCCTTTAAGCACAATCTCTCCTACATTTGACTTCGCTCATACATCTAAGCTTGTCATCACTGTAAGGGAGGATGCTCCTGCTACAAACGAGCCGGAGTTAGTGGTACTTCCCTCCCTTTTCAAGGGCAAGGAGAAAATGTTGAAGGCCAGCACTGTAGAGGAGCTAGTGGGTAAGGAGAGGAAGGCTCTAGTGTAGACATCTTATTTTCGTCACTATTTATTTTAATTTTAGTCAGTTTTTTTCTTTTGGATCAAGTTTACCAAAAATCCAAAAAAATATTGAAAAATACAAAAAATCTAAAAAATAAAAAAAACACTAAAAAATAAAAAAAATTGAAAAAAATATATATAAAAAGAGAAATTGAAAAAAATATAAAAATTTTGAAAAAAAAAAATACATAGTGTTAAAAGTATTTGAATCGAGTCAGTTAAATCAGGTAATAGTTAAAAATATATATGTGATTTAGTAAATTTAGAGTTTTTGGGTTTTATTAGAAATATATTTTAAAAATAGTTTAGCAAAACACTTGAGTTTATAAATAGATTTTTATCCAATTTAAAAAATGTTTTAACTGAACTAACAAGAATTAAGGCTCAAATTTATTAAATTAAAAAAAATGGTGCTAAAATATATTGCATGTATATTTTAAACTATTTTGCTAGGTTAGGATCATTTTAAATTGATTTGAGTTGAGTTGAGCATGGTATTGAAAGAAAGTTAGTTCAGTTCGGAGATGTTAAATAAATTTAACTTGCACTACATAGCGAGAAAATGCCATTAGTGCAGTGGAAGGAACATGGTTTGGGGTGGAGCTCAAGATGAGGGGCATGTCTTCCGCTTGAGCGCAATGGTTCTCTTGGTCCTATCACGTGACAAGCTTTTTTTGGTTTTTTTTTTTTTTCTAGAAGTAATTAAATCTTCATCGTTTTTGTACTGATTTCGTTAAAATCTTACTAAAAATTATCAAAAACCATGTATCTGTAAAATATTTTAACTAATATCTAAGTAATGGAGATTTGATAAGAATCAAGAGGGTTGAAATCTAATTTACGAACGAATCAACTTGATCCAAAATTGACAAATGATTCAATTTCTCATCTTATAAAAAGGGTTTCAAAGCAAGCATAGGGGATCATCACCATCCTAATACAATCTTCATTGCATATACTCTCTCTCGCACAAAGCCAAACCCCAACTGACTGCAGCAGTAGTGATCCCAATCGGCCTCCAATCAGCCCCTTCGATCACTCTCTCTCAACCCAACAAACAAAACACACTCATACTACAACATCAACCCAACACCGCATCCTCATCATCTTCATCAGTCATAGCAAACACACATCCACCGACACCAGACACAACTGATCAAACTCCATACAGCCAACAACCTTGCCTTGACGGCCCATCCTCCTTGCAAACCCACAGCAGCCGACGCCATTTGGCCCACATTCATAGCCACTGCAGCACGCCACTCGACCCATTCGCTTGTGGGAGCAGCCACGCACGCGACACATACACACATGCTACAACAGACCACCGTCAACCCTCTCCTATCACCACCACGTCAGCGAGCAGCCAACATCGCATGCAACCAATCTCGCTTACACGGCCCATCGCGACCACAGCTAACTCGTCTACCCATCCATTGTTGACGACTCAAACAACCCAGTCCAGTCCACGATCACCTATCACCCACTCTCACACTTGACAACCACCCAATCACCGCCACTGTCCACTAGCGTGCACCAACCCAGCAATCGACCTCTCTCTCTCTCACACCCTTCACCTGACAATAACACGAAACTAAACCAAGTCCCCGTTAACCCCTTTTCAACCACCAACGCCGCTCATTCTCCGAGCACTATCAAGACTTGATTTTAGAACCCACCAAGGTGACTACCATAAGTCACGGCACTAGTCCCAATCAACGTTTCACTAATTGATTTCTAACAGAGATACAATTTCCTGCTTAAAATAAGGAAGCAAAACTCCCTTGAGAAGCTGTTTCGACTGCTATTGTGGTTGTTAACTACGCCCCGACCCACTTACATTTGGAGATCCATATCAGGACCTGAACCAACCCATGCATCCCTTTGTTTACGTTTGACCCACGCGTCCCCTGCCTTGGTTCAAGTCCGACCGCATGTTAACATTAGTCTAGGTGGGTGTTAGGGTTTTAGTCATTTTTATTTTCTTTCTTCTATTTTCATTTGTTTATTTATTTTTTTAGATCATGTTACTAGTTTTTATTATACTAACTTTACTTTCTGTCTTACGCAGGTTTTAAGTTATAGCTCCTATAGGGGTTGATAGTCTTGCTATTTGATTTTTTTTAAGAAGAAAAAATAGATAAAAAAAATGAAAAAATTAAAATTAGTTTGGATAGTACTAACATGGGTTCTTTTTGCAAGCCTTGATATTACTTTAGCAATAGACTTTCTTTGGCATGTAATATAATTGTCGAGCATGATTAGTTATTTTTATAAATTAGGTTTTCTTTAAATTAATCAGTACTAAACTGATCTATTTAATACTGATCCTTGATTAGGGTTTAAAAAAAATCGGGGTTTTTTTTTTTACATTTTGAAAATATTTTGGTGTCATCATCTAATCGGAGTCGAAAAAAAAAGTTAAATTATAACTAATTAGATTGATCAATTGTAACTTAATTATTGATTTATCGATTAAACTATTTTATTAAACGGTTTTTGAAAACCAAAGATCTAGATCCGGGGGGTTATGATTATCATTAACTTTTCAAATTTAAAATTGAACTTGAAGATCATCTTAGTAACCGTAAACTAAAAAAGGAAAATTAAGTTTTTTTTATAGGTGTCTACGTATTTACTATTTAAAATCAAACGTACGTAGTTCTTTTATAAAAATTTTAGTGAGTTTGTCTTATTTTAATTTTGAAAACTATTGAGTTTACGTTTTACTCAATTTGATTTATTTAAGAAAATTTCTAATAAGTGTCTAATTAATGTTTTGTTTTTGAAAATTCTAAAATAATCCTAATTTGGAAAAATGTTCATTTATTATTATATTTTTTTATTTTTTGAAAACCCAATTTTTCTAAGTGATAAAATGAATTTGTTTATTTACTAATTTATTTATTTGTTTTTGTTACCTTATTTATTTATTTATCTATTTCTACAAGTAAGTAAAAGATTCCCCTTTTCTTTTCTTTTCTTTTCTTTCTTCTTTGTTTTTTTTTTCTTTCTCTCTCTCTCTCTCTCTCTCTCTTCCTAGTTTTACAAGTACATGAATAAAAGGATAAATAAATAAATAAATAAGAAAAATAAAAAAATTAAATAAATAAACAAATAAAAAAGATTTGCAAACTGGGTTAGGCTCGGGTCGACTTTAGGTTGGCTTGGTCTCAACTTGGGTTCGCTTAGTCGACTCGGTCGACTTGGATTGTCTCGAGAAGTTGAATTGACGTAGATTGTCTCAAGAAGTTGAATTGAAGTGTCTTACCTAAGGTTTCTTGACACGAGGATTCTAATGGTAATGGTAGTTTTTATCGAAAATAACTGTAGGGGTGACTATCTTGGAGAGAGAAAGGGATCGGGCTAGAGAGAGAAAGTTTCAATTTGCTTACCTAGAGAGTTTCTAAGCTTGTGTTGTCTCTCCTTATGTGTTTCCTAAGCTTAAAAAGGTCATTAATAGGGGAAACGACCATAAATGGAAATGTCAGAATTTTGGTTTTTTTTTTCTTATTTTTGGAGTCGATTTATTACTGAATTTAACTAAATTTGGACGAAAAATGAGTCTTAATACAAAGTATGCCAAGTGTATTACATGATTTCACCATTAATTTAGTGAAATTGTGTAGTAAAATTTGTAAAAAAAGGCCTTAAATAGAGCACGTTGGAAGAAAGAAATTGGAAATCAGGCGTTGATAGCAATCTAGAAAGAAGAAGAAAAGAGGGAGCCCAAGCTACATATAGGGCATGTGCTACGCACCCCTATGTGCGCGTGCATTACACGCGCGTGTCTAAAAAAAGAACAGCGTTCTGTTGCACACCTTAGGCTTGGTTCTTACGAACCAGGTTTTTAACTTGGTCCAATCACCATCCCTTACTTTATATATATATATATATATACACAAAAATAAAATGAAATAAAATAAATTAAAAAAACAAAAAGAAATCCTTCTCTTTTTTTCTCTTTTTAATTATTTATTTATTTATTATTCTCTTTTTTGCTTTTTTCTTATATATATATATATATTTGTAATTTCTTTATATTTTTTTGTGCTTTTTTTGCATTTTTTCTATCTTTATAAATTTTCCGAGTTTTCTTAATTTCTTTTTTCTTTCTCCCCTTTTTTTATTTTTTTAAATCTCTTATTTTTTGGGGTTTTCTTTAATTTTTTAATTTTCTTTATTTTTTCGTAATTTAAGACTTTATAACCTATTCTAAAAAAAATAAAATAAGGAAAAAAATGAGGTATCTACAACTGCCCTTTTTTGTGATGAAGTTTGAGTAAAACTTGATCACAAAGATAAAAGAGACACTATTTTTGCCCCAATAGTGGATTCTATCCTAAGAAGCACTACAACTAGCTAGCTATCTTAGGTTTAATCTATTAGGGATTTGGAAAGAAAAATTGAAGTCTAGTTGTGGTCTTATGAGTTGACAAACTGTGGTGAAATGGGTAAAGCGCTCCTAAAGCCTTAAAGAATTAGAAAACTTGGTCGTGCCCCAATGAGTTGACTAACTAAGGCAGGCAAAGTACTCCTTA
Source organism: Lumnitzera littorea (assembly GCA_024138015.1). Lineage (NCBI taxonomy): Eukaryota > Viridiplantae > Streptophyta > Magnoliopsida > Myrtales > Combretaceae > Lumnitzera > Lumnitzera littorea. The sequence goes on from JAMXBB010000008.1 coordinate 67,869,566, forward strand.
AGCTGGCTAAGATCTTAAATTGATAGAGGAAACTTGGTCGTACCCTAATGAACTGACTAATTAAGGCAGGTAAAGGCTCTATGAGCTGGCTAAGACCCTAAACTGATAAAGGAAACTTAATTATGCCCCAATGAGCTAACTAACTAAGGCGAGTACAGCACTCTTAGAGTTGGCTAAGACCCTAAACTGAGACGAGAAAACTTGGTTGTGCCCCAATAAGCTGGCTAATTAAGGTGGGACAAGCACTCCTAAAGTTAGCTAAGACCCTAAACTGATAGAGGAAAATGAGCTGACTAATTAAGGTGGGTCAAGCGCTCCTAGAGCTAGCTAAGACCCTAAACTGATAGAGGAAACTTGGTTGTGCCTTAGTGAACTAACTAACCAAAGTGGGCTAAGCACTCCTAGAGCTGGCTAAGATCCTAAACTGATAGAGGAAATTTAGTTGCATCATAATGAGATAACTAACCAAGACGGGCAAAGCGCTCTTAGAGTTGGCTAAGATCCTAAACTAAGATGAGAAAACTTGGTTGTATTCTAATGAGCTGACTAACCAAGACGAGCAAAGCGTTCTTAGAGTTAGCTAAGACCCTAAACTGATAAAGGAAATTTGGTTATGCCTTAATGAGCTAACTAATCGAGGTGGGTAAAGCGCTTCTAGAGCTAGCTAAGACCCCAAATTGACATGAGAAAACTTAATCGTGCTCTAATGAATTGATTAATCAAGGTAGGCAAAGCGCTCCTAGAGCTTGTTAAGACCCTAAACTGATAGAGGAACTTAGTCGTACCCTAATGAACTGACTAACTAAGGTGGACAAAGAACTTTTAGAGCTGGTTAAGACCTTAAATAAAGATGAGAAAACTTGATCATGCCCTAATGAGTTGATTAACCAAGATAAGCAAAGCGCTCCTAGAGTTGACTAAGACCTTAAACTAAAATGTACCTTATGGATTGGCTAAAAAAACTATTATGGATAGAGTTGTAGAAATATGCAAAGAGTAAGGTGTTGCCCTAATCGACGTTCTGATGGAAGTTCGATAGGCCATGAGTGTGAATAGCAACATCTCATGCCAGTCTTTATACGTAATAGCCATTTTTTCAATGATTCTTTTAAGGTTTTTGTTAGTTGCTTCAACGAATCCATTCATTTAGGGTTGATAAGGAGTAGAGTTCTTATGGATGATCCTAAATTGTTGGCACAATTCTAACATAAGCTTGTTGTTGAGGTTGATGCCATTGTCAGTGATAATCATTTTTGGAGTCCCATATCGGGCCAAGATATCTCTCTTGATAAACTTAACTATGACCCCTTTAGTAACGCTTAAATATACGAGGCCTCAACCCATTTGCTAAAGTAGTTGATGGTGACCAATATAAAGTGATGCCTATTGGATGCTTTTGGAGTAATTGGGCTGATGATATCTATTCCTCACATTAAGAAAGGCCACGATGCTGAGAGTATGTGTAGTCCCTAAGGTAGGGCATTTATCTTATTTGCATAAACTTAGCATAATTGATAATGCCTAACGTATTTGATGCAATCGCCTTCCATTATTGACTAGTAGTAACCTAACCTCATAATTTTCTTAGCCAGCATGTAACCATTCATATGAGGGTTATATACTCCTTCGTGTACTTCTTTCATTAACATCTCAGCTTCTTTGTTGTCCATACACCTTAAAAGCATACCGTTAAAAGAGTGTAGGTATAAGGTGGACTTGCTTATTAAAAATTGAATGGCCAATCTCCTAATCATCCTTCTATCCTTTTTCTCGACCTCTTTAGGGTATGTGCCTTGTTTTAGGAATATCTTAACATCATGGTACTACGGCTTTTAGTTATTCTTACCTTTAATTGCCAGGTAGAAGGTAGGCTTGTCTTCAATTTCATTGGTAAGAGGCTAAATCTCGACTTTACCAAATATCTGGATCATGGATGCTAGAGTAGCTAAGGCATCGGCAAATTGATTCTGAGTCCTCGATATGTGATTGAAGGTGATTTTTTTGAATTTCTCCATCAATTCAGTTAAGTGTCGGTGATAAGGTACTAGATTAGGAACCTTCATCGTGTATTCTCCCTAAGCTTAGCTGATAATGAGTGAAGAGTGCCCATATATTTTTAATTCTTGAATATCCTTATTTAGAGCCATTTTGAGTCCTATGATGCATGCTTCATATTCAATGATATTATTAGTGTATGGGAAAATGAGCCTTATAGCCACAGGGTACTGAGTACTTTCAAGGGATATTAGTATAGCCCCAATTCTACACCCAGATTCGTTAGCTACCTCATCGAAGAACCTCTTCCATTTTGGTGGCTCATTAACTTCTCCTTTATTAAGGATTCCCTCGACTACTAAGATATCCTTATCAGGGAAATTGACTTGTACTTCTTGGGGGGTATTATCGAAGGGATTTTCTAGTAATTGATCTGTTAGAGCTTACTGCTTGATTGAATTTTGGCTCACATACGTAATGTTAAACTCTGATAGTAACATTTGCTACTATAAGATTCTACTAATTAGGGCCGGTTTGTTTGCCAAGTACTTTAAGGGATCATGTTGAGTCAGTAATTCAACCTGGTAAAAGAGTGTATATTATCTAAGCCAATGCATTACCTAGACCAAAGCATAGCAAATTCTTTCAATTTTTGAATATTTCTATTCTCCTTTAGTAAATTTCTTGCTTAAGTAATATACAGCCTATTCTTTTCCTTCCTCATCTTTCTGGCCAAGCATGCACCCCATGGACTCTGGTAATATTGTCGGGTATAGGAACAAAGGCTTCTTCGGGTTTAGAGCTACCAAAATTGGAGAGTTCATAAGGTATTCTTTGATCGTTGTAAAGGCTTGCTTGCACTCTTCGTCCCAATTGATCTTGGTGTTTTTTCAATAACTTAAATAGGGGACAGCACTTGTCCATGAGTTGAGATATGAACCGGGCTATCTAGTTCAAATAGCCCAATAAGCCTCTGATTTCTTTGAGTGTTCGGGTAGGGGCAAGTCAACTATCACTTTGACTTTATCAGGGTTTACTTCGATGACCCTTTGGCTCATTATAAAGCCCAACAATTTCCCTAAAGTCACTTTGAAGATACACTTCTCTAGGTTAAGCTTCAATTGTAATTTTCTTAACCTATCAAACAATCTCCTCATATTATCCACATGATTTTCTCCTTCTTTGAACTTTGTAGTCATATCATCAACATATACTTCAACTTTTTTATGCATTATGTTATGAAAGATTGCGACTATGACCCTTTGATAAGTTGCCCCGGCATTTTTAAGCCTAAAAGGCATTACTTTGTAGCAAAATATGCCCCAAGCTATAATAAATGTTGTCTTGGCTCTATCTTCTTTGGATATTTGAATTTAATTATATTAAGAGAATCTATCCATGAAAGACAAAAGATGGTTTCCTACTATGTTATCGACCAAGACATCAATATAAGGCAAGCAGAAATTATCTTTGGGGGTTACTTGATTAAGGTCTCCAAAATCTACAGATACTATGACTTTCCCATTTTTCTTCATAGTCAGTACTATATTGGCTACTCATTTGGGATAATCAGATATCTCAATGAAACCGATCTCTAGTAATTTTTTTATTTCTTCCTTGATTTTCAACAGGATATCTGGTTAAAACCTTCTTAACTTCTTTTTCTTAGGTTTGATATCCTCTCGAATAGGTAAGCGATGAACCATGATTGATGGATCCAATCTAGGCATATCTTTATAAGACCATGCAAACACATCTTAGTTTTTAGATAGTAGTGCGATCATTTCAGTCTTTTGTTCTTCTTCTAGATTCCCTCCAATTCTCAATGTTCTATCGTTGTCATTAGTCCCAACATTAATCGTCTTAATTGGCTCATTAATGGAAATTCTACTTATTTCATGTTTTTGCTAGTTTTCTTGCCTGTCATAATGGTCATTGATATTATTCCCAACAACTAACCTAGTAGGGCAGGAGGTGATATTTGGACTCCAGCTTGGATGAAAGTTTCTAACAATAGTGGGAAGGTCATCGGGGCGTGATACAATTTGTCACATCTTTTGATAGGAATCAACCTCCTTGACTGATTACAAGAAGCCAAGCTAAAGCACTTTAAGGGCTTATGTGGAAAATACTAGTTCTAAGCCATAATGAGACGGGGACTCCTATCCTAATCCGACCTCTTACAGACTTGTCTCTTAGATCCTCACGTGTATCCAATGTGCTCTTGCCCAACAACGAAGTCTTAATCTAGAAGCCATCTCAGAACTAGCCAGGCCGAGCTATCCACCTGACCCATTGGTATCTGACTTCAAGATAGTTGACCTTTTTGCCAGGTTGATTGGCTCTCGTCCTGGTCCAGATCAGGTCGGCCCTTAACTCCCAGCACTTCCTGTTTCTACCTGTGTATCATACTCCTTATGTACAGCCATCAAGTGACACGTGTCTTCTGACACAATGTTTCGAAATGATTCTTTCTTTTCATTACTTGATATTCTTTATCCTTTTTACCCCCTTTTAGTATAATTAATGTTAAGTAATTGTAAAATACCCTTTTATCTTTTCATATGTATAAAATAACCTTAGTGAATAAGTATATAAGCCTCCCCAACCCCCGCCCCTCCCATACCGCCCCACTTTCCTTGTATGCACATATTCAACTTTCAATACAGATTTACTCACTAGTGCAACCTTAATGTTCTTATTATCATTCAACTCTTATCTATTCCCTTTAGTAAGGAGTAGGGGCGACTGATCCTTCAATTTAGACTGATGTGTCATATCTGGTAGGTTATAAGCCGAGTAAGATCGGGTGGTGAGTCATATCCATTTGGTTGCTGCCCAAACTTTACAGGTTTCTTTTCTATTTCCTTTTCAGTTCATTCGTTGTGGTGCTTCTCCGTGTATATGACCTCGGAGACGCATAATCTTTTGCCCCTTGCTTGCATATTTTGCAGCTCCTCCATTAGAGTTGGGATGTAACCTAGCCCATAGGTTCTAAGCTAACCTTCTTTGAATTTCAGCCTCTCATACTTCTCTTGATTAGTAATCATGCACACCTCTTCGAGCATTTGGAGCCCAAAGTCCTCTTGCTCCTCAGTGCCAATATAGGGTATGGCTATTTCTTTATATATTTTGTAATCCTGGTCGCCCAAAATCGTTATGACCTGGTTATTGGAGATGAACTTAACCTTCTAATAAAGACTTGAAGGTACGACCCCTGTTGAATGTATCTAAGGTCTTCCCAATAATAGATTGAAGGTCTTTGGGATGTCCAAAACTTGGAATCGGATGTTAAACGTCTGTAGGCCGATATCAACTAGTAAGTCAATCTCCCTTATAATTTCTCTCCTGGATCCATTAAAAGCCCGAACTGTTATTGAGCTTGGGTTAATTGCAGTCACATCGATGCCTAATAGATCCAAGGTGGCAAGAAGGTAGGCATTCAATGATGAGTTATTGTTGATGAGGACTCTTGCTGTGATAGTGTTGTTCACCCTTGCTATTATGTAGAGGGGTTTAGTGTATTGATGGCCTTTTTTGCCCAATTCTTTAATAGAGAAAGAAATTTGATCCATAGTAAGGATAGAGTTGGTGACAAACCCTATTCTTTTTGGGGGTATTTCACGAGAGACCTGGACTTCCCTTAATGTTCTGAACAAAGCTTCTCGATATGGTTTTGAAGCTATTAATAAACTCATGAGGGATATTTGTGCTGGAGTCTTAGTGAGCCAATCCATTACTTTATACTCGCTAAACTTAATTATCTTAGTGAAGGCAGACAATCCTTCTTCATGTTCAATTGGTTCACTATTTGGTCTTTCCAGCATGGCTTTCTTTTTCAAGTCTTCCTTTGGATCATAGATTCTACCAGAGTGGGTAATCCCTCCTATAAGTGAGCTTGATTGTCCCTGATTTATTGCTTGGTAGTTGAGAGGAGCAATTTTATAACTTTCAGGGGCTAAAGGCACATGGAAGGTATACCTTTTAGTTTGTGGAACTTGTTTCTCCTCTTGCTTATAGAATCTATAGACTTGGGGCTCTCAGTTGGAACTAATCATGTTGATGGTGGGATCTGAATTGTCAAATATCATATTGATGATGGGCCTACAGTTAGGCAAGGGTTGTTATTGATTTTGGAATTAGAGCCTCTACAAGGTCCAATTGGATTGTGCCTTCATCGATTAAGTCTTGAATTTTATTTCTTAATCTTTAGCATGAGTCGGTTGAATGGCCTATCTGACCTAAATGATATTGACATCTAGTGTTGGGATAAAAAAAATTTGGTCTATATCTTTCACTAGGAGGCTCAGAACGGATCGGATTGTCTTTTCTCAATTTTTTAAGGACTTAACTGAGGGGAACCGGTATCTTGGTGAACTATCTTGGAACCCTACCCTGTTGACTTGTGGTTGACTTAGGAATTGTTGCTGTATCGGTGGAGGATTTGTTTTGAAGGAGACCTGAGTATTGGGCTTAGTGTTTGAATTCACCATATCGATAGTTGCTTCGTTGGTTTTGCTTGTAGTAGGCTTTACAGAAGGTAATTTTCTATCTGATGGCTCCTGTAACTTATTAGAAGTGATAGTACTTTTAATCTAACATCCTATGGCTACTACCTCTGCGAACTGGAAGAGGCTTGCCTAGTCAAATGAGAAAAGTAAGGTCTTTCAAGAGTATTAATAAAAGTTAAAGTCAGCTCCTTCTCAGTCATGGGGGTGGATACATGTATAGCTAAGGATCTCCACCTTTGGGCATACTCCTTAAAGGACTCATTATGCTTTTTTCGTAGGGTAACCAAGTCCATCATGGTTGGTGCCACTTTAACATTAAATTTATACTACTCATAAAATACCTTAGCTAGCTTTTCCTATGTGTTCACTTGATTCAGATCCAATTGGGCTTACTAAGTTAAAGCAGGGCCAGTTAGGCTGTCCTAAAAAGTCTAGACTATGAGCTAATCATATTGTACGTACTTGCCCATCTTACGCACATACAACCGGGTGTATAGTTTAAGGCATCCAGTCCCATCATACTTTTCAAAGTCAGGTACTTTGAATTTTTTCGGAAAACTTCTATGGTTATAGGTAGAGAAGTCTGTTATACCAGCTTGCTTGAATCCATCATACCTTTCGAGTATTTTCATTTTTTCGGTGATTTATTGGGTTAGTTGTTTCTCAAGCTCTTTCAATATGTCCTGATTAGCTTTAGGCTTTAGATTGATTAGAAACGAGTAAGTGTTTGGCTCGAAAGTTAGGTTGACTTTTGGAAAGAGTCCTTCTATGTCAAAGGATTCAAAGGCCTGGTTAACTTTTGGGTAGGCTTCTTTAGCTTCGAAAGGTAGGGCTTCAGCATTCTTCCCATATCGAGCTTTAGAACTTTCTTCATTTAATGGAGCTGTAGACTTAAGCAAGGCGATATAGTCAACAAGAAAGCTGAGTTGATCTGCAATTTTTCCTACTGTTTGTTCCAAAGATTAGAACCTCAACTCAGTAGGATCAACAAGTTTAGGGTTGACACTATTGTTGGTGTTGATATTGTTGTTTCCTTGGCTAACCATTCTAGTCTATGAGCGGGTTCGAATAGGACTTCTCTGGAAGGTTTAACGCTTGAGAGCTATCTTGGTAACCTGTTTAAGATCACTTCTCAACAAGTTAGCACATGAATATTTTAATTTTTGAAAGAATGCAAATGAGCTACACTGATGCAAAAGGAATAGAATCAACGAATAACCAGCAAGATGGTAAAAAATGTTATTTTTATAGCATTTTTAGTTCACTTTTACATTATTTGAAAAAAAAAAAAACACATTTAAGAAGACTATTCTAAATGTTCTTCTGGTGCTTAGCAAGCATTCCCTTTTTCCGCTTACTGGATTCTACTGGTGCTCCATTCTTCTTTTCTGAGTTGGGCTCTTCCATTTCTTCAAGTTCTTTGAGCCTCTTGTAGGTTATCTTCAATTGATGTTCCAAGGCTCAGGAATGTTGTTTAGATTCCCGAAAGAGATCTTCCTACATGTCTCGTTCTTCATAGATTACTTCCACTTGGGCTTGTACTTAGTCTATGTAGGTCCTAATTTCAAGATTTATTTCAGCTAGTATGGGTTGGATGACTTCTAGTGCTTGATATTAGATCTCTTACCTTATCGAGTTGATCGTACAAATATTCTTTCGTAACCCAGTACTTATCCACTTCTCCTAGCCATTCTCCTAAATCTATGTTTGGGCTGACATTCTTTGTTTCCTATAACTATTTGATTGCCCTGAGTTTGGACATCTTTTTTGGTAGTGGAATATGAAGGTTCTCATAATCCCAAGTCATGATATCCAACAGAGGCCTATAGACTATATCTTGGATACCCCCGAATTATCTAATCATATTGTTAGGGTAATAGCTTATGCATAATTTCATCTCAATTAGGGGTATTGCTTGATAATTTTTGCAAACTAGGATTACCCTTTTGAAATTACTCCATCTTGCTGTCTATAGATATTGGCGATTCGGAAATTTCTCAACACTTCTACCCAGTAGAAAGTGAATTTTCCTTTTAAGAGATGGACCTTATCAATGAATGAATCGATCAGATCGATGTTATGAGCAAATTCTCCTCGGATTAGATCAAGCCTATAACACTTCATGTAGCTCACGAACCATACTGTTAGTAATGCCATATTGGTCTTTAGTGTGCCATCATTTTTTTCTTTCAAAATATTGAGGCTTATGATCTGCGAAGACGGCATGGACATATGATTTTACCTTCAAGAAATTGGCTCACTAACTCAGCGACCCTAAAATGGATGAGGAACTTTCCATTAGGGAATAGGAGGGTCCTAAATGCAACCAAGATAAAGACTTTTATTCTATTCTGTTCCAAATTTTTAATTTCACTACAGAAGATGCCCTGTTGGTTCGATTTAGGCTTAATGACGAACCGGGCTTTTAATTCTTCTAGTTTGATGCAATTACCGTTACAGCTTCTGAGAGCTTTGTTCACTTAAAATTTTCTAACACCTAGGAATCTTGAAAAGGCATTCACGAGGTCCACTTCCAAATTTAGGGTGTATATATTTTTCCAAAGAAGGGACTTGAAGTAGTTGGGTGTACTCTTTAAGTATTGGGCTAATCAAGTGAGGCCTAAATCGAAAAGCCACTGCTTTGGGTTCTTAAAAGTTAGTGAGAGCCCTAATCAAATTAATCTCTATCTTTACTTTAAAAAGTGATAGAATGGGCCTGATCTTACTAAAGATGGTCTTTTGTTCCCTCGGATTGAAGTATCGTAACCATTGGTTCAGGATTAGCTTGGGGTAAATGGGCTTGCTTACAAATTTTTCCTTGAAGTAAATGGAGTTGGATGAGTAGGCCACTTCCTAATCTGAATTATAAAAGAAAAAAATATGTTACAAGATTGTTTGACTATTATTTACAAAGACAAAACCTATTTACAACAATTCTATGTTTTACAATACGTGAAAATTACAAGGGAAATCAAGAAAACTCTAAGCCATTCTATATTTTTATTCTCATTTTGCTTGATTATTCATCGATTCTGGATGTCGTGAATGCATAAATGATGGGTTTTAAAGGTTCTTAAGCTTATGCGACCTCACTTGTTAAAGAACACTTTCATTGATCACATCGAGCTTAAGTGGGGATGGCCTAATTGACCTCGAGCAGTAGTTACACCACAGCACTCGAAGCTTATACAATGACCCCTCCGTCCTAAGGTTCTAATACGGACCAGGTTTGACCATTTCTACCATATGTTTGCGGAAAATTAAATCCTACCCCCCAAATGATTAAATACATAAAATTAAATTTGCAAAGACGTTAGTATAGTTATGATAAATAATAAAAAAACGAAAGAAAATAAATACATTACACTGAGGGGATTTTTAAGTTTAATTTTAAATTTGGAAAGTTGAATGATTAACCTTCATAACGTTCCCCAATGGAGTTGCTAAGTTGTTGAGCTGATTTGTCACCTTCCGGATTTTTTTATAAATTAGGTCTTCTTTAAATCAATTAGTACTAAACTTTACCCGTTTAATACTGACCCTCAACTAAGGTTTAAAGAAAATTGATTTTTTTATATTTTGAAAATACTTTAGAGTCGCCACTCAACTGGAGTCGAGAAAAAGAGCTAAGTTATAACCAATAATTGGTTATAACTTAGCTACCGATTTATCGATTAAACCATTTTATAAATAGTTTTTGAAAACTAACGATCTAGATCCAAAGGTTATGATCTTTAAACCTTTACGGGTACTATTAACTTTCCAAATTTAAAATTAAACTTAAAGATTACTTTTCAATTTTAAAAGATAAAACTTAGTTATTAGTTACTCTAATTGGAGAAACTAAGTAACCTTAAACTAAAAAAGGAAAATTAGGTTTTTTTATTTTTATCGTCGCCCCATAGGTGTCCACATACCCACTATTTGGGATTAAATGTACGTAGTTCTTTTATGAAAACTTTAGTGAGTTGGTTTTATTTTAATTTTAAAAACGATCAAGTTTATGTTTTACTCAATTTGATTTATTTAAGAAAATTCTTAATGGAAAACCTGATTTTTCTAAGTGATAAAATGAATTTGTTTATTTGCTAACTTATTTATTTATTTTTGTTACCTTGTTTATTTATTTATCTATTTCTACAACTAAATAAAAGATTCCCCTTTTCTTTTCTTTTCTTTTTCTTTTTCTTGTTTTTCTTCTCTTTTGTTTTTTTTTTTTTTAGTTTTACAAGTACATGAATAAAAGGATAAATCAATAAATAAATAAATATAAAAAAAATTTACAAACCAGGTTGGGCTCGAGTCAGCTTGGTTGGCTTGGTTGACTATAGTCAGCTTGTATGACTTCGATTGTCTTGAGAAGTTGAATCGAAGTGTGTTACCTAGGGTTTATAAATACGAGGATTCTGATGGTAGTAGTGGTTTTCGCCGAAAACAACCATATGGGTGACTATCCTAAAGAGTGAAAGGGATCAAGCTAGAGAGAGAAAACTTCGATTTACTTACCTAGAGAGTTTTTTAAGCTTGTGTTTTGTTTCCTTGTGTGTTTCTCGACCCCTATTTATACAAAATACAACTCGAACAAGCTTAGAAAGGTCATTAATGGAGGAAATGGCCATGAATAGGAATGTTAAATTTTTTTTTTCTCATTTTTGGAGTTGATTTATTACTGAATTTGGATGACAAATGGGTCTTGATTTAAAGTATGCTAAGTGTACTACACGATTTCACCAATTTGGTGAAATCATATAGTAAAATTGATAAAATAAAAAAGGCCTTAAATAGAGCACGCTAAAAGAAAGAAATCGAAAATTAGGTGTTGATTGCAATCTAGAAAGAAGAAGAAAAGAAGGACATGTGCATGCATGCGTTTGAAAAAAGAAGGGCACACTATTGCGTGCCCTGTGGTTTCCTTCTAAGGCTAAAGGCCATAAGCTTAGTTCTTATGGACTAGATTTTTAACCTAGTCCGATCTCCATCCCTTACTTTATATATATATTTATATACATAAAAATAAAATGAAATAAAATAAGGTAAAAAAAAAAAACGAAAAGAAATCCTTCTCTTTTTTTCTCTTTTTAATTATTTATTACTCTCTCTTTTTTCTTTTATATATATATATATATATATATTTTGTAGTTTCCTTATTTTTTTTCTTTTTTGCATTTTTTCTATCTTTCTAAATTTTCCGAGTCTCCCCCCCCCCCCCCCCACCCACTTTTTTTTGTTGTTTTGTTTTTTTAAATCTCTTTCTAAATTTTTTTATTTTTTCTTAATTTAGGACCCTATAACCTATTCTAAAAAAATAAAATGAGGGCAAAAACGAGGCATTTGCAATAATAAATTTTAAATAAATATTTTGCATTTGGCGTATTGTATGGTAGTTTTGACAAAAATTGCATCTTTTTAGAAAAAAAAATTGTATATTTTAGGTACAATAGCATATTTTTATCAAAATTTGTATCTTTAGGATAAAATTTGTATTTAGGTCACGTGTCTTAAAAGATTAAGATATGATGGTATTTTTTCTATGATTTGAACATCTTTTCTATAGTTATCATATCATTAGGCATTTTTTTTCATAATTAGACATTTTTTCTATGATTTAGATATCTTTTTCATCATTAGGTATATTTTCTATAATTCAAATTTTTTTCTATGGTTTAAACATATTTTCCATGGTTTAAGCATTTTAGATATGCTTTTCATATTAATTGTATATTTCATGAAAATTACATTTAAGCACTTTAGGTTTTTTTCTTTCTAAAATTTTATCACATAGGAAATATTTTTCTCTAAATAAAATCTAAACTTGTTTTTTTTTTTTTTTAGTTGGATTTTTTCAAAATTGAACAATATAAATTAGGGTTTTTTATAGGGATTTTCTTAATTAAAAATTAATTAGCTAAAAATGTAAATTTGGCTCTCTTTTTTTTTTTTTAAAAAAATAAAATTTATCCACTCACTAAAGTTTTCTAAAAAATAAGAATTATGATCTGTTTGATCCCAATTAACAGATATATAGGTACATCTGGGGTAACCGTAAAATTTATAAAATATTTTCTTTTCTTTTCATTTTTTAAGGGAAAATTCGTAATAAAAAATAATAAAATTTTTCATTTTTATGTATTTTTATATTTTTTTCATGTTTTCATATTTTTAGAAAAATTCCAAAAAATAAAATCCTATTAGTTAGTTTCTTAAATTTTTACATAATGACTTTTGTTTTAATAGGTTAGCCTTCGAGCCCATTTCTCTAGTTAAGTTTTCTGAAAAATTATTTTTTAGAAAAGCCATTCACCAGTGGCTAAATTAAGATTTTTCCACCTGAAAATTCTAATTTGATTTTTTTTTATACTAGTTTAACTGTTTGGTGACTCTAAGTTATTTTTCAAAATATTTTTTTTTAACATTTTTTCAAAAAAGTTGATTTTCTTTAATTTTATATCGAATAACTTATATTAAACAGGTTGAACTTAATATATATTAAATTAAGGAAGATCGAAATAAGACTTAACACCTAAAAATAGGAAAAACAAGTATGTTGAACCCGAAGAAGGCAAAGGCGCTAAGGTGGTTCAATGAACCCACTTGTCATCAATTCCCCTCTAGTCACCCCTACGTTGCCTTGGACCAGATGGGAGAGGCCTAAAAAGAAGCCTTGGAGAAGCATTAGAGGGCAGGGACCATCCCAGACTTATATAAGACCATCTTATGCAAGTTTGAGGACCATGGTTTATATGATGGTGGTTCTGAGGATACTACTAGGTAGTATAAGGGGAATTCCCACAAGCCTAAGTGGGATGTCTAAGCTAGTGACACGACGTTAGGTAACTAAGTGCTCAACTTGCAAGCCTTGATGGAGTCCTTTACCCCTACTGATTGGGGCATTCCGAAGATGATGATGGTGCTGTAGGTTGACTCCCCCATTGATCTAGGGGGCTACCTTAGCTCACCAAACTGTCAGGTGAGCCTTCATTTCTCCATGTTGTTCTATTTTACAGTGTCTTTCTAATTTTTCTTCTAATCGATTATGATGCATTTCGTGTGGTGCAATACTGCAGCTAAGTGTTGCTTTGGCTTACTCGCCACAACAATCTACTGGGAGAGGTAAAGGACCTCTAAACATAAGTTCTTAGTGAACAAGAGGGTCACAAAGAGGCGAAGTCCTCTTTTAAGTGCTATTATAAGAGATTTTGCAAAGCTAATCAACGTCTTCATTGTTCTTATGTGTAGAAAACATCTCTAGAGGCTAAGCTAAAGAAGGAGAAGGAGGAGTGGAAGGAAGTTGAGGGGGTAGTTGAGGAGATTGCTATGCTCAAAAGGCAACTGGAGAAAGAGTAGAAATCTAAGGTCGAGTTCTTTAAGAAGTGGGTATAGACATCTAATTTTTGTCCTCTTATTTTATTTTATTTTTTTAAAAAGGGTCCTAATTCAAAAATAAAAAGAAAAAAATTGAAAAATGATAAAAATACAAAAAAAAGAGAAAAAAAATTATAAAGATTTCTAAGAAAATAAATTTTTAAAAAGTAAAACGTTTTAGGATCAATTGATTTGGTTTTAACTTAGTTCAAATAATTTTAGAGAGTTACATAGTTTAAGTACAATTTAATTATATTAAATATTAAAATATAGGTCAATAGCCTAATGGATAAATATTTGAGCATTGGTATTGGGTTAGTTTAAAGTTATGGGTTAGAATCTCATTAGGCACGCATATATTTTTTATTTTTTCTTTCATTTGCAAAAATTGGTTGAGCATAAGAGATTCAAATTTAATCAAATCTTTTGAATTTAATGCAATAAAGATTTATGAGATTCAAATTTAATTTGATTTTTATCGAATAGGATTTGAATCGATATAAAATATTTAAATTTAATTTGAGTTTTATCAAATCATATTTGGATTGATATAAAAGATTAGATTTATATAATTTGTTTCCAAACTTTATAAATGTCGATCGCACAACATAAAATAGAGAACAATTACACACTTGCTTGGAAAAGAAAAAAACAATTTCATATCCAACTAATCCCAAATCCAACTGTTGTACACCACAATTCATCGACCAAACAATCCGCAAGCTACGGCGCAAGCTAATAATAGCAGTCCATACTGCTGTCTCCACCAAACTATACTGATTTGACACCCTTTCCTATACTCTACACACGTCTTTGATCACTAAACAGCACATCCAGACTCTCGAATTCACATCAGTACGCCCCCACACGATCCAATCCAACCCCATGCACGCTGCTCCATCTCTAGGCCATGCAAGCCATTGTCCAAGTCATTGCCCAATGATGCACGATTGCAACTCCAGTACCCACGCACACATGGATAGTAACAGTCGCGACTGCGACCAAGCTACACTCAACGAATAGTACGTCGACCAGCACAGCAGTACCAAGTCTGATCAGCAGTCCACCCCAACGCTAGCAGCACGTCCACGCACTGTCACTGCTGGACACACAAACCACTTCACTACACCAAAGACATACAGCAGTCATCCCCACGACCTGCACAACATAAGCTTGCGACACACGAACACATCACACCGTACGCCCAAGCTTCACGCCACTGCTGATCGCTAATCCACCACTCCATTGCTGAATACACACGCACGGAAGCAAGACAGCAACTCAGACGTCCACAACTAGTCCACGCAAATCACAGCCATACGTCCCCATCCTCGTTGCATCCACGTTTGCACACGCCGATCACTTCATGACCCTCCCATGATAGCACTTTACATAGTCCACTCCATACGGACAGTAGCAGCCACTACTACACACACTACACTTCACTGAAGCACCTTACTGCTGTCCTCGCCAACACCGCACCATTAAGCTTCACATGTACGGCCATACCCACACTTCGAGTACGCACTGCCGCGGCCACTAACCATACTCTACAGTCAACACCAGCCAGCAGTGACACGCATTACAGGCAATTCCATCCTCTCGCCGAACAGCCACGCCAACGCCACATCGTCAAGATTTACACGCAATTGAACACAAAAACGACTTCACCGCACACTGAACAATGAATCAGGTTCGGTTGTTCTAGATTTTTTTTCTTTTTTCTTTTATTTATTTATTATTATTATTATTATTTTATTTATAGGATCCTTAGTTATTTATGATGATAATATAATATATAAGTAGGTATGTATATATTAGCTTAGGAGATTCTTTTAGTATTAGTTTTTTTATTATATAGATTAAGTATATTATATTTTATTTATTTATGTAAGTAGTTGTTTAACAGTAATAATATAGATATATATATATATATTAGCTTAGGAATTTTTAGGATTCCTCACATAAAAAACTATTTTTTAAAAACAAAATTAATAAAAAACCCTTTTTGAAAAAATAGGACTTTTATAGAGTTTTTTATAAAAATAAAAATATTCAAGAATTAGGACCTTTTAGTTTTTATTTGGATAAACTAAATCGGTAACAACGTAAACTCGATTGATTTTTTTTTTCAAAATTAAAATAAATTAACACACTAAAGTTTTTCGAAAAGAATTATAGTCATTTGATCCTAACTAAAGAGTATATAGGCATCTTCAAGGTAATTTTAAAATTTGTAGAGACTTAAGGTTTTTTTATTTTCTTTTAGGTTTTATTTTTCTTAAAAATATTTAAAAAAACGGTAATTTTGATGAATAAACCTAATTTTAGAAAATAAATAGTGGTACACGTTAAGGTTTAATAAGTTAGCCCCTGAATTCGAAACTCTTTAGTTTTTATCAAATTGAAATAAAAGATTAATAGCTAAATCATAATTAATCTTTTTTTCTTGACTCTGGTTGGGTGATGACTGTAAAAGTTTTTTAAAGAACTGAAATTTCCCATTTTTTTTTAATTGAGGACTAATAATGAATGGGGCAGGATTTAGTATTAATTAGAAAATGAAAAATGAAAATTAAAAATAAAAACCAAAAAATTCTGGCTCGACGGTAGGAAGAGGAGAAGAAGGCCAAGAAGGAGCTTAACTAATGCAACCAGGAGCTCAGTGCATCGATCTCTAAGATGTAAACTAAGCTAGTAATGAAGGTAGATGATTGTGAGAATGCCAAAAGTATTCGCTAGAGCTAACCAATTAGAAGGTTAAGCTGGAGAGGAGGATCCAAGACCTCTAGAAAGAGTCTGTAGAGGCGAAGGAGATGATCTCTAGCCTAGAGAATGGGAATGTAATAAGTGCTATTGTCGAAAAGAAGACCATTAATAAGTTCCTTTGGTCAAGGGAATGGATTGAAGAATGTAAAGATATCTCCATTGGGACGGGTTGGGCACCCTTAGAAGATGTGCTTAATCATTACCCCAGCCTAAACTTGGGCTTTCTAGACTACTTGGAAAATTCAACGCATTAGGAGGAGAAGGTAGCCTGTAAGAGGGAAAGGACGGCCGCACTTATTGGTCATCCAAGATGTTCTTGCATCTTCCTCAACCTTGGCAACCTAGTAGGGAGCTACTTCTAAGGGCGCTTCAGGGAAGGATCAAGGTTACAGTGACCTTCTTACTAAACAAAGCCAGTAGACTCTTCCTCTTTCTTCCATAACTTGAGGTCCAGTAGTTCGAGCTTGCTTTTGCTACTGTTTATACTCCCTTTTTCTTTTTGTGCTTCTAACTTGTCGATACTTAATTCTTACTTGTTGGTACTTGATTACTTAGAGTCAATTATTCCTTTAGGACTACTTAGCCATTAGAGGCTAAGGTCATTTTATCTTTAGGGAAGAGCAAAGGTTACCCTTCTTAAAGGATCATTCAACCATTTATAGCTTAAGCCGCATTTCTTAGGGAAGAGCTGGAGTTGTTCTTCTTATAAGACTGTTCAGCTATTAGTAGCTAGGGTCGTATTAGGGGTTGAGATGGTGGTGTTCCAATAGGTACTATAGGAGTTCCTTAGTTGTGCAAAGGGTACTTTCCTTTGCTGAGGTTACCCAATATAATAAGGTTAGTGGTGTTCTAACCTGTCCATGCCTAAAGAGGCACCCGAGTTACAAGTCTTTATGAGAGGGCTAGCACTAGCTAAGTAAGAAAATAAAAAGGGACATATAACGATTTTGAGGAATGAAATTTTCATTAATAACTTCAATGGATAATTATAAACATATTTACATCATTCAAAATAAAGCCATAGATTATCAGTATTCCATGTGCGTAGGATGAGCTCCCATCCGATCTCTCTAACTTGTATGCCCCATTTCCTAAGTTTTCTCTTACTCTAATTGGGTCCTCCTAATTAGGGGCTAGCTTTCCTTACCCCTCATGCGAGTTAGTGGCTTAAAGCTTTTGGATTCCTTATGCTTGACCTTCTTGTCACAGTATCTGGTCGCTTTGTGTTAATAAGCAGCTAGCTAAGCTACAGTAAGGTCTCGAATCTCTTCTATAATATCTACGATATCTTGTAGGAGGGACTTGTTTGTAATGGCATTGAATGTTTGAGTCTGGATGTTAGGGAGTTCCAGCTTTATGGAGATGACCACTTTTGAGCTGAAGGTAAGGCAAAATGGTGTCTTGCTTGTAGAGGTGTGGTGAGTAGTCCTATAGCCCCATAATATGTTTGGCAACTTGTCTACCCATCTCCCCAATGCTTGATCAACCCTCTTCTTAATGCTGTTAAGGGTAATCCTATTGGCTACCTTCACCTGGTTGTTAGACTAGGGGTGTATGACTGAGGTGAAGTAGGATGTGATTTGATGTTTGGCACAAAACTCCTTGAACTTAGGGTTGTTGAACTGTCGCCCATTATCCATGATAAGGGCGTATGGGACCTCGAACTTGGAGAGGATGTTGTTGTGCATAAAGAACTCCATACTCCTCTTTGTGATCTTGGCGACAACCTCAGTCTCGACCCACTATGTAAAGTAGTTGATGGCCATAAGAATGAATTGTCTTCTTCCAGAGGTCTTAGGGAAGGTGTAAGGATATCAATGCCCCATTAGGCAACTACCCATGGGTTTATAAGGGGTTGGAGGCTGAAATTGGGGCCATGAGTGATTGCAGCATGCTTCTTACATTAAGGGCACTTCTGGGTTAATGTCTCAGCATCTTACCTCATAGTAAGCCAATAATACTTGAGGTAAAGAGCTTAGATGTAGAAGGCTTGTGACTAAATGTGATTGGTACATATTCCAACGTATAGTTCTTCCATGGTGTATAGTCTTTCATAAAGTCGGAGGCACCTTAACAAAGGAATGACTCCTCTTCGGTAAAAGATAACGTCGATCAATGTGTAGTAGGCAGCATGTTATCTCAACTTCTTTGCCTCCTTCCTGTCATTCGGTAGCGTACTTACTCCAAGTAACTCTTAATAGGGTCCATCTAGCTCAGCTTAGAGGGTACGATGTTAAGCTTGAGGACTTCAATACTACCCAAAGCAATACTTTTCTCAAGTAAGTACTCAATAAAGATTTTTCTATCCTCCACTTTTGGCTTCTGTATTCTAGTAGAGGCGAGCTTCAATAGCCAATCTACTATGGAGTTTTCAGTTTAAGGAATCTTAGTGATGTTCCATGAAGGGAACTTGGTTAGGAAAGTCTTCACTTTTTTTAAGTATCTTGCCATAAAGTTGTCTCTAGCTTCATCCTTACCTTGAACTTATTAGACGACAAGCGTTGAGTCCGAGAATACTTTAAGGTGCTTAGTGCTAATCTCTTTGGCTAGCTTGAAACCGGTGATCAAGGCCTTATATTTAAATTCATTGTTGTTTGTATCGAATTTGAACTTGAGGGTATAGAAAACTGTAGTTTTGTACGGCCTAGTGAGCATTGATCCTGTAACTTTGCCTCCTGAGGTGGATGAGCCATCAACGTTGAGAGTTTACACAAGTTTGTCATCTCTAAGTGGTACTTCCTCTTCTTTAGTAGCTATGATAAAATTAGCCAATACCTGAGCTTTATAGGTTGTTTGTAGCTAATACTGAATTCCATACACACTCAACTATAGTGTATACTTAACCATCTAACTAGATGCATCCGGCATTTGTAGAAGCGTATGGAGGGGCTAATATGTCAACATGACAATTTGGTGTACTTGAAAGTAGGGTTAGAGCCGACGTATAGAAATCAGGACAACTACGGTGAACTTCTTAACTTTAGTGTACCTAACTTCAGCCCTTGGAGGATGTGACTGATGTAGTATACGGGCTTATGCTCTCTACCTTCTGTCCAGACCAACATGGACGAAAATGCCTTATCACTTACTATTAGGTACAAGTAAAGGTGCTCCCTTAAGATAAGCTTCAAAAGGACTAGTGGGTGCTTTAAGAAGTCCTACAACTCATTAAAAAGATACCTTACATTATATAATTCATTCAAAACCCTTAGGATTTTTAAGGATCTTAAAGAGCTCTATGCATCTTTCTGTGCTTCTTGAGATGAACCTAATTAGCATGGCTACCATACCAGTGAGCTTTTAGACTTCCTTGACCGAGGTAAGGGCTTCATGTCCCTAATGGCCTCAATCTTCTTGGGATTGGCTTCAATCCTATAATATGTGACCATAAAGCCTAAGAACTTGTTGTTGCTAATCCCAAATATGCATTTATAGGGGTTTAGTTTGATATTATACTTCCTTATCCTATCAAAGGCTTCCTGCAAGTCCTTGATGTGATCGTCGGGCTGCTTACTCTTGACTATCATATCATCCATGTATACCTTCATATTTCATCCGAGCTAGGGCTTAAATAAAGTGGTCAACATTCTTTGATATGTTGCCTCGGTATTTTTAAGGCTGAAGGGCATGACAATATAGTAGTAGGTGCCAAAATTTGTGATAAAAGAGGTGTGGACTTCATCTTTCATGTCCATCCAAATTTGATTGTAACCCAAAAAAGCATCCATGAAGCTCAATAGAGCGTATCCCAACATGAAGTCAAGCAATTGGTCTATCTTCTAGAGAAGGAAACAATCTTTTGGGTAGGCTTTATTGAGATTGGTATAATCGACGCACATTCACTACTTCTCATTTTTCTTTTTGACTAGCACTACATTGGCTAGCTAAGTCAGATACTTCTATTCTTGCATGAAGCCTACCTTCAACAACTTTTGTACTTCATCTTTAATGATGGCTTGCCATTTTAGAGCAAAGTGTCTCAACTTTTACTTAATAGGCAGGACATTCTCAGTAATGTTAAGGCTATAGGTTGCCAAGTTGGTTGAAATACCAATACTAGGCATATTCGATGCTGACTGGGAGAACTGATCTGAGTTAGCTTGCAAGAGCTTAACGATGGCCTCCTTTACCTCGGGAGGCATCTCGACCTTAACCTTACTGGTCTAATTGAGGCTAGTGCTGATCTACACCTCTTTTGTCTTCTCACTTAACTCACCTCTCTCAGCCCGTTTCTCTTATAGGCCTGACTCCAAGGCAAAGATGCAATCGCCTCGAGTTGCCCTAATATAGAATTTGCTATAGAGCTTCTAATCATACTTACACACTCTTACCCCAATGGGGGTTGGGAATTTAACCTTCAGATGTAGGGCTGATATGATGACTCTAAAGCTATTGAGGCTTGATCGACCTAGCAAGGCATTGTAGGGGAATGGGTAGTCTATAACCATAAATTCTATTGGCTATCTGGTGACATTCTCATCATCGCTACACTCTATATCTAGGGTGATGATGCCCTTAAGTCTAATAGTTTCCCCATTGAAGCTAATTACGTAGTGGTGGTATGGCTTCATCTTCACAGGCAGGTTTTTCCTCATTTTGTCATAAGTGTGTTTGAAAAGGATGTCAGTAGAGCTGTTAATATCCATGATAATCCTCAAGAACTCAAATCCTAAGATCGTTACCCCAATCTCTAGGGCATCTTGATTGGGGGGGAGCAAGGAGATCCTCATCGAAGAAAGAGATAGAGGTGTTATGCCTATATCTCTTCTCCCTTACTATCATCACCTTCGATGGGGCATTAGTTGAGTTGCTACAACTTAGCTAGCTCCTTAAGTGTGGCCCCCTAACAATAATGTTGATGATGCCATTAGGGGCTCAGTTGTTATGGCGATCGTTGTTGTAGTCATTGTTGCTGCCTTCATCTTAGGCATCCTCAGTTTGCCACCTTTGAGATACCCTATCTCTGCTATCATTGTTATGCTTAGCTACATATTCTCGGAAGTTGCCTCTTTGGATAGCATATTTTATGGCATTCTTCAATTGAAAGCAGTCTTTTGTCGTGTGGCCGTAGTTCTTGTAGAACTCACAATACTTATTAGACTTCTAACAACTAGGGTTCCCCCTTAACTTAAGGGGATTTGTAGCAAGCCTCTTCTTTAGACCTCCATGTAGGCTTGAGCCAAAGGCTAGTTTAGAGGGGTGTGGTGGGTGTATATTAGTAGGGTGAGTGGGCACTTTTTATTATTGGAGCCCTCCCCATCAACTCTGCTTAGCGCCTTTCCACCAAGGCAATCCTTCATAAACCCTCTCTCCTTATCCTTCTTACTACGTAATTTCTCCAGGTTAGCCTTGCACCTAGTACGAATGTTGTCCTCCTCGACCAAGGTCCAAGGTTTGCTTTTAGAGATTGATTGGAAGAAATCTTTAAAGGGTCTAATGCGAGTTGGGTGGTATGAATAGTGACTCCATCGAGTTAGGGGATTTCAACCACGACATTATTGAACCGGGCCACATACTTAAGAAGGGTTTCCCCTTCCTCTTGCTTAATCAAGTATAAGGATGAGGTGTCATTAGATGGGGGCTTACTAGCCCAAAAGTAAAGGCTAAAATGACCAGCAAGCTTATTAAAGGAAGAAATGGAATTCTGGACCATGTCTAAGCTGTCATCCTTAAAGTGCTTAGGAAGGCCTTGCACATAATTACATCCCTATGACTATGGAGGTTCATAAGGGTATAGAAATGGAGGTAGTGATCATTAAGATTACTAGTGCTATCGTATTGATCCAAGGTACAAAGCTTAGAGTTTGAGGGTAGAATTTCATCTTAGATACCCCTAGTGAAAGGGGTCTTGTTGTTGGCCACAGGCTAGTACCTTCTATAGCCTTGTTCTCCTGTTGTTAAAAGAGCCTCTTGACAATCTTGTGGAGCTTGTTTAAGTCAGCCTTTCTAAACAAATGAGCTCTACATGTTATTGAATAGGCACCCTCCCATCCCTAAATAGGAGTTGGCTACCTATTAATTTCCAGCAAGGGTGTGATTGTGGTTATTTATAGATTGCACTTATTGCTCCTATACTTAGGGTTTGGGCTATGGTGCCTTGCCATTCAGTTACTGCTATTGCTAGTTGTCTTGCCCATTATGACATCTGAAATTTCAAGCGTTTAGGTATGCCTGCTTTGCCGCTTGACCTTATTAAGTTTGGCCTGAAGTTCCTTGTTATTAGTAGCAAACTCCTCAAGCATCCATTACGGGTACGCAAGTAGTTGGTCAAGAGTTTGCCCAACTGGGGGCTAATTGTTCAATGGTTGATTATTTTGTGGTTGGTTGTTCGGACCCGTAACATAAGACATGGTGGATGAGTGAGATAAGAAGAGTGTTTTGATATTGGATGGGCTAGTTTCCTACAAATGACGCCAAATGTCATCTATAGGATATTGCCGATAGAGTATCAGAGATTGGGCTTTGCGCTTTAGTGAGACCCTGTTAAATAGAGAACACTAAGGGGTATCAAGGTATTATCCAGCATAGTTACTCTGATACTTAAGTCAGTATTTATTGTGTATGGAGAATAAGGATGCAAGAATGCAATGAGAAGGCTAAGAATGCAAAGAGTGTAAGTGGTTTACCATTGGGATGTTGGTTGGTAATTATAGAGGAAGGTTGTCGAAAGTTAAGAGACCAATAATGGCACTTTATCATGTCTACGTGTCTTAGATAATAGGAGCATGCTACGGATGTGGTCTAGATTTGTTAGATTGTAGCTATTGATGTAGTCTTCAAGCCTTATTCTATGTCTTCAAGTTATTAACTAGCCATTGTGACTGGGCAGGCCATCTAGTGGGCTTGAGTTAAGGTTGGTCAAGAGGACAATGGAGCTAAATACTAGTAAGTAAAGCTAAATCGTAAGCCTAGTTAGGTCACTATGGGTTTGAGGGACCCAAGTCTAAAATATTTTATCAACAGTAGACGTTCGAAACCTATTATTTTTAGGTACTAACAAACAGTTTACTTTCTAAAATGAAATTAATATAAAATAAGAAAATTATACCTTGAAAATGATTATTTTGTATCTATATGATGTAATTTTTTATTGTAAGGACTAATTATAGTATTAAATTAGGAATATAATAAAAATACTAATATGTCCACATTTTATCCTTTTTAAAAAAATAACTAAAAGTTAATTAATTTTTCTTATTGATTAAGGACATAATTGTCTATAACAGGGATTTTTACGATGCAGTCACTCAAAAGTGAATTTACGATAAGGTTACCTATCGACAACCTTAATTTGTCATAAATTACTCTCGATTTCAATAAATCATGTCAATTAATAATAAAAACAAAATTGTTGATAGTAAAAAACAAGGCTATCGATAATTTTAAGAAAAGTTGTCAATAGCCGATAGTTTTTCATGGAAGCTATTAAAATCTTCCACTATACTATTGAAGGACATGATTTACTAAAATCAGGAGTGAGTTATCATAGATCAAAGCTATCGATAGTTGACCTTACCTTAAAGTCATTTTAAGTGACTAGAGCATATAATTTCCCCTCTTAAACCTTTTTATTCATTGTAGAGAGAGAATAAAATATTTTATTTTTCACAAGATATCAAATTCTAAGTATGAAGTAATAGAAGTATTTCAGGAATAGTTATTTTATTTTCTTTCTATTACCTCTAAGTAAGAGACTATAAGAGTTGCACTGTATGTATATCTATATGTATAATGCTTATATTTTTCGTTTTAATTCATGGATTTGTTTCATGAATAGTCTATAAACTAAAGGCCTTGTGTATCGTACAAGTATGGTAATAATTAGGGGTAGATGCGATACAGTTCAATACGATTTACCCTCTATCGAATTGAATTAAATCAAATATTACGGTTCATTTTTTTTTTTATTTTCTTTCATAAAACCAAACCATATGATTTGATTTATAATTTTTTTTATATCTTAAAAAAATCGATTTGGTCCAATAAAGTTGCAATTCAAACTATCATCACTATATTATTAGTTTAGCCATATTATTTTGGTTCCCTAAATAAAATCTCTTAGTTATTTGCATACATAGAAATGTAATTAAAAAAGATTTCGATATGTTAAATTAATAGATTGTTATTGTCTAGATTTTTTAAATATTATGTGATATCACTGTGACGTTATTTTTTCTTAAGATAGGAAACTTTAGAAAAAAAAACAATTTTAGATGATTCATTTTTAAGCAACTCTCCTTCTAAATAACTATTAAATTTTTAAGGAAGTATTTCATTAAATTAATTACCAACTTTTAAAACTTTTAGTGGGTCCTATATTATTATTACTTTTTCAACTAATGCATAAAATATAATATTTTATTAGTACTACATATTATATCAATAGCATTTTATTTATTATTAAAGAAAAAAAGAAAAAAGTAAAAAGAAACACTCCTTTCGGCCAAGTTGGCCAATTTTTGGCCGAGAGATGCAAATCTCTGGCGACGTCAGACGGAAAGGAAGGGAACGGTAGAAAAACAGTTGGGAAGAGCCAGTGCTTTGTTTTGGGCCTGTTTATAAAGGATTACGCAAGAGGCTGTTTTTCGAAGCCACTATACTTTCTAAATCAATTGTTATTTTAAGATGTTCCTCAACTTGTTTCAAGGGTCCTTCAACTTCTTAAAAGTCCCAAGTCTAACCAGGTCTTGTGTTAGAGGTTAGTTTTGTTGACCCCTTTATCTTACCCATTTCAGTACGTTGGAACATAGTAAACCCCCTTGCAAAAGAAAACTTAAAAGTTCTAGTCTCAAACGAACACCCGGTGGATTACAGCACCCTATGGTACTTGTGCTTTATCAATAAAAGTGGGGTGCTTACTGCTTAATATGAAATATATGCCAAACATCATTGATAAACATACCTCAATAGCTGTAGTAGGTAAATCTTTAAAAAGAAAGAACTTTTATATAAATACAATTTTAAAACCATAGATAACTATATTTATAAATTATTCTCAGGATATTAAGCATCTATCTAATTTGTTTTAAAAATAATAATAACTTATCTCTCTAAGCAACCAATTATAGATACCGAATTCATAAATTGTATGCTATCGCTTATTTAACGTAAAAGCATCTTTTCAAGAGTAATTTTTTTTTTTTTTTACCATCATCACATGATGAATGTTATTGTATAATTTATTTGTATGGTTTTTATATAGCATATTATGCCTTCCTTCATTTGTGACTATTTACATTGTTAATTTTTCTATAATAACACTAGCAATCTAGTATTACTGTAATGCTGGACAAAGTAACCTACTACTATAAGAGGTCAGTAGGTTACTTTTTCTTCCCTTTTTTTTTATATTTTTCCATTTTTATGTTTTCTGATTTTTCCATTTATTTAATTTTCCTTTTTATATATTATACCTGTTCCTATTTAGTTAATATTCCTTACAACAAAATGTAAATATTTATATTGTTACAATATCTCTCTTCGTCTTTAGAACTAAATATTAATATATCAATATGTCTCCTCCTTTTCTACATTTATGTATTAATTTTTTTTTTTTACCTCCCTTTGTAGAAAATATTTTCCCATTGCCTAAATAATTTACATTATTATTATGAAATCCATATAAAGTAGAGGTAATTGAATGTTTCATATGTTTTATATAAGAAAAGGATAATCTATTATGATTTTCCCTACTTCTTTTATTAATTTTGTAATTATTAGAATTTAGTGAAATTATACACAATTCATATAATTCGGTAAATTTCACGTACAATTCAAATGGATGAACTCCTTATATACCATTGTCCATATACTATATTATGATGAACAGAAAATAATAAATCCATATATAATTCATATAATTCGGTAAATTGCTCATGAAATTCACAAAAATTCTACCCATATATACCATGCTCTATAAACTATATTATATATATANTCTACCCATATATACCATGCTCTATAAACTATATTATATATATATATATATATATCACACAATTAGAGTCATCATTTATTGAAATTTAAAGATATACACCACAAACTTTGGATATAATTATAATGTATACATATAATTTGTATAAAGGTAATTCGTATATATTATTGTCAGTATAAAATATTATATTTATTATTACCAGTATATATTACATATAAAATACTAATGTTTACAAAATACATGTGTATAATTCACATATAAACAAAGCACATAATATATGTATAGTTTGTACATATCATTGTTACCACACCATATTATATTATATGTCATTACACTAAGATGATAAATGAGTACTTTATAAATAATGTTAGTACAATATATGTCGTGTTTGAAAATTGTGCATTGTAATATTAATATCCATATGTAGTGTTAAAATTTTATATAATATATGCTTAAATTTTATAGTGCCATGTATATTGGAATTAAATAAGATAAATCACATAACGTTTCAGCAAAACCATCAACAATATATTATTGTTGTCGATAGAAGGTTACCTTCTCCTCCACTTTTTTATATTTTTCAATTTTTATGTTTTTCCATTTATTTAATTTTCCTTTTTTATATATTATACCTTTTCCCATTTAATTAATATTCCTTACAATTAAACGTAAATATTTATATTGTTAAAATATCCCTCTTTGTCTTTACAATTAAATATTAATATATCAATTTTTACAATATGTCTCCTCCTTTTTTACATTTATGTATTAATTTTTTTTACCTCCCTTTATTAAAAATATTTTCCCATCGCCCAAATAATTTACATTATTATTATGAAATCCATATAAAGTAGAAGTAATTGAATGTTTCATATGTTTTATATAAGAAAAGGATAATTTGTTGTGATTTTCCTTACTTCTTTTATTAATTTTATAATTATTAGAATTTAGTGAAATTATACACAATTCATATAATTCGATAAATTTCACGTACAATTTATCTGGATAAACCCCATACATATCATTGTCTATATACTATATTATGATTAACGAAAAATCATAAATCCATATATAATTCATATAATTCGGTAAATTGCACATAAAATTTACAAGAATTCTACCCATATATACCATGCTCTATAAACTATATTATATATATATATATATATATCATACAATTAGAGTCATTATTTGTTGAAATTAAAAGATATGCACCATAAAGTTTAGATATAATTATAACGCATACGTATAATTCGTATAGTAGTAATTCATATATATTATTATCAGTATAAAATATTATGTTTATTATTACCAATATATATTACGTATAAAATACAAATGTTTACAAATTACATGTGTATGATTCACATATAAACAAAGCACATAATATTCATATAGTTTGTATATATCATTGTTAGTACACCATACTATATTATATGTTATTACTCTAAGATGATATATGAGTGCTTTATAAATAACGTTAGTACAATATATGTAAGATTGTGTTCAAAAATTGTGTACCGTATTATTACTATCTGTATGCAGTGTTAAAATTTTATACGATGCATGTTTAAATTTTATAGTGACATGTTTATTAAAATTAAATAAGATAAATCAAATAATGTTTTAACAAAACTGTTGACAAAAAGGTTACCTTCTCCTCTCCCTTTTTATATTTTTCCATTTTTATGTTTTTCCATTTTTCCATTTACTTAATTTTCCTTTTTATATATTAGACCTTTTCCCATTTAGTTAATATTCCTTACGATTAAATGTAAATATTTATATTGTTAAAATATCCCTCTTTGTCTTTACAATTAAATATTAATATATCAATTTTTACAATATGTCTCCTCCTTTTTTACATTTATGTATTAAATTTTTTTACCTCCTTTATTAAAAATATTTTCCCATCGCCTAAATAATTTACATTATTATTATGAAATCCATATAAAGTAGAAGTAATTGAATGTTTTATATAAGAAAAGGATAATTTCTTATGATTTTTCCTTACTTCTTTTATTAATTTTATAATTCTTAGAATTTAGTGAAACTATACACAATTCATATAATTCAATAAATTTCACATACAATTTATATGGATGAACCTTGTACATATCATTGTTAACGTACTATATTATTGTTAATGAAAAATAATAAATCCATATATAATTCATATAATTCGATAAATTGCACGTGGAATTCACCAGAATTCTACCCATATATACCGTGCTCTATAAACTACATCATATATATATATATATATATATATATATCATACAATTAGAGTCGTCATTTATTGAAATTAAAAGGTATGCACCACATAATTTGGATATAATTGTAATGCGTACGTATAATTTGTATAGTGGTAATTTGTATATATTATTGTCATTATAAAATATTATGTTTATTATTACCAATATATATTACGTATAAAATAATAATGTTTACAAAGTACATGTGCATGATTCATATATAAACAAAGCACATAATATACATATAGTTTGTACATATCATTATTAATACACCGTACTATATTATATGTCATTACACTAAGATGATATATGAGTGCTTTATAAATAATGTTAGTACAATATATATAAGATTATGTTCGAAAATATCCGTATATAATGTTAAAATTTTATACGATACATGCTTAAATTTTATAGTGACATTTATATTGAAATTAAATAAGATAAAGCAAATAATATTTTAGCAAAACTGTTGACAAATCAAGTTACCATCAATGATAGAGCACTTATCATGGTTGGTCATCTTTTACTGTAGAAGAGTTATGTTTTACTTAATTGGAGTGCATAACTATCCACGATGTCTTATTAATATCGTTAGTTTCGTTTACCATTACCCATAGAAATGCTATAGGGTTCAAATATTGTTTTACTACGAAGGAGTTAGGTTTTACTGGAATAGAGTGCATCACTGTTGAGAGCTATGTACTACTATTGATAGATTTTTGCATGGACCTATTTACATGGGCACAAAAACTATCGATAGAGTAGGGCAATTATTGATAGGTGTTCAAAAATTAGAACGTTTTGCATTCTTGATATTTTTATAGTAAAGTCCACTATCTTCAGTACTAAACACATAATTCTCTATACTAAAACCATAAGTATACCTTCAATACCTAAAAAGAACAACAATAACGACTTTTTCAATCACAATATAGATTATAGTAGGCATGCCTTTGATTTGAGTTGTGATAATGAAGATGTATACGATGTTTATGACTACGATATTGAAATCAATGTCATATATAATGAATTGGGTTATATTCCTGTCTCAACCATGGAATGCCCAAAACTAAATCAAATATGAAGAGGGGTAGTAAGTATACTTCAACAGTAAATTCATGTCCTTACGCTTGCCATTGAAAACACTCCAGCTTAGCAACACAAGGTAAGTTGGTTCCATTAGCTAATGTCACCTTAAATGGTTTGATTGGAGTGGTGTTGCACTTAAGAGTCTTGACCAACCCTTCATTAATGAAATTCAAAGAACTATACAAGTCTACTAGAATACTTAACCTTTTCTTCTTGTACTTGCCAATAAAGTTCATTCACTTCTAACTTGATTAGTAAGAGTATAAAGAGCATGGTTGAAGTTTTGGTCAATGCAAAACTATATGTATGAAACCCAACTCTATAAACTTAACCTAACAAAACCATAAGTTTTAAGAAAACTGACCTATAGGTCCTTTTTGTGCCATGCCGTGAATGCATAAACTAATTCTTAATCAACATCAAGCATATTAACAAGGCTTATCGTATTCTTTCTGTCTCTAAATTTGCTTCTGGAATAGCTTCTAATTCATTATAGCATAAGTTTTCATAAACTTTACTCATAACCAATTCTAATACACATCACATAAGTCATTACCAACATTATACTCATAAAGTATAGCATCTCCAAGGCTTATACAACAAATCCAAGTATCACTCAAGCAATCACCCCAATCATGAACAAGAACATTTACTTACTACTATTCAAACACAAGTTAACTGCTTTACACAACAATTTCAAGCATCATTCGGACAACCACTATAATCAGGAGAAAGGATATTCATCCTCCACTTAAGAAATGTAAATCCACATCTTATACATACAAATCTACTTACTTGACTATTGGTACAATCCCAATTCATTCGTTAATAGGAACTTCATCCTCCACAACTTCACTTTGCAAGAGGAAGTACTTCTACAGTCAATTATAGGTCATGAGTGTATATACACATATACTAATTACATACTTGCTTGTTGGTAGTTAGTTCGTTATAAGCTAGTTTCGATTTAGTCACTAAGTTTGATTTTAAGCTTGCTTCTAAAATAGCTTTTGGATTACTCTCCAGTTCGTCCTTCGTAAAATTTCGTGGTTAAATATTGGTTAACTTATATTTACAGTTAAATCTCTCAATATTACATATGGTTTAGTTGTCTAGATTTAATTTACCTAAAAAAAAAATACTTAGGTGTCGTAGCTTCTGAATCTGGTTTTGGAACCTTCTAAACAAGTATCTGATCAACAGTGTTATTATAATTTTTATTCTAGAATTCTCTATGAAAGTATTCGAAGATAGTTTTGTTAACTAGGAACTCTTTAAAGAAGTATCTGAAAACAGCCTTATTAACTAGAATTTCTATCACCTACAGATGCTATATTAGCTAAGTATTTCAAATATGGTAGCTTTCTAGTCAAGTCTCTAAACTTAGCATTAACTCATTTTTCTAACAGACCAACCTTTTGAAAAATTGTCTAAATAGGGTCATTTTACAAGTTTACTTGAAATAACTCGTCCAACATCACATTCCAGATTATAGACATGGCCAATCATGTTCATCTTTTAGGTTTATCATACCAAGCAACACCATAGTACTAAATTCTTTAAATTTATATACTTACCTATTAATACCTTAAACCTAAGTTTGCCAACTTGCCTATATCTCATCTTCTACTAAAACCATGCAACTTCAGATTATCCTTCACAGTGAAATGTGACCTAAATAAACCTTAGAACTTGATACTAAGTGTTTCGTTAAGCTCCATACATCAAATCCTCAAGAAAATGGCATTTTTTATCCAATTTAAATACTCAAAAATCCCTAAAAATTATGGAAATCCTTTTTGGCCAAAAACTCTTCATATAACATTCACATGCAACATAAGTATTCTCTAGAAAAAGTTTGGCTTAGAAACTACATTAATAGGGTTATTTAAATAAGTTTCGAAAATCGATCAATTTCGCTTGGTTTCTTAAAGAAGTACTATATTCATTTAAAAATTTTTCAATCTGATATTTTTTGCTAAAAAGTATATACAAAAATATATACCAATAAATTTTTTCATAATTTTCGAAGTTAATTTAGTATTTTTACAATTTTAAATAAAATCGGGTACAAAATTGACTCATCGGAATGGTAGCCATCCGGCCACGAACAACCACTCCTTGGTTATCTGCCAAGCTAAGCGTGGCCACCACTATCAAGTAGTGGTGGTGGTTTATGCCCAAGTGCTCCTTGAACTGGTGTTTATGGATCTAGCTCAGTTTGTGTAGTATATGTTCTAATTTTTCCCAAAATTTTCTCCTCCTTTGTTTTCTTGTTCTTGTAATTTTCCTAGAATCCCAAGAGGTTAAACTACATTCTGGAGAGAATTGATAAAAATTCTTAGGTTGTAGAATGAAATATGACGTTTTCACTCTAGGTTTCCTAAGGGTATGTTCATCAATAGCTAGCTTAGGAGTTGTCCATACCTCACACAAGATCAATCCAGTTAGTTTATTATTTTTTAGAATTTTTTAATGATTTTTTCCCAAATTATTTGGTTAATTGTGAGTAGTATAAGGTATTTTAAAGCATTTTCAAGTATATTAATTAGTTTCGATTATAAGTATATATAAAAATTGCACACGACACATGTATATATTTCATATGTTATTTTATTACACATATAATTTATCTCTAATGGCTTGTTACGTTTTTGGACTCAAACATCAAGTTTTCGATAATTAACAAATGTAATCGGTAAAAATGTACTTTATTAAAATTAAATATTATATATACACTATTTTGAGAAATTAATCCTATTAACATTCTTAGTCTAACTTTTATGACTTTATATTAAAATTTGACTTAATTTAGACCAAATTGTCCAAACGCCTTAAACTATTCCAAACGTCCTAATTCGTATTGGCTGGTTTAGCGACTTAATCAATTAGGGTCTCACAAATTAGGTATTGGTATTCAAATTTTAAGCTGCTTAAGAAATAGCTAATTAGGTCCTTTTCTGACATTTGGATCTATGATGCTAGTTGTTCAAATTTAGTCATATACCTTTAAAGAGTTCTAGTTTGATGCAACTCCTTAAACTCTCCCATAATCTTTAAAGGGCCTATCATCAAATCTAAAATATGACCTAGCAACCAATTCTTCTCAAGCTACCTTGTCTTCTCCACCTCTAGCCTTAGCATATTGGTGAAACCATTATAAGGGTTTCTCTTCAAAATTACTTATAGTCAACTTGACTTTAAAATTAGTAGGGTTATTATCAATCAAGAACAAACCCATGTTTGCAACTCTTCACCAATAAACACAAGAAACTCAAGTTTTGAAGTCCTAGTAGGTAATTGATAAGGTCTACGATTTGTGTCAACAATATTAACAACATTACCTTATGATCTGACTGTTTCTTTAATAATGATGCCTCTTTCACCCATGCTGACGTTTTTATTATCAAGCTTAGGTGGACTAAAAGCTACCTTATTGTCCAACACTAGCTACTTAAGCTCATCAATGGCTTGCTGCTACTGAGTAAGGGTTTTAGTGAAAATCTTAACCTAACTTTGATGCTGGTTCACTTGCTCTTTGATGACGGCACACATTGCATCTTCTATGAGCTTCTGATCCTTATCTCCCATGGCCTCTCAATATGAGCTCTGATACCAATTGGAGCAAGATTTCATAGGAAATATTCAAAAGAATTCTAAATGCAGAATTTGTAAGAGGACTTTAGGAGAAACACTGTTGTATTCTGTTTTTCTATTCGATATTTGTAAATATTATATATATGTGATGTAGTAGTCTCCTAATGCAATTTGTTATAAGTGCTAATGGCTTATCTCACTTTCACAAAGTTAGTTACAGCAAATTATAAAGTGTGTGCTAGTGCATGTAACTGAAATAATGCATATGCAATATTTAATAGATGCATGGACCTAAGGCCTCGAGAGTGGCCCCTTATTTATGGCTTATATCTATTAGATTATATTAGCCTAATATCAACATTGGCCATATCCAACCCCCCTAGATAATTTTGGAACCTCTTCTACACAAGCCAAAACTCGTCAGTGTTAACAACTACTTCACCTTTGTCTTTGGCCAACACAAACCCTAAATCTATTAGGTCCTCAATTATAGTGTCTACTTTGAAAATAGAATTTTATGCGGTTCCGTTTGTAGTTAATATCACGTTCCAATTCATATTAATGTAAATTCTCATCATAATTTTAATGTTAAATCATTAGTTTCAATTCCCAAAAGAAAAAGTTCAAATCCAAATAAAAGTGATCTGATTCTTTCTCTCTCCCATCATATTTATTCTTTTTGTCATGGTTGAAGCGTTTTCTTTATTGTCACAAAGATTACTTATCATAGTGTAGCTTAAACTCAATCATATCTATTTGCACATTTTCCTTGAAGGTTTCACTCACATATAACATTTTTATTTGTAGGTTTGCGATATCCCATCAGGACAATTTGATAATGATATTGACATAAAAATTCAATAGCGATGAAATGGTTATCGAACTCTATCTTTTAAACCTTTTTTTTTAATTTCTTATATCTTTGTGTTTATGTATTTTTTAATGGCATTTGTATATTTAATATGACAAATTAACTTTTCGATTTAAATAATTTGCATGAATTATTTTTGCTTTCATGTGAAAAGAAATATATACTAATATAAGGATAAAGACGTTGACTAAGTGCTCCTAAAATTTTCAACATAATGGTTTTGCAAAAGTTCATAGTGAAGACTACATTCTTGACGATTCAATAAGATAATTTTTATTTTATAATTTTTCTTTTTGGTGCAAACTATTGAAAATTTGTTAATATTTTATAATGATAATTATAAAAATTCATTCATTTTCATTAATAGTACCTTTTAGCTGTTTCCTTATGTTAACTGACCTCTTTACTAATTTTTTTTTTTACTTGATCACGAATTCAATAGCCATGTGATATATACAAAAATGAAAAGATGATGATGATTGTGGAGGGATAATAGTCTCATGATGATCACTGCAATTTTTCATGTAATTTTAATATAAAATAACTAAATCCTTTACATGTTATATTGCATTTCCTAATTTAAAGAGTTGTTATAGATGGCATAAGTGCTTTTCAAAATATGAAAGAAATGGGAAATGATTGGTCCATATTTTGATTTCAAATTTGAATTATTGATGGGAGTTTTCTTTTTGGTAAAACTAGATCATATCTTAAAATTAAAGCATGAAAACAACAAGCACAAAACATTATATGATAAATTACTATCACTAATAAATTTTACTATTAGAATTTACGTACATTGACATTTTATGCTTCCAATTTTTTTAACTGCAAAAATTATCGATTGGTAGTCTAATGACATTATAAGAGTACAAGATGAAAATTTATTTAAATGTGAACTAATAAAATATATATTAATCAAACAAGTATTAAGTTTTACTCTAAGATAGCTTCATGAATAACCAAATGACTTAGTTTTATACTCAAAAGAGTGGATTTGTTATTTCATAAGTTATATATGTATGTGGTTGCACTTTTTATTAAGTTCTCCATATGTTACTTTGTTCAATTTAATCTAAATATTTTATTTTCTATACTTTTATAATCTAGCACATATTTTTCTATTTCAAATACTAGAAGAAAGGTCAATACATTGTCACTGCAATTATTAGTCAACTGATATATGAGCTTGATTTGATTGAAATTTATTTTTATTCAAGGAAAACACAAATATTGTACTATGTTGCCAATTTGCTTATTTAATACTTTTGTTTTATCTTCATTTTTTTTTTCTAAAATATTTTGTGTGTTATTCAATATTCTACATATATATATACCACATAGAAACTAATGATGCTTTTTATGGTCATGAAAATATTGTTTAGTTTTATTTAAACAACTAGAGCTTAAAAAAAAATTAAATGGCATAATATATTTGATTTTTTTTGTTATATATATTTTGTATTTTCTCTTTTCATATACACATATTTTACAATTTCTCTTTTTAACCTTCTAACATCAATAAAAAGATTCAATCGCTATTAATTTCAATTGTCATCAAGAATTTAAAATTGGAATCATTAGTTTATGTCATCTTCTTTTTCTATATCTATATCTTCTATCTATAATATTAAAAGAGAATGATATCATTCCAATATCTTTATTATTTTTCTCTTCCCATATATATATACTTTACCATTTCTTTTTCTAACATTTTTCAATTTCATTAATATCAATTCCATTAAGAATTCAAAATTTAAATAATTAATTTATGGTTGGAAAAAAAAAATTTATATCATAACATTTACCATCAATGATATATTTTAATTCTCATTAATATTAATTTTGATTAAGAATTTCCTATAATATTAAAGCCATAGGCTACTTTAGCATCTTTTATATTTTATTTTAACTAAATGACTAAAACCTTCTTTTTATTATTGATAATACCTTTTAATTTCCATTAATGTCATTTCCTATTAATAATTCAAAATTTGAATCATCAATTTGTGGTATTATTAAATTTGCCCTTAACAATTCATTTCAATTTACAACATATCTATTCCTATTAATAATCTTTAATATTAACTAGCAAACAATGCACCCGAATTGCGGGTGTAAAACAATTATAATATTTTAATTCAAAATTATAATAAGGAGGAATTACAAATACTTCTCCATTAGTAGTATAGAATTAAAAAAATTTAATGTTATGATAAAATAAAAAATATCTATAACATTATTAAATTAATTATTATAAATCATCAGCTGATAAATGTTAAGAGTGACTAAAAAAATAATAAAATTAATAAAAATCATAATTTTTTTTTTTTATAAATGTTAGAACATATTGAGAATAAAAAGTTAATTTTTCAATAAGATGTTAATACTTTTACGTGACCTTTTTATGAATCCAAATAAAATCAATAAACTGATGGGGAGTGAGAGGGTTCTAACTTATGGAAGATGTATGAGTGCGGAGGAAAGAGAGAGAGAGAGGTAGTGAGAAGTAAATAGTGAGATTAGTGGGTACATGCAAAGAGAAAAAAGGAAGGTAGTGGAAAGTAAATGGAGAGAGAAGTTAATGTAAAGAGAAAAATTTGATGTTTTGGAAAGAGAAGAATTCAGTAAATTGTCAAATTTGTTCATTATTCATAATTTTATAAAAATAATTTTAATATTGGTTTTTTAGTTATATAATTTTGTATTTAAGACTTAAATAGTAAATTGTCAAGGAGCGATTATTTAAACCCCAATATACTTTAATAATATAGATATCTTTCAGTTTTTTCTTGCCTCAAATATCTACTATTTAACTAAAAAACCTCATTCAACTTTCCATGTTGTTACTTTAATTACCATTTAAATTAAAATCATCTTTTTTTTTTCTTAGATATTTACATGTCAAATTAATTTCCTTTCTTTTTTGGGCTTTGACCATTCAATTTACCTCAATGAGAAAGGTGAGATGTTTTAATCCCATGAAATTAGGATATTAAGAATTGTTTTAAGTTCCCACATTTAACTCACATCCCATATGGTTTCTTTCGTATTTGGTTTGCATTTCTCACAAATTATAGGGAAAAAAGAATATAAATGGAAAAGAAATTTATGATATTTACCTACTTTACATAAAGTTACAAATTTCGTAAAAGAAGTAGGAACGAAGTACAAAGATTTTTGAATAAATAAAAGTGAGGAAGAAAAATGTTTTAATTTCCAAAAGGTGTTTTATTTAATTTTCATTGTAGCTATGAATAGATAAACACATTTTAACGCCAAGTCTTATCTTCCATTTTCATAATCAACAATAATTTTCTTATCAGGAAGCTTATCTTCCATTTTCATATATACTATATACACATAATTACTAAATAGTAATGAATTTGTATCATATTGAATAACTTTATGATTTTATTGCTGAAATTAAAGGCTCCTATTGTCAAGCCTAATTTTTTGGTTTTTTATTTTCTTTAATTTGATTAATATTAAATGTTAACCCATTTAATATAGATCATTGACTAAGAATTAAGAAAAACTTGGTTTTCTTTCTAAATTTATATAAAAAATGATTTTTTTTTGAGTTGGCACCCAATCAAATTTAGGAAAAGTGTCAAGTCATAACTAATGGATAGATCAGCTACAACTTAGCCATTGGTTTTAGGAAAAAATCAACTTTAAAAAATGGTTTTTGAAAAAACTAAAAGTTTTAGATTCGGGAGCTAACTTATTAAACCTTAATGAGTGCTATTTTAACCTTCCAAATTTAACTTTATTTTTCAAAATACCCATTTTACTAATTCTAAATTGATAATTACAAATTTTAATTTATTTACAAAAAGGAAAAAGAAATTAAAAAATTAATTTTATTTACAAAAAGGGAATATAGAAAAAATTTCTTATTTTAAGTTATCCTGTAAGTACCTACTATCATTAGTGTGTTAGTTCATTTTAATTTTGAAAATTTACTGGATTTATGTCTTTTAATCAATTTATTTTTTAAAAAACTAGAAAATGATCCTAATTTATTTATTTAAGAAAAAATCTAAAGGAAGACCTAATTTTTTTTAAATGGGTTAATTAAATCTTTACCTTTTTAAAAATAATTTTACTAAGTGAATAATTTTTTTTTCATTTTCTTTATTTATATATATATATTTTAACTTTTAACAAAACAGCGTAAGGAAAAAAAAATAAAAGAAGAACAAAAGGAAATAAAAAAACCAAGTTGGACTTAAACTGATAAAGACGATGGTCAAATTAGGCAAATGGGTGGAGTTTTATGCAAATACGGGCTTTTTTCCAAAAAATATTACAGAAAGGAGCTTGTTTTAAAAAAAGAAACATGAATATGGTATGTACCTTCAATTGCTTAAGGCGTATCAACTAAATACACCTTCAGTTACTTATGTTTTTTTACAGTGAAGGTACATGCAGTGGATGTGCCTTTAATAGCCAAGCTTAGTAGAATTTGAACTGAAATCGTATCAAGTGGATGCAACTTTAGTATCACAATTTGAACTGAAGGTGGATGCGCCTTTAGTTCAAATTCCATTTAACCTAGTAATTTCTCCCAGTCCGAAACGATAAAGTAATATTCTTTTAACCCTTAACTTGCAAACTAAATGGAAAGTTTGATATGGTAATCAATTACATAAAATCACAATTGGTGGAATGCCTCAACAAATATGGCAAGTAAGGAAGAAATAAGCATACAGGATGATTATCCAGTGATCATACGAGTTAGATAAAAGAAAAAATAATTGCAAATTGCAAAACTAAGATAAATAAACAATGTATTGAATTGTAATATATGATGAAAAGTAAATTGTATTTCAAATAATCAGTATATATACAAAATTTGTAATGAGTTAATGACAACATTAATACAATGGCAAAAAAAAGGAGAAAACAAAAACAATAGACAAAACATATCTATCAATACCTACGTAGTATAAAGGTTCTCATGGCATGGGAAAGAAGTGAATGCCCCTATCAATAGTATGTCTGAGTAAGCTAAGGTGGTGGATCATCGAGCTTAAGTTCCCTAGGAGGAATTGGGTTGGCTAGATGGGTTGGATGCAGCTAAGTGATGCCCCTACCCGTGGATAACTGTATTGGAGGTGGAATGTCGCTTTTGAGGAGCTGGTGGAGTCACGAGATCATGATATTGCTAGAACTTGGGAGTCATGTATGAGCTAGATCTAACCTTGGAGCTGGATTCGGCTCCCAAGGTAGTAGCAACACTTGACCTAAGGTATGTGCTGTATCCCCACTGATATGCCTTAAGTCTACGGAATGATGGGCATATGATGAGATATAGTCATTGAGGTCTACCTGACGATGTATTGCTTGAGCCCTGTGTTACGCCCTGAAATGGTAGAGTCGTAACAATCCCGCCATGCAAACCATTCTAAGATAGAAGTTGGCCTTACAATCACTATCCTAAACCTGATCTACACAAGATGTCCACGACTAACCCGCTTTGAAGTAAACAATTTGTAATTTAAATAAATCATTCACCTAAGAAAGTGAGAAAATATATATATATTCTATAATTCAGTTATTACAATTAACATTTACAATGTTTTACCATAATATATTTCCCAGTTATTAAATTTTTCAAAAATAAAAATTCTAAAATAAAAAATTAGACCTTAAAAATATAGGTTTGTTCTTCAAATGTTTTTCCTCACTCCCTAGGATCCAACAGTTGCTAGCTTCAAAGTAGTTCTATATCGCTTCTTAACTAGTACCTGCATGACGTCTATAGGAATGTGAGCAACCACAGCTCAGTAAGTTAGGATAGAGGACTTAAAACTATACCATAAACACAACAAGGTTATCAACCAACTTATTAGGTGTAATGCATGTTCAAACAAATGCCGTCATACGACGTTGTCCGACCCGTCGTGAGATTAGAGAAATTACGTTTGCTCTAATCTGGGTTAAGGAGTTGTCGTTAATGCAACAGCTCACGACCAAACCCAGGCTTGTACAATGGAGACACCGCTCCTCCCACGACTACCTTCAAACCATTAACTTCACCCTCACCGCAACCTCCTTACCTGTCACTTAATTCAACTAAGGATGAAGAAGGGACCATTATGCAATTCTGCGCTATCCCTTTTGAAGGGGTCGATATTTGGTCGGAAAATCCTAGGTATCCCTTAATGGGTTGCCATACAGGTCCAATTATGATTACAAGTCGTATATTTGATAAGGTCCAGTTTAGGGTGATCAATAATTTCATACAAATCATACATTACAAGCCAGAACGATAAACATAATTATAGCATCACTCATAATCAAGCATATGCACATAACCAACTATCTAACAAGCACAACCAAGCATAATCTCAAGTCTCCAAAATACAGCATCGTATTAATCCCAACTTACCTTAACTCCTCGCTCACTCACTCGAGGTCCGACTCGTTCAAGCCATTACCAATTATTCCTATAACACAAATGTGGTTTTAGTTTTTCATATAACTATTATAGATTAGTTTTATCCTACAACGCTCATTGTTATCTTTTATTTAGGGTTTAATATGTCCAATTATCTAGGTTCTTGAATCTTTTACAATTATTCTAGGTTTGGGGTCAGGTTTGGGTTCAGTTTCTACATCGATTTCTAAATTTGGTTCTAATTCAATTTCTTAGTACTATTTTATACCCGAACTCTAGAAACTTGTTTTAACTCATAATGTGAAATTAATCACCTTACTTCTAGATATCCTAAATACCATAATTACCCTTAGTCGGTATTTTATTATACTCGGTATACTTAAATCTTTAATAGTATACCAAATTTACTCTTGATGTGAGAAATTTTTATATTTTTCATATAATTACATAAATTCAAGATTTCTATCAGATTTATTATATACCCCTATTATTTATATAATATCAATTTTTATTCTAATATTTTCTATTTGTTATATTTCTAATAATTACATATTATGTATTATCACCTATTATGTTCATAATACATCTGATATTTCTATCACTCTAATTACCATCTCCTAACATCAATTATCATTTCAAAATGTCTAAATTCATCCTAAATCAGGTTTTATACCTAATTACCCTAATTTACAAAATTAACTTAAAATTTACTATTTTTCCCTATTACTTATTTACTACATAATTAACCTACTAATTACATCTAACACCCTAAATGCTACAAGTATCATACTTCATCAGATTTCAACATCCTAAAACATATAATTATTCACTAAATCAGTAATTAACCATTTAATTACTTAATTAACCTTAAATTACCCATTTTATGCCTTATTTTAAGGCCTAAAAATTATTTAAAAATTTTGAAAATTAATTTTTGAAAACTGGCTTTAGTGCACTGTTCTATATCATCTTAGTCTACACAAAAATTTTTTACTCAAAACTACACTTTTAAGATCATTTATTTACAAATCGAAACATGCTTAGTTTTACATGATTTCTTAAGAACCATATATCACGGGACATATTTTTATCAAAATAATATTTTTCCTAAAAACTACATACAAAAATATTCTAGAATAATAAAATTCATAATTTTCTAAGAATATTTACTATTTTTACAAAATTACACAAATTTGAGCTGAAAATTGAACTCACCGTTCTGGGTAGCTCTGGCCACCGCTGGCCGCCACGGCCTTGTTGGCCAGTCTAGCCGCTACCACCACTATGTGGTGGTGGTGGTGGCCGTTCACTCCCAGCTGCTCGTCTGGTGTTGGTTCCCTTTTATGGCCTTAATTGCACAGTTTTTCTTATTTGTTTTCCTAACCTTAATTTTTCTCTCAATTTCACCTCTCCCTATTTTTCTCACTCTCCAAACTGACCAAATGAGCTTTTGAATTTTTTTTGCTATTTATAGAGCTTTAGGGAAATTATTGTGCATTAATTAGATAAGACAATTGCCTTATCTTTTCTTTTTTCCACTTTCTATTTGTTGCATTTTAATTGATTGATTTTGCTTCTTTAATTCCAGATTGCCATGCCTCATTTCTGGATTTTTCCTCATTATTCCTGATTTTTCTTGATTTTTTCTTAATTAATTATGAATTTTCTTTAATTATTTATTATTATTTTTGTACATTTTGCGTATTTTAAGTAATTACGTGTATTTCTACCTACATGTAAATTCATATATAGTATAAATAAATATTCCTAAATATTATTTAGGTCATTCTATAATTTTTAGTATACATATAATTTATCTTTAGTGATTCATTAATTATCAGAATGCATTTTACGCATTTTCAATAAATAGTGAGTTATAAACTTAAAATTTGGAATTTTTATATTTTTATATTTTATTGTTTATTTTCTTAAATTTGAACTTATAGATCATTTTTATTAATATCTCTAGCTTTACTTATAATTTAGGCTTGATCGGATATTTCAATCGATCAAAACCCCGAGTGACTGGTTGTGGGGCTTATACCCTACCTCTTCGAACTCTAGCTTTACACTTAGGTGGTGTACGAGGAGCTGGCATATCCTCATTAGTAGGTGATCCTTGCTCTTCGCCATAGTCTACATAGGGTGACTCATGTACGCCCTCCTACTGTGGGTAAAGGATAAGGCTACTATGCTGCTCAACGAAGTCAAGTACCCCATTTGTAATACCTAGTGCTGTAGAAAAAGTCCACATAAAATAAGTAGAAAAAACAGATGTTAATACATATGATAGCAAGTATGTACAAGTGCAAAAAAAAAAAAAAAAAGGGACAATTTTAGATGTACATACTAATCAACTGATGATAGCTCTGTGGTGTGTAATATAACGCTAGGTGATCTATCTATACTACGGCCAATAGCTCTTGTTGACCTCTCGAGGACCCTGATGTGTACTATGAATCCGTGTTTATATCCCTAAGCCTGGATATAGGAAGAATGTGTGTTGATCCAATCAACATCCATCCTACCCTGGAGGCTATGAATTCGCGTTTCTATCCCTAAGCCTAGATGTAGGAAGAATGTGTGTTGATCCAATCAACATCTATCCTACCCCAAAGGTTCAGCTAATAGAGTTACTCTAAGTTGTCGACCTCCTGTAGAACGTACTAATATCTACCAAACTGCAGGACAATACAATCTAGAAAGCACCACTCAATGATGTAGAAACATACGAGTGGTACTTGAGCAGTCCAAATGTGTCACTCGACAATACAGAAGTAAGGCAGCAACTGTAGCAACTTTTCTATAGAAGGCTCCCAAACAACCTAAAGGGCATAAGAAAAAGAAAATAAAAATAAACAATCAATCAAATAACAATGGTTATTACTAACGACTAAGAAAAGGACAGTAAAGAGGATAACTTATCATATCATACCTACTGCATCGTCTGCATGTCAAAAGCTATGCGATATGCATTTACAACACGCATCGGATGCTGAGTCGTATCCTGCACTACCCTTCATCTAGCTGCTAATAGCCTATCCTTGTTGATAATAAACCTATATCGACTAAGGAGGATGACATGTGGGAATCTATCTCAAGCTCAAACCTGCAGTAAAATCACGGCCCCTTCTAGCTCATATACATCGAATGACGAGGCAAAGTATAGTTGTCGGTAAAACCATGGCAAGCAAGCGTTGCCCCAGCTAAACTGCCTATCTACTAAGAAGTCCTCTAATAATGGTAGGAACATCAGGTGAATAAGACTGGAGGATTTATCTATAAATATGAATCCTCCCATCAAGCTAAGTATGTATGTACACGCATACTTTCAAACCATCTTATCATCCACCCTACGGGGAAGTATTGGAAGTGCTCTCGTAACTATGTTAGAGATAAGCAAGAACCCATCATCTGAGCAAGCCTCACGCCTAGCAGTCTCTCCCTTACATCATCTAAGCTCTCCTCATCATCCTTCTTTGTCTGGCCTTCCACTGTGAACCCCTTAATTGGAAGTCCAAGCTGGACCTCAACATCTTGTAATGTGATGGTCGCCTCTCTAGTGAGTAGGTGGAACGTGTGTCTCAGGCCTCCATCTCTTGATAAGTATCATAATTAAATGCCAATCCAACATAATAAATGGGAGCTATGCAACTCCCCTAGAATCCAACCTCCCATATGTAAGGCTCTACCTTAAGATGTATAGGGATATCCCGCTTATCCCTACGTAATG
Organism: Lumnitzera littorea; assembly: GCA_024138015.1. Classification (NCBI taxonomy): domain Eukaryota; kingdom Viridiplantae; phylum Streptophyta; class Magnoliopsida; order Myrtales; family Combretaceae; genus Lumnitzera; species Lumnitzera littorea. The sequence goes on from JAMXBB010000008.1 coordinate 67,914,091, forward strand.
ACATCTCACTACACTACACTTGAAGTGCATAAGCTGCCTTGTAAATAAACATTTAATTAAGTTAGCAAGTAACACATCTTTAATAAAAGAACTGATTGTAAATGATAATGACACTACTTACCTTGCCCTCCCAGATGGCTTGTGAACAATGACTGGCCTGCTTCGCAAGTTTGTGTAGATTAATCGGTCTCAGCTCCATCTATCCTACAAACACATACAAATATGTTTAGTAAACTGAAAAAAAAAACACTTGTTTATCATCATATTTATGCATGTATTGTAATGTAATGCTTAGATAGAAAGGGAATATGTACCAGCCCTATTAATCTCTAGACACCTTCTCCAATTATGTCCTTCCCACTCACTTGCATTGCATCTAGTTTTGTTGGACTACTCTCGAATATCCATCTCCATGTGATATCACTTAAGCTTAGGTTTACCTTTTTTTCGTAGTAAGTCAATGTTTAGGTAGAGATAAAGGAAGCTAACTTGCAGCTAATTCAGCTCGTTACCAATCGAGTAGAAATAAGCTCAATAACAATCTATCTAGTTTTCCTACTTATACCATGGCATTATTGCCGATTTGCTGTTCACCTTCATACTCACAGCAGCAGCACATGCATGGGAGTAAGGGATCCTATATATTTGCCACTTTTGACAAGTGTAAGTGTAGCTTCTAAAGTCAACTATATGTGTCCTTCCTCCTTCCTTCAATCCTATCCTTGTCATTTGACTACCAGTTAAAACCTCGAAAATACCATTCTGGAAGCTAAATGAAATGACTTTTTGTGCACTTGCCTGCCCCCTCTAAGTTTCATACATCTTTACAGCGTAATTAATGTACATCTTGCCAGAATTGATTGCCTCATTCGCATCCTTATGCTTCTCTTCCCAATAGGTAATACGGCTATAAAATATCTTCTTCATTAATGTAATAACGGGTAATCCACGTACTGATTTCAAAATGGAGTTATAACTCTCAACAATGTTTGATGTCATGTATCCAAAATGATAACATCGATCATATGTAAGAGTCCACCAGTCCAAATCAACATTGTTGAACCACGCGATAGCGTCCTCCTTAGCCTGGGCTAACTTCTCCATGAAACATTCGAATTTCCTTTGTTGTGCATGAACACTTACAAACCATATAAGTTTTTTGCACAATTGGTTTTTGTGGACCGTATTAAAGTTATTAGTAACGTGCCGTAGATAGTATATCCAAATTGCAAACGGTGGCTGCCAGCTTACTAATAGTTCCTTGCAAGTGGAATCAATACCGAATGCCTTGTCGAATATAAGACATAGGGTTTCCCCCTTTTAGCCGAGTACATTCATTTTAAGCTTCCGTAGGAACCACCCCTATGTTTCTGCTAATTCTGTATCAACAAGAGCAAATGCTAATAGAATTATTGAATTGTCTTCATCCATGCTACAAGCTACGAACAACTTATGCCCATACTTTTCGTATAAGAATGTACCATCGATACATATAATAGGTTGATAGTATTTGAAGACTTGTATACACGGCCTAAATGTCTAGAAAACCCACTCAAAGTGAGACTAAACTTGCTTTGGTGAACTATTGTAGCCCTAATCCACTTGTGTCCTCCGATTGCTTATCCTCATTGCATTTAATAGTCTCCACAACTCATTATACAACTTCTCCCAATTACCGTATACCATCTCAACAGCTTTTTACTTAGCCTCGAAAACCCTTCTATTGCTTACTGTGTACTCGTACATAGTTTGCACGTTAGTTACAAGATCAAATATCTTAACATCATGGTTGTTTTGTACACTATTGATGAATAGTGTAGCCATTATGTTACTGTTGAGTTGAGGATGATCCTGGTTCATCATCGGGTTCACACAAGAATACGAACCCTTTACAATTGTTATTTTGAAAAGACTATTTACTTTCTTCAAACAAGCCCATAGCCTACACTTACAACCTTGCTCTTTTTTATTACAGTAGACAACATATACATTCGGTTTGGAAATGTGTACATGAAAATTATAGTGGTTCCTTAGGTGGAATGACTTAACTGCATTAATGAGATCCTTCTTTGTGTTGAAACGCATACTAACACTCAAGTCATTGGAGCTAATGATGTTGTTGCACATTTCATTAACATTTCTTTCAAATGTTGTGTAGCCGCTGCCATCGTATTAGCTATTATAAAATGGGATAAGATCTTTGATAAGCTTGTCAATAGGTTTATTTATTTGCAAAAAGTCTTAAAATTTCCTGCTTAACAATACTTCACTAGTTTGACGGTAGGGCTTGCTTAAGCTGTCCTTGCAAAGTGGCCGGATCGGCATACTACTCCTGCCAGCATATGGTCTCACCTAGGCCTCTCTCAAATCCTCAGCATGGTCATCTTCGAGGCCAACATCATCTTCATCACCATTCCCATCATCCTCATCACCATCTACATCTGTTGCATTCTCTCCATTATCGACATTTATGTCCATGTGTATTCTCTCTACATACAGATCATAAGACTCTTCATTTTCGATAATGGGGCCCAATGCTTTGTCAAGCTGCTCTTCTGTGATATTCACGTGCTTGTACTCAAAGAAATCCATATACGGTTCATTTGACTGATCCACATATGTTTGCTCCGTATTGGTCATTGTTGAATGCACATTGCGATCCGGAAGAGTTAGATTGTCTAGCTCATGTATTTCATGCTCATCCTGAGTGCTTAATTCCCCAATTTACCTTATGTACACTTCTTGAATACTCCATTCCCTAAAAGACTCTGCCATCTCAATGAAATTCTCAACATCCTCATCGTCTTTAATGGCCATCAACTTGTAGACAACTCCAACGTCATGGAAAAAGGGATGCCTGTACATGAGTTCAATACCACTTGAGTCAACTCTAGTGCATCCACAAATTCTCTAACTGAAATGAGAGAAGTTCGAATCCTTCTTAATTTTCAACTTCTTAATAGGCTCCCTATCATACTCTAGCCCCCAACTACCCATCACTATATTTCTATTCGCATAAACAATAACTTTCACGTAATTTGCTATTTCCACCCTAGTAATGCCGTAGGGAATAAAATATTTAGATGACATTATAACCTTCATCTACACTTAGTCATCTCGTTAAGCTATGTCGCTAACATGATTACTTAACTTTAACTTTTTAATTCGACCCAACATAATAAAAATGCCAAAATATATATACATATATACACACACATACATACATAACAATTTCCACCTACATTCCAACATTATTCATACCCACATTTGTATAACTTATGTACCGCAATACAAAAAATTCCTAAATTTAAATAACATATAATAAATTTTCATGAAATATTAATAATTGATATAACTTACGGTATACCTATGATTACAAAATCTACATAATTAAGTAATGAATTTTTTTCTTAAAAAAATTGCATAATGTCGATTATTAATAAAATAAAAATAATAACTAAATAACATGCTTGTAAGTTATAGATTGTTACCTATTTCAGACGTACACTTACATTAAGAAATGATCTGGTACTTCAACTATGGATTTCCTCGAGTTTTCTTTATGTTTTGAAATTTTCAAAAATTGATATAAGTAAGAATGGACTCTGACTACGTAAATTGGGGTTTATATAGATAGTATAGTGAAGGCACATACACTACATACGCCTTCAGTTATAAAGAATTACATTGAAGGCACATGCAATGGATGCGCCTTCAATGTAAAAAACATAAGTAACTAAAGGTGCATTTACTTTATGTGCCTTCAGTGTACCATATTCATTTTTTAAAAAAAAAAAACGAGCCCTTTTCTGTAATATTTTTTGGAAAAGAGCCCGTATTCGTATAAAACTTGATGCTTAGGTATCCATGTTAGTCGTAGAACCGGTTTGGATCCAAATTAGGTCGTATGTGAGACTCACATACGTACAGTGAAGGCGATTCTAGGTGATGCAGAAGCTTGATTCGAGCAGTTTTCAAGTGATTTTCAAGCTAGAGACGACATTTTCATGTAAGTTGGATTGAGGAATGGAGGTTTCGTGCAAGTGTTCTCGTATTTAGTGACTATTCTTGGTAAATGGTTGTGTATTGGCTGTATGGTGGCTATCATAAGTATGATTACGCAAGAGGGATGGCTTGTTGTGTTGAACCGTGTATGTGGTATGCTGGGTAGGATGTAATGCGGGTATGGGGACTTGCGATTGGGTAGTGCGAGAGTGAGAAAGAGAGAAGCCGGCACAATGTAAGGTTGATGAACAACGGCAGTGATTGGGATTGAGGAGTATGTATAGTAGGTCGTATAAGTGGGAGTGTATTGGGTGCTGTACGATCGTCAACGCTACTATATTTGAAGAGAGTTAGTGTAGTGTGTCAGGTCGTGGCTAGTTGGGACGTGGGTGACTGTGGTCAACAAACTAGGTTAATGTCGAGAGGTAGCACATCAAGTTAGGGTAGCCAAAAGGGTTGAATACGAGTGGGTTGTGTTTGGGTGTTGTTGTTTTTGTGTTTGTTGCAATGCGTGCAGCTTGAGTTAGTCGGGCTATGGAGTAGTTGGTTGTAGTAGGTTGTTGTGTATGGAGCAATGTAGGTTGGTTTCGAGCATCGCCGTGATTAACAATAGGGTTGTTCGTGAATGGGGTTTTGGTTGTCTAGGTGGTTGTTGTAGTTGCTGTGTTATGCAACCGTAAGGTTAGGTTGTGAGTGCTACTGGTGGTGAAGGAGTAGGTTTACATGTAGGGTTGTTGTAAAGGGGGAGCTTGTTGGTTGTTGGACAATGCCGCAGCAGTGGTTCTAGGTTTAACAATGGGCAATTGTAGAGTTTGTTTGTGAGTGATTGAATGGTGTTAGGGGTTTACTACAGTTGTTGTTGATGCTTGGTTTTCATTGGAGTTTGCTTGTTGTATGTATTGGGGATAGGGTTGCTTTATATTTAGCCACCACAAGTACAGCAATGGTGGTCATGGGTGAGTGCGTGCTTGCAATCAGTGATTGTTCAAAAGTGGTCACCAAAGTTTCTAGGTTGGTTGAAGAGGGAAGTGGGTCAAGTGAGGCAAAGAAAAGTAATTATATGAAGTTGTTGTCCTCCTCCCCTTTGGTCTGATAACCAACTTGCATATATATAAAAAGTCGAATCTTTTTAGATAATCTTAAATCTATTGTTAGACAACTTTATTTTATCAAGTTTTGATCTAGTTATGTTGATCGTAGAAGATTTGAAGTGTTTACTAACAATTTGCTTAAGATTTTTTTTTTTTTTTTTTACTATATCTGCCCCCCCCCAAAATGCTTACTATAAGAGTCGAACCCTAAATCTCCTAATTACATACCCAAGCACTTAACCAACTAAGTTAGGATTTTTCTCGTTATATGTTGTAACCCATATTTATTTGATCTCTTGTTATTAAGCCTACTTTTAATTTGGGCTTTCTATTTTAGACCCAACATAATCTAACTTGTCATAGCCTTTTAATGTAGCCTAAAATACACGATATATTTTATCACCCATTTTGAAATTTAATAAATATAGAACCATATTTTAATTAATCCCAATAAAAAATTTTTAAATTAGATAAAATCCATTTAAATATTTTACTATGATATTTTTTCAATGAAGCTAAAAACTTTTGAAGACTCTAAATTTATTAAATCATATGTATCCTTTCAACTATTGCCTATTTGACCTTAAACAACTAATTAACTCAACTTAAACACCTTTGACACTTTGTACTTTTCAATTTTTTTGTGTTTTTCCAATTTTCCAATTGTTTTTTTGTAAACCTGACCCAAAATAAAATAATAAAAAAGGAGCAAAAATAGGATGTCTATAGCTATCACTATTTGTGGTGAAGTTTAGGTAAAATTTTACCATAAAAACAAAAGAGACACTATTTTTACCTTCGGGATGACTTTGTCATAAAAAGTGCTACAACTAGCTAGTTATCATAAGCTTTGTTTCATTAGGGATTTGGTAAATATTGAAAAGAAGGATAGTGTTATAAGAGCTTATTGGAATAAGAAAGTGAGCTTTTTATAAGGGTCTAGCACTATAGGAGTTAGCTAGGACCCTCAAAATTACAGAAAGGAAGGTAGCGTCTTTGTGAACTAGCAAGAATCCTAAAAATTATTGAAAGGAAGGTAGCACCCTTATGGGTTAACAAGAACCTTAAAAGAGGATAGCACCTTCATGGGCTAGCAAAAACCCTAAAAGATACTTAAAAGAGGATAGCGCCCTTATAGGCTAGCAAAAACCTTAAAAATTACTAAAAGGAAGGCAGTACCCCTATGATCTTGCTAACCTAAGTGAACAGGTAAAGCGTTCCTTGAGCTAGTTAAAACCCTAAATGACAAATTTTAACCTAGTTGTACTCTTTTGAGCTGATTGACTTAGGCGAGAGCATATTTATGGGACTAGTAACTCAAATTGAAAGATTGATACAAGACTTAGTCGTGCTCTTTTAAGTTAACTAACCTATATAAGAGCACCTCTATGGGACTAGTAACCACAACAGAAAGATCGATACAAGACCTAGTCATGCCCCTTTGAGCTGACTAACTTAGGCGGGAGCATCTCTACTGGATTAGCAACCCTAACTGAAAGATTGATATGAGACCTAGTCATACTCCTTTAAGTTGATTGACTTAGGTAGGAGCGTCTCTATAGGACTAGTAACCTTGACTAAAAGATCGATATGAGACTTAGTCGTCTTTCTTTAAATTGACTGACTTGGTTTAGAGCATTTCTATGGGACTAGCAATCCTAATTAAAAGATCGATATGAGCCTTAGTCATCCTCCTTTGAGTTGACTGACTTAGGTGGAAGCGTCTATATGGGACTAGCAACCTTAATTAAAAGATCAATATGAGACCTAGTCACTTTCCTTTAAGCCGACTGACTTAGGTGGGAACGTATCTATCAGACAAGAAACCCTAATTGAAAGATCGATATGAGACTTAGTTGTCCTCCTTTGAGCTGACTAACTTAGGCAAGAGTGTCTCTATGAGACTAGTAACCTTAATTGAAAGATCGATATGAGACCCAATCGTACTCTTTTGAGCTAACTAACTTAAGTGAAAGCGTCTCTATGGGATTAGCAACTTTAATTGAAAGATCGATACGAGACCTAATCGTGCTCCTTTAAGTTGATTGACTTAAGTGGAAGCGTCTCCATAGGACTAGCAACCATAATTGAAAGATTGATATGAGACCTAGATGCGCTCCTTTGAGCTGATTGACTTAGGTGGGAACATCTCTATGGGAATAGCAACCTAAATTGAAAGATCAATACGAGACTTGATCGTGCTCCTTTAAGTTAACTGACTTAACCCGGAGCATCTCTATAGGATTAGCAACCTTAATTAAAAGATCGATATGAGACCTAATCGAGCTCCTTTGAGTTGATTAACTTAGGCAGGAGCATTTCTAAGGGATTAGCAACCTTAATATTAATCAATTTAGAACTTGGTTATACTCCTCGAAGCTAACTAACCTAGGTTAGAGTATCTCTATAAGATTAGCGACCCTAATTGAATGATTGACATGAGAACTGATTATGCTCTTTTGAGCTGACTAACCTAGGTAGAAGCATCTTTAGGGGATTAGCAACCTTAATTAAAAGGTCAATATAAGACCTAGTCATGCTTCTACGAGCTGACTAACCTAGGTGGGAGTGTCTTTAGGGGACTCGCAATCATAAATGTTAATCGATTTATAACCTAGTCGTGCTCCTTTAAGTTAACTAATATAAGCAAAGGGGCAAAGTACTCCTTGAGTTGGCTAAAACCCTAAATGAGAATTGAGTTAGGTCAGCACTCTACGAGTTAGCTAGAACCTTAAAGGAAATGTGGATCCAGACAGTGCTCTATGAGTTGGCTAGAACTTTAAAAGGGATATGGATTGAGGCAATGCTCTATGAGCTGGCTAGAATCCTAAAAGAGAAATATGAATTGGGACAGCACTCTACGAGCTAGCTAGAACTTAAGAGAAATAGACAAAGGGTAAGCGCCTTATGGGCTGGCTAAAGACCCTAAGATGCAAAATTGAGGGATGTAACCTTTTGACTTATAAAATTTACAAACAAGGAATCTAGTAAAAACCATTTATGATGAAAAAAACATTAAGGATAAGGTCCTTTGATTTGAAAGAGTTAGTAGACATCAATCATTAGGAAAACTACATTAAAGAAGATGACTTAGACTATTAGGGTCAACTTAAAATGTGTGACCATATTGGAAGGAAGTAGACAACTTGAATTGAAAGCTTAGCCACTTAGGCCATCATAGATTTGGAAATGGATGGAGAAGAACTTGTGACAAGCCTTTACTTTCTCTCTCTTTTTATTCCTTTTTTTTTTCTTTGAAAGTTTGCCAATGGTTACAAGTTCTTATTTAAGAGGCAAGTGCTATAACCCTACCCTTCCTTGGTAACCATATGAGGCATCCCATATTCTTCTTAGTCTTTGAAAATATCTCTTAACCTTGAAGCTATATTTCTTGATGGGGCCTTGTCATTTTAAACATTCTTTTTCTAAGAAAAAGGTAACTCATGATTAGTTTAGTTGAAGAGGACTTCTTTATGTACTCTCGATTTAGATTTCACTCTTGACTTTTGTTTCGAATATTATAGTCCAATTTGTAAGTGATATGCTTTGATTAATCTGTTAGGTCTTTTTCAGTTCAATATTATGAATTAAGGCTTTTGGTCAAATTTCAAAAGGGATTAATGATAGGGCCTATTTGAAAGAAGCATTCTTATTTAACTCGGTGTACCGGTCAAGAACCTTGGGAAAAAACTAGAAGTGTGCTTGACTTAGTTTTAAAAATAAATTTTGTTTACGATAAATCATCATCTAAGATCACAAAACCTTATTAAGTGTGGGAAGTATTATGGGTAGGGAGGCCTTGTGTATAGTGTAGTTCGGAATTTATATGTAGGCTTTTTGTTTTTAGGCTGGGAATGTAGTTTGGGACTTTATGTTTTTTGGAGTAGTTTAGGCTTCTAAGCCTTCTTTGGTCAAGGCTTTTCTTAAGCTTGATGTTTAGGCCTTCCTTCCTTTTTCCTTGTTCTTTCTTTTGTCCTTTTGTTAATCACTTTTCCCCATTATTTCTTGTTCTTCTCTCCCTAAAAGTGATTGTCTCTTTTGCTAAGTCTTTGTTATCAAGGCCATAAATCCATAGGTTCTGAGTGTATGGGCTTAGGTAGGGTATATGTGGTCTTGAGGTGTTTGGAAAAGTGTTAGCTCTTTTATAAAGGGAACAATTTATTGAAAACAAAAGTTGTCATTAAATTGTTATTTCTAAGGTAAGCACAAACTAGTTTTATCCTTCTCTCATAATCAATGACCCTAACCTTCGAGTTGGCCTACTATAGGGTGCTTTTTGATAGGGCATAATTTTAAAATATTCCTGAATGGGCTCAACGGGGTTAATAAAGGGAAATTATGTTTGGGAATATTAGAAAATGAATGCTTAACTTCATTTTGATCTATGTTTCAAATTTAAAATGGACCTCATTTAAGGAATGAGTCCAAAATATCCTTACCATGATGTCACTTAACTCTCAAAGTATTTAAAGATTAGTGTATAGGATATAATTTGCCTCTTTTCATTCCAAACCTTTTAATAGTGTTTGGCAAAAAAATAACCCCTTTAATAGTGAGTTACTAGAAATCTATGATCTACTCCAAGGTAAGGTTAAATTTGCCCCTCGGTCTCTCAAATGTGCCAAAACGTAAGAAACAATACCTTTCATTTGATTTGAGCTCAAAATTAAATTTGAAAGACCAAATCCCTCGTACCTTTTGCATTCTTGCTTAAATTGCCCCAAACTTATGGGTCTTAATGCCCCTTGGCTTCCATGTGTGATTTTGGGCTTAGTTCTTTAGGGTCAAATAGGCCAGCATTGGTGTCTTTTTAGGTGGAAGGGATTATGAATTACCCTTTTTGTTTGTATCGGTGATCAATCTCAAAATGGTGTTTCATTGCATGGCTTTGTGTTTTAACTTGGTTCATGGTTGGACTTAATGGCTCAGGGGTTTTGAGTTGGGTCGGTAGCCTTAATAGGCCGAGGTTTATGTTTGGGTTAGTTACCTTAATAGGTCGAGGGTTTGTGCTTTGGCTAGCAACCTCAACGGGCTGAGGGTTTGTGTTTTGGTTGACTACCTTAACGAACCAAGAGGTAAATGTTTGGATTGGCTACCTTAATGGGTCGAGGGTTAGCTTTTGGCTTGAATCCCACAAGAATTTGTAATCGTTAGCAACTTCTCTCTCTCTCTCTCTCTTTTGTATAAGAGAGAAAGATAAGGCTAACATTACAGAGGTTAAGTGATCAAATTACAAATGGGGGATTGCTTACTTTGGATTCTATATACAAGCCTACATAATTTATTTACATATAAAACAACACCTAGATGACTACTATTGACAGTCTATTTACAAAAGAAGGATATTAAAGAATAAAGAACAATATGCTAAAGGGAACTTTTAGAAGCCAAGTGATCATGGAAAAAGCATGGCTTTATGAACTCAGTTTTTGGAAGCATATAGGTTACATTACCCAAACATTGTGACTATTTTGATAGTTAAATTTGGTAAACAATATTGTGTGGTCTAATTTGACAATGTTGTCACTTTGATTTGGTAAACTACAGTATGTGGTCTAATTTGGTAGTGTTGCCACTTTGATTTGGTGAACTACAGTGTGTAGTATAATTTTGTAAAGCAAAGTTGGGGGTCCTACTCCCAAGCAGCTCCTTATTGCCTTTTTTGAAAATGATAGACTACAATATGTAGTCCAATTTGGTGGAGCTCTTACTCCTAAGCAGCTCCTTGTTGCTCTAGGTTCTTAGACATTGTATCTAGATGCCCAACTATGTCAACTAATTAGAAGAAGTTTAGAGGGCATAGGATATTGGTACTGATGCATACCACGTCTGCAATGCTAGCAGTAAATGCCCAGTTAGGCGAAGGCATATGTAAAGTTAAACTTATGAGTTATGATTAAAATGTTTTAGTTGTGATATGTAATATTGTCTATCGTATCGTCTATATTTTGTTGCATGTTATCTACTCTCACTCAGTTTCAATAGCTAAGGGATAAAATGTTTTATCCTTAGGTTAATAGCATCGTGAAGGGCCTAATGCTAAGGGGGTATATATATATATATACTAAAAGTGTGAGTTGGAGTCAACAACTTTTGTATGGAGCTTGTACTAGGTCAGAGATCCTATTACTGTAAAGACAATAAAGGAAAAAGTTGGTTCATGTTTTGATGTAAATATTATGTTGCACACATAAGTTATAATAAGGAATCCAACCGAACTCCGATGTAAAAACCTCTTTATTATGTAAACAATGTTGTGTTTTGATGGTACATCCTGTGCTATGCCGAGATGTGACAACTATGCTGGGATGTAACAGCTTAACAACTCTAGAATTGGGTAGCTTGGCATTTAGCACTCAGCAGTATGGAGTTCAGCATTTAGAACTCAATAGTATGGGGCTCAGTAATATGAATAATTGCACTTCATAAGAACTCGGCTCTTAGCTCTATAGCTTGTCACACATACAAATTGTGCGCTATACGCATGAAGCTCGGATATGTGGCCATAGCTCAGTTCAGCACTTCAAAAGAAGGTGACAAATGTTAGAAGCTTGATATGACACGTTCTTAAAATCTCATCTATATGGAGCTCGACCAATGAATAGCTTAACAAGTTCTCCGGTTTAGTTTCTAATTCAGGTCCATCCTGTGGTTTTAAAGCTTAAACTTTAGAGTTCGATCTGGTTGAATTCCAAATGAATTTTTCGTTTTACAACCATATTGGATCAACTTGGCATCTTATGAAAGGGGAAAGCTTGGCTAGTAAAAAGCTTGGCCATTAAGTGCTCAGTGTTTGAAAAGTGCAACTTGTTAGAAAGGGTTAGCATCAGGACTATCGTTTGACCTAAAGAGGGCTTAGAGCTAAAACATCTTGTCTTCATGTTTTCCAACTGCAACTTAACGAATGTTAGGGTATTCGTCTTGTCATATGCTTTAGAACTTAGATCAAGAGCTTGGAGCTTGGAAAACTATAATTTTTTGTCGAGCTTTGCAATGTAGGATGAGCTGAGTTACTTGGTATGGTGGATGAAAGCTTAGACTTTGATCTATCTAAAGTGTTCGGCAAGCTTTAGTGTTTGGTATTTTTATCATGCAGTTGTGGAGCTTGGTGTCATGCTCACATCTAAGAGAGAAGTTGTTCGGAGAGTGGCACTTTGAATGCCTCGTTGTTTAAGGGAATAGTAGTTTAGTATATTTTTGTGCTAAAATCAAAGAAAGTTAGGAAGGTTATGGTGTAAAACTTTTAAGCACCAAAATCAAAGTTAAAGTGTTATAAGGGTTGTTTTACTAATTTATCAAAATTTAGGAAGTCAAAAACCTTACTTTAAAAGTTTAGGGGAGGTTTTTTGCATTTTCTCCCAAAAGAAAATTTATAAAAGAGCTTTTTTATTTACTTTTCTTTTTGGCACATGTATCGTGAGTACACGATTCGCTAATATATTATGAAACCAATAATATATGTTATGTAGTTTTTGGCTACTTTTAAATGGTAAGAGATGATATCTTTTATACCCCATTGTGTATTTATAGGGTTTGAAAATTTAAAATTCAAAATCTATTGTTTGGAATCAAATACCTATCATCAAATTAATCTAATTATTCACTGTCAAATAGCCACGTGTAGTCTCTTGAACCCTATATTTTATATCGACTTTGTTAACTTTTTGTTACATCGACTAATTGGCGCTGTCTTTTAAGGGAGAAAAGGTGGAAGGTAGGGGGTAGTGATAGGAAAAGAGCAGCATATCGTCAATTTTGGATTTAACCTCGACCTTTTATGTCGTTAAAAAGAGTCCAATAGGGTCCAAACAAGCCCATTCAAAATATTGAAAATATTCCATTGAAAAAAAAAAACTAGAAATATATAAATGAGCCCTAATTAAAATATGAGGAGAGAGGATGCTGTGTATAAACCCTCAAAATTTTTCCGACCTGACATCTAAAGTAGACTCAAGAGTGTTAGAAAATCCTAAGAAACAATAAAGCTAATTAAGATGAAAACTCTAAGATAACAATCGAAAATTCAATCGCATATAAAACTTTTAGACTTTAAATGCGTGTAAACATTAGAGATTACACTTGAAAGTAATAAAAACCTTAAAACTATAACCTTAAGTATATAAACATACTAATTCGTCATAATTCTAGGATAAAACCCTAATAGAATATAAATACTTAATAATATACTAAATCATAAAAAATTATTAACAAATGATCAAAGATAACTTCCAATTGTTTATAAATGGGTATATCCTAAGTTAATTTAGTAGAAACTACAATATTACATTATAGATAATATTAAATTTAGAATTATACAAATAAGTTAGTATTATGTAAGTTTAAGTGTTTAGTTAATATTTAGGCTATATATAGCCAATGTTAGTATTACAAATTGTACTTTTCATGGTAATTATATTAAGTATGATGCTAAACATGATCTATAGGATAGAAATACTTAAAGAAAGATTCCAATAATTATTTTTTTCCAATTATTTCATTTAATTCCATATTTCCTTCTTTCCCTTAATTTTTCTTCTAATTATCCTTAATTCCATCATTATGTACATGAATTGCATATAATTTAAGAAAATTGATTAAGTCAAATGTTGACTAAAGTTAACATGTGTCATTTTTAACTAGAAATTTCTACTATTTTCCATGGAATTCCTCTTGTTTTTCACATGTATTTTTTTTCTTCTTATCCTCTCCCTTGCCATCCATTCCATCCCCATTTTAGACTACATTTGTTTCTTCTATAAAATACATGTAAAGCACAAATCAAACCCCCTTTTTCTTCCCTTAACCCAACTGAAACATCTCTTCCTCTCTTATCCTCCTTCTAGTTTTTATTTTTCCTCTTCAATTCACCCATTAACAACTTCCAAACCACTACTCCATATACATAAACTCCTCTTTCATATTACAAGAAGAAAAAGGTATGTTTCATTTGATTTTCTATTTCAATAGGTGATTAGTTATTTACCTTGTGTTAGTATTGAAAACTTGTGTAAGATATACATACATGTTAGTATAAATAGGAACCTTTATGCACATATATATAAGTAAAGGAATACTTATGCATAAAAGTAGAAATACTTATGTATATATGATATGTGGATAAATATGAAGTGTTTATGTATGAATTTTAGTAAAATACCTAATTAAGTATTAGTGTATATAGATAAGTGTAGAAGAAACACATGTACATATGCTTAAGTATTCTTATACTAGAGTATTCTTGATGTACATAATCTAAAATGAGGAAAATACTAAGAGTACATACGTATAGCTTACTAATTGAACTCATAATATGCAAAAATATGAATTATATGAAGATTTTCTAAAGGTATATTAGGGACATGAATAAATGTATAAAAATACTTATATAACCATATGTATATACGGGTATATGTACTTATATATATGTAAGCATGTTAGAAGTATATATATATACATAGCACACATATTAGAAGTATAAATACATAAGTATAAAGTTAGCACACATGTAAAATACAATACAAATATCTAACATACTATAATGTAATATAATAAAATAATAATATATAATGTACATATATATGTAAGTATGGGCCGAAACTTATAATGGACCCATAATACATATATTAACTTATAATAACCTTATGTAAACACAAGTAACAACAATAATGATGTAAAATTATAAAAATATAAGAATATGATAAGTAATTAAATCATAAAGTAATAAAAGAATATACAAAAGCAATAAATAAAGAATATTTAAGTCACAATAACTAAAATTATTATAATTTAAACTCATATCATAAAACGTAGGTCATAACATTCAAAATGGATGTCATTGCGCGAACCTACATCCGAAAACGATGAAAATCAATTGTAAGATCATAAAAATTGGAATTAGGATAAAAAAGTTATATGCGACTAAAGATGTAAGATAAACCAAAAAGAATAAGTAAGATAACTAAGTAATGGACCTCGTAAACTAATATTGAGGAGAAATAAATAAATAATTAAATACATAGAGTATCCTAACTTACAAATATACAAAAATAGTTATTATTGATCCTACTAAGTATGATAAACTCTATACACTCCATACTTGGGTTATATTGGGAAATTAAACAAATTACAATAGACTTTTAATTCACTAATGAGTTTGATTTTTCAGAATACTTATAGATTTTATTATTTTTTGGGCATTTAAATATCAAGTTCTAGAAACCTCAAAGGCTTATAGAATGAGTAATAATTTAGGTAAGAGAGTTCTAATGACTTACTATCTACTTGTGCGTGTTACTTGTATGATGTGTTGCTGCTTGTTGTTGCCTGTATGTTTGAATGACTGTTTGCTTGTTTGTTATTATCTGTGTGATCACCTTCTTAAACTGATAAATATAAATATCTAACAAAAAATAACCGGTTATATTTGTCGCATATCTATAACTTAGTAAAGATATGAATGGAGAGTGCTAACTTTACAAAATTTTGAGAAAAGTATTTTTGGAAAAAAATAAAATTTCTAATCTTAAACATATTTTTGTTTGATTTCTAAAAGGGCCTATGGTGCCATAAATGATATTTTATCATTAAGACAAAGCTAGTATAGGATTTCCAATTGATAGCGAGAGGATTTGCTTTATTGTGCTTGTGAGGCATTGGATAGATTTTGATCATGAGAGGACTTGTACTTGTGTAAGATATACATACATTCTCTTGCTCCAACCCCCTATCCTTTTTCAATAGCTCACTTGGCCCTATTAACTAAGCTCACAGCTCGCTCTTCTCGACCAACTCTTTACTCCAATTCTTTTCTTGGCTTTGCATTCACCATTGGTGATCGTTCTATCCTTTATCCGATTCCAATGAAAGCAACAATGAATATTTCTCCAAACTTTGAAACCCATTTCTATTGATGAGCTACTAGTCTTCATCTCCTTCTTTGGTAATCACATCATTATAATGTTCAACAATCCATTCTAGTCTTCTTCTCAAGCATTAGTAGTGACTCCGTTAAGTTGAAAATTTCTTGTTATATCTTCTAGTGAGTTGATTCGGTTTTGTTTAGCTCGTTTATTGCTTGCATTTGATTTAAAATTTGTTTTGCTTGGCTCTTACGTTTTTATTCTTCAGTTTCTATCAAGTAGCCGTGGTTTTCTGGTCATCGAGCTTGCCACAATACATCTTCCTAATTTAGTAAAACTTGTTCATGCATTAATGTTTCTCCGTTTTCGATGAGTCTCGATCACTTCGAATTCTTTTTATGGAATGAAAGCATAGTCTGATTATTGCTTTAATGGAACAATGCTACCTTTAAAGTTACACATAATATATGTGGTATTATTATATGATGAGTATTATATAGTCTTGAGTTTGACATTGAATGGTAAATTGAAACACCCTAGTTAGTTTAGTAATTTAATCAAATCATAACTCCTTTAAGTTAGTAATCTTGGAAATAAAAAATTAAGGTCCCAATTTGATTATTTTAAATCTTTATTTTATGTACTTATTAGGTACATTAAATTTTATATTTTACATATAGAATACAATAATTTTTATTAGTACTATACCTTATGACATTTATATAAAAATTTATTTTCCTATGCGGTATTTATATATTCTTATTAAAATTAATTCCTTATTTTCCTTTTCTAAATATAATTTTTATCATACATTCTATAACCTACCCTAAAACCCTACACTAAACCCTATCAATTCTCAACCGCATTCCTTCTCTCCCTCTCATATCTATCCTCTCTTTCTCTTAGCTGTTCACTTTCTCTCTCTCTCGGACCTTCAATGCATAGTCTCTCTCGGCCTTATTTTTTTTTTTTTCAGACTCACCTTCTCCTCTAATCAATAGCCAAACCCCACCCCTAACTCTATATTCTTTAGCCACCATCTCACCTTCTCTTGTCGTCTATCCTTCCCTCTCTCTCGTCATCTCTTCTCTCCCTCATCTTTTCTCCTCTCTTCTCTTCCCTCGTCAACTTCGATCAGACCCTACCCCTCTCAATTCTCATGCTTGCTAGCCTCAGCCCCTCAAATTCATTTTCTCTTGTTCATCCCCTAACAATCTCTCTCTCGCCCTGCATTTCATTCCGACCTTACCCCTTCTGTTTCTTTTCCTTTTTCCAATTCAAGTCACTCATCCCTGTATAAATACAATGTCAGCCCTACTCTAAATTTTTTTTAGAGTCAAGCCCCTATCAGCACCCATCTCCTAATTTCTAAAGTTCAGTTCAAAATCTTTTAGCAACTCTCGTTTGAATTCAATTTGGGATTCACTCGCGGGTGGGTTTAGTTGTTTCCATTTGCTTACGTTCCAAATTAACTTGGTAAATATTGTGGAGTTTTCTAATGTACAACAATAACCTCTGCTTAATCTCACAAGCATTAAGAAAACAAGAAGAGGACCCTCGTATAAAGCAATGTATTTTGTGTATGTTATCTTCTGCATGTGAAGGAGTAAAGAGCTACTCATACAGATTGGAATAAGTTGAAACGAAACAAACAAACAAACTAATTCTAACTATAGCCTAACTAATTGAAACTAACTATAACTATATACAGTTATATACAGCTAGGATTGATTGTACACGTATATATTAAATACTCTATACAACTCTAACAACCCCCACCCCCTTCCTCTTAAGTTAGAGCATTGGAAAGCCCTAACTTGGATCATAGCTGGAAGACTAAAGGCTCAGGAAGAGCTTTGGTGTAGATATCAGCAATTTGCTCCTGTGAAGAAACAAAGTCAATAGAAAGCAATCTAGACGAAATATGGCTTCGAACAAAGTGTATGTCAATATCAATATGTTTGGTCCGAGCATGGAAACAAGGATCATTTGCAATGAGAATGGTAGAACGATTATCACACTTTAAAGGAATCGGATAAGGAATAGAAATTTGTAGATCCTAAAGAATATACAACATCTACAAAACCTCCTTAGCTGCTAAAGCAAGACTGTGGTACTCAGCTTCAGTGAAAGAAGTAGAAATAGTCTGTTTTTTTTTTTTTTTTAATTTCCATGAAACAAGTGCAAACCCAAGAACAATGCAATAACCACTAATGGAATTGAGATCAATAGCATCTGTAGCCCAATTAGAGTCGGAAAAACAATGTAACCAAAGACTATTGTGACGTGGATAAAACAAACCAAGGGATAAAGTCCCTTTAAGGTACTAAAGGACACTGAGTATAGCTTGCATGTGAGGAAGACGAGGCTTGGACATGAACCTGCTAAGGAAATGAACAGCAAAGCTGATATCTAGTCTAGTAATATTGAGATACAGCAAGCGACCAACAAGGCACTTGTATGCTAACGGATCAGATAACAAGTCTCTTGAGTCAAGATCAAGTTTTAGTCTACTAGGTAATGGTGTCTTGCCTGGTTTAGCAGCAGTGAGACCAGCTTCATCAAGCACATCAATTAAAAACTTGTGTTGATGAACAAGATAACCATGATCAGTGTTGCATAATTCAAGACCAAGAAAATACCGTGCTAAACCAAGGTCCTTAATAACAAATCGCTAATCTAAATGATTCTTCAAGTCAGCAATCAATGTATCATCAAAGCCTATAATTAAAATGTCATCTACATACACTAACACAGCAATAAAACCATTGGAATCAAAATGCGTAAACAAAGAAGCATCATGAACTAATTGAACAAAGCTAAAAGAAACAAGACATTAGGATATTTCCATGTTCCATTGCCTGGAAGCTTGACGAAGACCATATAAAGATCGCTTGAGGCGACAAACTTGATTTAGATGAGAAACATGATATCCTTCAGGTGGTGTCGTATATATTTCTTCATCTAAATTGTCGTGAAGAAACACATTATTAACATCTACTTGATAAATGGACCAAGAAGAAGCTACTGTAATAGTAAGAAGAATACAAACAGTATTGAGTCTAGCAACAGGTGCAAAAGTATCATGAAAGTCTTCACCTTCAACCTAAGTAAAGCCTTTAGCAATAAGTTGAGCTTTATACCGTTCTACACTACCATCCAGCCGATATTTAACTTTATAAATCCACTTATAGCCAATTGCCTTTTTATGAGGAGGTAACAAAGTTAACTCCTAAGTATCATTTGACTCTAAGGCATGTAATTCTTTATCCATTGCATTTATCCATTCCTTGTGTTTAACTGCTTAAGAGTAATTCTTTGGCTCTTTAATAGCTAACACATTAGCAAGTGAAACATTAAATTTAGGTAGAAAACAAGCTAGAGAAGAAGCATCAAACAAGGGATATGTAGTAGGATGTGCAACGGGAGAAAGGTCGGGGATCAAAGTAGATGGCAAATCAGTAGTTACAGTACTAACTAAATGCACATAATCCTTTAACCAAGCTGGAAATTTCCGAACCCTTTGGGACTGATGAACACAAATAGGGGATGGAAGAGAGACATCAATAGAATGACGAGACACAAGATCTGAACTACTTGCAAAATCATGAGAGGAAGAATTAGACTAATTATTTTGCGCAAGTGAAGGATAAGAAGGAAATGTACCGGTAGTTTCAAATGAAACAAATGACTTAGTAGTAGAACCTATATCATCAGAACAGATAGCAGAAGAATTACACCTATATGGAAAGATATGTTCAACAAAAATGATATCTTTGGTCACAAGGACTTGTTTTGCATAAAGAATATAAACTCGGTACCCTTTCTGGCCATTAGCATATCCTAGAAATATACACTTAACTCCCTTAGGTTCAAATTTGTTTAACTTGTATGGAGTCTTAGCAATGTAACACAGATAACCCATTACACGCAGCTTGTCATATGGGGGAGGTTTATGAAATAACATTTTAAATGGATTCTTCCATCTAATATTAGACATAGGCATCAAATTAACTAGAAAAGTTGCTATTAGAATACACTCACCCAAAAAATCCTTAGGAAGGTTAGCAAAGATGCACAAAGCTCTAGAAGTGTCAAGTAAGTGACGGTGTTTTTGCTCAACTTTTCCATTTTGCTAAGGAGTATATGGAATTGTGTGTTGATGAATAATTCCTAGTTTACTATAAACTTGGTACTTATGCTGCATTAAAAAAGTCCAAGTTGCTTGAGTGAAGTCATCCACTACAGTAAGGAAATAATGTGCACTACATAAAGAGGGAGTATGATAAGGGCCCCAGACATATAAATGGAGTAATTGAAAAGATGATGAAGTAGAACTTTTACTAGAAAGAAAAGGTAACTTGTGAAATTTAGCTTCAAAACATGTTGGATAATGAAAATTTCTGAAGTTAAATTTCTTACAAAAATCAATGTGCTGTAATTTTGAAATTGAGCTATGCCTTAGACAATTATGAATGAGACTAAGATCAATGGTAGTTTGATTGCTTATTGAATGCTGTATAGTATTGCCAAACAGATGAGAAACAATATCACTAAAATTGATTGTTGAACTAAGTCCATAAAGTCCATGTGTTGCAACTGCTGATGCCACAACTCTACTAGAAGTCAGGTCCTAAAATTTACAAGATTCTAAATCAAAAACAGCTTGTAATGAATGTTCTTCAACAAGCTTACTAACAAAGAGAAGACTATATGTGAATTGTAGAGTAAAAAGAACATTGCCAATGGTTAATGAACTGGTCAAGTTAACTTTCCCCATCATGTTAGTGGACAGAGTGAAGCCATTTGGTAGTTTAACAATTGTGGATTATGACAAATGAATAACATCATATAACAAATGTTTATAGGGTGTAATGTGATGTGAAGCACTTGTATCAACTATCCAAAGGGCCAAATTATTACTATTAGTATTCAAACACAAAGAAGACACATGCTCATGAATACCTGCATGCGCAACATTCACTATTGCAGGACATGTATCATCAGTTTGTTCCTTCATAACCTTCGCATCTCTTTGCATAATGCCATAACCAAATCCTTATCAAAACCTTTCTTTCACTCAAAATTCAAACATGAATGTTCATCAAAAGGTATATCTATGTTAACTCAGGAAGTATTAGCCTACACATATTGCAGTCCTCTAATTGGTGCCTTTTTTCCTTTGAACCACTCTGGATATCTAAAAAGTTGAAAACAACTATCTATTGAATGACCATCAGCTTTACAATACTTACAAGTTATTGGCCTCTTTTGCTTTCGTCTATCTGATATGCTCTTAATGACAAATGAATTTCCTATATTAGTTCCAAAAGCAGTGATTTTGACATCTGAATTAATCATACCTGCTACATGTTGTTGTTTTTCTACCTGTTGGACTAAGTAGTAAGCTCGATTGATAGACGGTAAAGGCTCCATTGATAGAATTTGGTTTCGTACTATGTCATAGGCTTCGTTAAGTCCCATTAAGATCTAAATCAACTTATTATGTGTGTCATAATCATTCATCTTCTCTTTAAATGCATAAGTGTAATATTTTAGGCGTCTACATTCATACATTGGCATTGCATGTAACTTTTGAAGCTCATCCTAACTCTGCTTCAGTTTGTTAAAATACACACTAACTAAATCATTTTGCTGTTTTAGGTTAGAAATTTCATGTTGAATTTGGAATATCAAAGGACCATTGGCAACTCCATACTGCTCCTTTACTTTCGTCTAAAGCTCCTTGGTAAATTTCGCGTACAAGAAATTTTGTGCCAAGTTGTTACTCATGGAATTGTGTAACCAGCATCTAACCATGTAGTTGAATCTGTTCTACTTAATAAGATCGGGCGAAGTAGCTTCTGGTTGTTGAATTGTTCCATCAATGAATCCAATTTTCATTTTTGCTCCGAAGTCAAGCTTGATTGACTTATGCTAAGAAACATAGTTGTTTCCATTGAATATTAGATTTCCAATGGACATCCCAAGGTCGTTAGATTCTAACAGATAGTATGGATTACTTAAAGCCGATTCTAACTGATTGCTTATGCTTAATTCAATACCTTAAACAAGCACCTAAATTGTAACAACTATTCAGTAATCAAACTGTTGCGATTACATTCTCTTGAGGACTGTTAGTGATATTCATCTCTTCATAGTCTTACTTTGATACCATGTGAAGTTTTCTGATGTACAACAATAACCTCTGCTTAATCTCACACAAGCATCAAGAAAACAAGAAGAAGACTCTCGTATAAAGCTCTGTATTTTGTGTATGTTATCTTCTGCAAGTGAAGGACTAAAGAGCTACTTATATAGATTGGAATAAGTTGAAACAAAACAAACAAACAAACAAACTAATTCTAACTATAGCCTAACTAATTGAAACTAACTATAACTATATATAGTTATATATAGTTGGGATTGATTGTATACATATGTATTAAATACTCTGTACAACTTTAACAAATATTATTAATCAATTATTTGGATATATTATTTTACGAATTAGAATATTTTTGTATTATTGTTAGTTAGGTTCTTACTCGTACCCATCTGGTGATTCTCTTATTGATTTAACTTTGCAAGCCATTATCGATTTGCATTCGGTACCATACTTATAGTATATATCTTATTATTATCATTTTATTTATTATTTCCATTGATATTGTTGAATTAAGTATTATTAGTATTCGATTTCTACTTTTAATTATTTGTTTATCATGCTATATAGTGTTATTTATATAAAAGTTATTGTTAAAAATATTTTATCGTATTTCAGATCATTAGTTATAGGTATATATATTGGGGCCAATTTCTATTTCTATCGTATTCGACTTAGGTCACCATCTTTTGTTTGTTTATAGATTTTGTTAATGATCGTATTTTATATGATAATCTTAAATGTCGATCTGGTGTATTATAATACTATATTATTGTTAAGAAGTCTTATTTTTTATATCAAAGGTATTTTGATCTAAGTATTTTCTTCACCTTAGTATTTTAAATATATATTATATTTTAGCATATTCAGTATATTGATTATAGATAAATATATATATATATATGTTGGGGCTAAGTTTCTGTTTATTTATATAGTATATTACATTATGCTTGGTATGTCCATTTTATGTGTCATCTATAATTATGTATTTTCTTACGAGTTGTTATGAATTATACTGTTTTCCAGTTAAGTATGTATTACTTATTCACCATATCGATTTGATAATATATATTATTTGATACTTTAAAATTGTATCAATTATATACTTTCTTATATATATATAGATATGTTATATATATATTGCATACTTTACGAGTTTCTATAAAAGTGATCTTATATATATAGTTATGTCACCTTTCTAGTTTAATCATATTATGTTATTGTTATTTGACTCAACAATTTCTTTCAAGACACTAATTGAATAGATTATAAGCACATAGGTAACTCCTAGGTTGCACTTAGTCTTAGAATGCTTAAGGATTAACGTGTTACTTGTTTCTTTTTAGATTCGTGGTGTTCGGTTTCCCTTATTGAGGTATGAGTTTTGTTTGAGTTTTGAGTTCAGAATCTTACTTTCAATTTTGGAGCGATTCTTAGTACGTGGTGCTTGTTTGTATGCTTATGCTTATCAAGACTTAGAATGTAATCGGACTAATCTATATTCGACCTAAAAGAATAGTTGTTGGTTGTGTGTAACTTGCTCGCTTTAGGGGCCCGCAGTGGCAGTTCCCTAAAGGAGCTACCGCTGATCATATGTGAGGATTCCTTAGTGGACTTATATATGGGATGACGTAACTAGAATATTAGGTTTCTGGTCTTTGGACTTTGGTTTCTAGGTATAAAGGATTTAGAGGAAAACGTATAATTATATCCACCTATGTATGTAGGTAAAGACTAAGTGTGGCAGGGTTATGAAAACCTCTTTGTTATTCTGTTGGCCTGATATAAGATAATTAAACTGCTATTTACATTATTCTATTATAGTTGTATTTTTGTATGTGAACGATTTGGCTTAGCACGCACATGTGTTTGTACACTCGTATTGGGCTTCAGCTTATTCTTTTCTTTTTCAGGTGCTAGGTTTGAGGATTGTCTTATTTATGAGGACATGTTTGTCGATGACATCCTAGAGGAGGATGGAGGCGAGTATCTTTATTTCTATGATGACTAAGATATGACTGGTTTCTGTTTACTGGAGTTTACATTTTGTTGAGAATTATATTTTGAGGTGATGGACTCCTTCATGATGTTTAAGGATTTAGTTATTTGAAGTATTTTATATTTTGGTTGTAAGTTGGAACGCTTTTGAATTATGTTGGATGTTTCGGTTTATATGAGGTTATGAGTAGATGCAGTTTCCCATTCCTTTATGGATTTTTATATATTATGTGGTATGATTCTTTATGTTTTGATTGTAGACTTAGTAAGCCTTACATATTCTGGACTAGTTTGGACATGTGACGAGTTATTGCGCCCATTTAGGGTCTCGGGGTGTTACATAAATATATTAATATAACGTAATTATAGTATTTTGTTGTTTAAGTACATTTTGTAGTGTTTGAAAGTATTTATTCTCTTACATAAAGTAAATATTATATGTAACTGAATAAAGTAACCTAATTATACTCATTACTTTAATTGTTTTCAAATCTTGTTAAGGGTCCATGCTATGTTCACTTGTTATTTTTTTGAAAAGAAAATTATTGGTGCTATTTGGTCTTTTTCAAAATATATGTATAATAGTTGATATATAAAATTAATTGAAGAACTTTTACTTCACTTCATTTCCCATAAAAATGGAACTACTTACCCTGCTCTCGGTTGCTTTTTCATAATTCTTTTCAGCAAACAAGATGACACGTGTATTTATAATAATAATAAGCTATTCTAATACTTTAGCTTAAGATGATTATGCTTATTCTAATATAAGTTATGTCAGTATTTGTAAATAAATTTACTATGTTTTAGAAAATGAATCATTGGTCATAGCAGCTATTGGATAGAGTATAATGATGGAACAACTTTATCTTCAATGCTTTGATTGGTGTTTGTAGCCAAAACAATTAAATAGTTTAGGGTCAAATTCCCTTTTGATCAAACAAATTTGATTAATTTTTAATTGGAACATTTAATTGATAAAATTAAATATAGTAACAAGTCATAAGTTACTAAAGGATTCATGAACAACAAGTGGACAAAGACTTAATTAATAATCATTTGAACGTTAATATATATGCTTGTTCTCAATTTCAAATAGATTTGTGTTGTTTATTAGGTTCCTTCTATGTTGAGTGGTCTAAGCTATTTCGTACGGGACTTATAGGTTTAAAGTTTCAGTTGGCTATCAAGAAGCTATCCTAGGTATGTGGTGCTTGGTTGTTGCTTATGCTTGATAGGACTTAGTAATCAAATTGGACTAAATTTATATTCGACCTAATTAATTTGATTGCTGGTTGTGCTTGACTCGCTTATTCTAGAGGCCCATAGTGATAGTTCTCTAGAGGAGCAACTACTAACATATGCGAGGTTTCTCTAGTGGACTTTTATATGGGATGATGCGATTAGAATATTAAGTTTTTGGACTTTGAACTTTGGGCGTAAATGACTTAAAGGAAAACTTATATTATATTCAACTTTGTATGTAGATGAGGATCATGGTGTGGTAGGGCTATGATTATCCTTTTGTCGATTGTTAGCTTAAATTAAAAATAACTAAACTATTGCATGTTTATATTTTGTTATAGTTGCATTAAATGTATGTGTATGTTTTGGGCATGGCATCCATATGTGTTTGTGTACTTGTACTAGGTTTCGACTCGTTCTTCTATTTTTCCAGTTGCAGGTCAATTTAATAAATTTACAACAAGTATGGAAATTGCTATCATTGGTTGGGAAAGAGAGGCGGTTAGTTTTGTATGTTGTAAAAGATCAAGATCTAGTTATTTAGTATATTTGTGGCTAATGCAACTCGCTTACGAGTTACTTGAATTGTTGTTTTAGACCTAATAAGGGGTTATTACTAGTGATTTTGGAGAATGTAATTGGTTTTAGAGCCTTAACATGTTCTTGGTTGGCAAGGATATGTGACCGGTTGTAACACTCTTCAATTTTAGGTTATTACATTAACAACAATATAATAAAATTTATTAATAAATGAAAATGGAAACTATGGAGGTTTCAATTTGAAATAATTGAATCAATTCAAATTTATTGATTATTTTTTAAGTAAATTTAGTTCATTACTTATATAAATTGTGAAGCTTAAGAAGAGGCTATATATATATAATATTCTTCTCTATTGTACAAAAGCAAGAGAAGTATTGAAAGTCATAAGATTATATAATTCAACAATTATGAATATAATAGTAACATAGGATCAAACAATTAACTATGAGAAAATGAAGACATAACATGGAAAATGAAATAAAACATAAATTCAAACTAAAATATTCTTCCTCTGCAAGGTACAAGCATTAGTAAAATAATTTCTTTATACTCTAAGAAAATAAAATTTTGCTATAGTAATAATGCCAAATCTTTTATCAAACACAAAATAAAGAAACTATTCCACTGTAGAAAAGTACATTTTGTCTTGTTGGTTCTGCTAGAAGTAGAAACTAAGAATGCAAATTCTCTTTCTTGAACTTTACTAGATGATGGATTTAGCAAAGATGGAAGGGGTATAAAGAAAACAACAGTGGAGTAAAGACTAAAGACTAAAAATGGAAGACAAAAGATTGACAAGCGTTTAGTTTAGGGTTTCCGGTAGTATAAGCTTTATTTTATTTTAATGATATGGTACTTTTTATTTAATTGCTATTACATGGTTGATAGAAGGTACTCTGGAACTAGTACTCCATATGTTCCAAAGTATAGGTTCTAAGGTTAGTGCATGGTATCTTGACTTCATACCTCTGTCTTACCTTATGGGAATATATATGTTTTGGGAAATTACTGTTTGAAATTTATTATGTGACCTTAATTATTGACCTAGAACCTATCTGATCGAGCAAGATTTGACTAGGTACCTCCCACACGATATGGTTACTTGCTCTCCCCTAATTGCAACCTTGAGATAATTTCCTTTTCTAAGAATACATTTACACATAACCTTTCGACTCCAACTAGAATCCCCTCAAAATAACTAAATTTTTTATAACCACACAATACAACACAAGCACATAAAAAGAAGACAAAGCGAATCAAATGTTAAATCATAACAGAACTCAACTTTTCCCCCCTTTCATCTACTTATTTGATACTTCACTCATCATTGACAACTAATCTCTTCTACCATCACCTTCACCCTCCTTAATACATCAATAGTGATATCCTTCTTTCTTTCTCTTTCTTTCTTTTTCCCTAGTAATTCTATAAAGATAGCCATTATCAATTATTAGGTTTTGAAACACAATCTAAAATTCAATAGGATTTGGGTGAAATGTTGGAAATACACAAAAGCTAATGGGAAATAGGATACATTCAAAAATAATAATTTTTTACATATTTTTACTGAGAAGATTAATAAGCATATTGTACATTTATTTATAAAAATCCTTTAAGAATATGTTTACAAAAAATTATGAAATCAAATGTAAAACAAAATATTTTATGTAATTATGTACAGGTTGGTTATTGGATCCATAATGACTTATAAGTGCAGGTTCCAATAATAAAAGGAAAAACAATAAAGTGTTTATAGAGAGTTCTACTAAATACTAAACCCCAAATGTTTTTTTATGAAGTTTTGGAAGACACTAAACCTTACAAGAGTAGGTTTAGATTTTAGAAGACCCATCCCAGATCTACTTTGATTGTATCCGTAAACTTTATAATTATGTCATGTCACTAGTTACATGACAATAATTTATGTTTGACTGTCGGTGAATTGTTTGTTAAGAAGAGACGTTTTCAAGTACTTTGTGCTAAAACAATTCTTATCTGTTGTTGCATCTACTAATTTGTCACTAATGAAGATTGTCATTGTTGATACCTAATTCTTGCTCGACTCAAGGCCTAGCATATGAGGAAGCCCACTAAGAAACATGTGAGCGAACAACAAGCTCATTCTCTATACCATAACTTGCTTAGTAAGCCCCAAAATGTATCACCTAAGCAAGTCGACTCAACCATCTAGCTTACACGTATCGACTACCTATCATTAATTTGGGTCCTAGCTTATCCTCAACAGAGCACTTGTTGACCCCCTTATGTCCTAACTCCTCCTTTGTCTTTAGCGTTAGCTTTCCATTATAGTCCATTAATGGCTGTTTGATGTCCATGGTATAGCCGACACACTTGGTAGCCCCTATAGATGTCAAACTTCTAAGCTACATATTTGGTTGCTAGGTCAATCATGGCTAACCATCTTTAGAGTTGCCTAATCTCCATCATGGTACATGTTGTTTGCCTATGACCAATACAAACAAATCCCAAACCATTATGTATCCAGGTAATCTCCATAAAAGGTACTAGACACCATGAGGTAAGGGGATCTTCTCTACTTTTTTTGGCTCATTTTCCATACACAATCTTAACTCTTAACATCCTATACACATATCGGACGAGCATTACCCCTTAGGTCTTTAGTGCTTGCCTCTTCATTCCAATAGTCTTCCTTGCTAACTTGAGTGTTGGAGGGCCCCTATAGCTACACCTACAAGGGGCTTTTTGCAAGAATCAAGGAGCAAGATACTAGATCCAGGCCCAATCCATCTAGGCTTAACTTGAGCCTACTCATTCCCAATTGATTCAACAACAATCAACATTTTAGTGCTCACTATGTCAGGCCACCACATATGTGATGGCTAAAAGCAAAAATACTAATCCACATGCTTCACAGATTGAGGATGGTAGCAAGTCTTAGCAAGGCAAAGGTGACCAAATGCCTCCACCATGATGTGTACCAACATCCCTACTACTTGAAAATGAGAATGTTGAAGTTCAGTAGCTTAGGCTACTTGTCTAACAAATGCCCGAAGAGAACAAAAAATATCAAGACTTTACTATAGCTCTACATAAGGATGTTGTGTTACTAAAAAATGCATCCCAAAAATGCTCAAACAAGGAAGTGACCATCAATTCTTCCTTAAAACCAAGCAAAAATGATGACCTATGAACCACATGCCTAATGTATTCATGTGAGCGAATTCAATACGATTAGCAACCCTATGAAGACTTACATGAATGGCTGAATCACAATCGTGGCAAAATGTAGGTGCCAGGTTAGTGCATAGCAATAAGCAGATTAATGGACAACCTGTCACCAAAATAGTCGCCAAAGGACTACAAAGACATAAATGTCGAGGAATTGGATGAGCATATCCGCTATACTTCCAACATGCGCAACCAAAAGAAGGTTGAATCCTTGATACAGGAATCACATTCCATGCTTATAGAAAGCCCTTTCACTCTTTCCATCCCTGAGGAGACACTGCTCGCAGGCACTAAGCTACTACACCTGAA
This sequence comes from Lumnitzera littorea, assembly GCA_024138015.1. NCBI lineage: Eukaryota > Viridiplantae > Streptophyta > Magnoliopsida > Myrtales > Combretaceae > Lumnitzera > Lumnitzera littorea. The sequence continues at coordinate 67,943,517 of JAMXBB010000008.1, forward strand.
CACTTATGATGGCGCCACTAACCCAGATGATCATCTTGTCAACATTCAAACAATGATGAGCCCCCATAACTTCTCAAACGCCATCATGTGTAAAACCTTCCTAAGCACGTTAACAAAAGTAACCTTACTTTAGTTCAATACCCTCTATGATACCTCCATCACCTCATTCAATCACCTAAGAGGTAGATTCCAACAACATTTCCTAAGCTCCCAAGTCCCAAGGAGACTCTTCCATACTTTACAATGTCAAACAGTAGCTTAACGAAACCCTACGGGCATACCTCAAGTTTTTCAATAGAACAAAGCTACAAGTGTTTGAGCTCGACACCAGAATGGCTTTGCAAGCACTTATAGACATAGACCCTGATGGAAGGTTATTCAACGTAGTTATGTTAGACAAACTTGACTCCTCAGATGAGTTCATATAAGTGGCCGAGAAATATGTAGCTTAAGAAGATGCCATCAGGGGCTCGATTTTAAGTGGATAACAACATTTGTGTATTAGCTAAGGACCACTTGGGGCCTTATGACCTTAAATCACAACCCTCAAGAAGTGACAAATGATATAAACAAAAGCAGAAATTCTAAGACTACACCTTGTACACACCTTTCAACAAACCATACGGTGAAATCATGTATAAGATCCAAGAACAGTTCCTATGACCACCTATTGTTTGTGAAACCTTAAAAGCAGCAAACTCAGGTAAGTACTATGACTACTACAGGATATACAAGCATAACATTGATGAATATTACCATCTCAAGAGTGCAGTTGAAGGCCTTGTCTATAAAGGCTGCATCAACCACCTTGTCACAAACAAGGAGAATTGGATACAATGGCTGACCCAGTGCCGTTGGGAGGAACAATAATAGTAACATTGCATTGAACAAACTAACACCCCAACAGATGAACAAAATCGTCGGGGATAGTAAGGCTAAATAAACATCATATTTGGAGGACTTGGCCTCCTCTCAAACACCACAACTATAATGGCCCAACATAAGGTATACCTTATAAGAACCAAGAAGTTGAAGACAGACACATCGATCACTTTCACTAAAGTGGACAAATAAGGAGTTGATCTAACCTATAACAATGCTGTCATTATAAACATTGAAACCAAATCGGCATCCCTAAAACGTTCATCGATAGTGGAAGTTTAGTAAACATACTTTTTTGTAGTGCTTAGGAGCAAATGAAGGAATAACTTGATGAATCCCTACAATCGTACAAACACGACCTGATAGGGTTTGGAGGAGGCAAACTAGTGCCATAAAGGGAATTATTACCTTACTAGTTCAATTGGGTGATGACAAGCACATCACGATATAGTCGATCAACTTCATTGTCGTTAACCTTTGGCCACTATACAATGTCAACCTTGGTCGGCCATGTGTTACAAAATTTGACACACTTATCGGCTAAAAATGCCTCAAAGCGAAGTTCATGACATTCGTTGGTGTAGGTGAGGCACGAGGCTACCAACCGTTATCTAGGTTGCTTTACCTTGAAACCCAATCTAGAAACAACATCATGAACATAGAATTAACCACCCACTCAACTTCAGTAGTACGGATGGAGCCTATGGAAAAGATTAAGGAAATTAAACTATCTAATGCCCCAGGAATGACAACCTAAATAGGGGCAGAATTGCTAGACAATGATAAGTCCAAAATCACAAACTTCCTTAGGTAAAACATAGATGTCTTTACGTATGCCTAAGAAGAGATGCCAGCCATCATCAACATACTGAAGGCTACCCATGACCTAAATGTTGATCCCACTATCCAACTTGTCAAATAGAAAAAATGGCACTTTGCCTCGAAATGCCAGGCAATAATTGACGAAAGCTACTGTGAGTAAGCTTCATAAGGCAAGAAAAATACCTCACTTGGCTAAACAATACTGTATTAGTAAAGAAACTAAATGGCAAATGCGAATGTGCATCAATGGCATTGATCTCAACAAGGTGTGCCCCAAGGGTTGTTTCCCCTTACCATACATAAACTTGCTCATTGACTCGATGTCCAGTTATATGCTTCTTAGTTTCATGGATTCCTACTTACGATACAACTAGATCCAGATGCCTCTAGAGGATGAAGTCTATATATCTTTTGTCACAAACTTTGGGGCCTATTTCTACAAGGTAATGCCCTTCGATCTAAAAAGTGTCGAAGCAACATACTAAAGGTTTGTTACCCATATCTTCAAGCCATTAATCGATAGAAACATCAAGATCTATGTCAACGACATGATTGTCAAAAGCAAAACTAAAAGAGGCCACATTGATGACCTTCGCAAGACAATCCACACTTTGTACTAGTTCCAAATGAAACTTAATCCCTAGAAATGCATCTTTAGGGTCGTATCAGGTAAGTTCCTTGGTTTCATGGTGATAGCGTGAGGGATAGAAGCCAACCCATACAAGATTAAAGCAGTCCGGGACATGAAAGCCTCAAGAAAAACTAAAGAGGTGCAGTGCCTAAACAAAAGGATCGTGCCTTGAATCGATTTGTATCCAAAAGTGTAGACAAATGCATAGAGTTCTTTAAGTTACTGAAAACCCCCACTAAATTCAAATGGACAATCGAATGTCAGTGAGCATTCGATGAACTGAAGGATTTCTTGGTGACCCTAGCTATACTCTTTAAGTGAATCCTCGGAGAAGAGTTATATGTATACCTTATAGTCATTGATAGAGCACCGTCCTCAATCCTTGTTCAAGTAGACGGCTATGAACGTTAATGGGTTTATTATATCAACCACATCTTACAAGGGCCAAAGCTCGAGTACATGAAAGTGGAGAAGTTCGCCCTTATAGCGGTCATTGTAGCTTGAAAACTTAGGCCTTATTGCTAGTTACACCCAATCGTGATACTGATGGAAAAACCACTCAAAGCTATCTTACAAAAGCTCGACAGCTCGAGTAGAATGATGAAATACTCCTTTGAGCTCAATACCCATGGAGTCCAGTTTCACTCGAGACAAGCGATTAAGGCACAATTCCTCACTGATTTCATAGTTGAATACATTCGAGTAGACGAACCTTAACTCAGGTTTACTATACTGGTGTGGACCCTCTACGTTGACGGCTTTTCCACTGGGGGGGGGAGTGGGCCCGGTATTATGCTATAAGGCTTGCAAGGAACGAAGATTCTCTATGCTTTGAAGTTTGGTTTTCTAGTAAGAAACAATAAGGTGAGTACATGATACTAATCGTCAACTAAAAGATTTTCAAAGGCATCAAAGTAGAGAAGCTAAGCATATACTTGGACTAGATGTTTGATGGGAATCAGCCTTCAACTTCGTCTAAGCTAATGCCGACCTATCTGAAGCCGATGCCAACCCTTCAGAAGAAGATGCCGACCTGTTCTAACCTGAGAATGAATAGTTTAAGGCTGAGGCCAAACAACCTTCGTCGAGGTTGAGCAAATGATAGAAGATCTACAGGAACAAAAGGAGCCACTTAGCAACAAGTCTGTCATCTATCAAGAAGACAAGATACCACAAGGCTAAGTACTCAAGACCAAAGAACCACTTTATAAAGCATCGAGAGACTTGTGCCAATTGATTCTAGCACTTGGCAATTGTGGGTTGACCTCTTTGATGTCTCGATGAAGCCAAGTGAGACTTTTAGGACTTCTTCCTAAACCTATACATCTAACTGCCGACCTTATCCAGTTCGGATACTGCTCTTTCTAGGACATGCCGAGTGACTGCATGTTGACTTTCTCTGTAAAACGCACAGTTTTGTATTCTTGTACTTTTTTTCCTTTATTTTACTTATGGGCCCAATTCTTTAGGGTTTAAGGCCTTGTACATTATTTACAGTTTTGCCACTAAGGTTTAGGACTTACTATAAATAGCAACATTTATAAATATCAAATAGATATACATACATAGACGTCGATATACAAAATCAGATAGAAAAGTAAATTCTTACGATTGGAATCTTTTCCTTTTTTGAGTAAGGCTACTCTTAAGCTAGTATTTGCTAGATTATCGAGTATAAATTAAGCTCTTTAATCTCTCTCGCATTCTTATCGATCTTGACCTTGAGATTATGGTCAGCCCCTTCATTTGAATCGGTTAGTGAGTTACATCTAACCTTCATTTAAATATTGAGCAACATTTAGTGTTTGTGAGTTGTATCAAACCCTATTTTGAGCTCAAACCCTTGATTGTGTTTGTATCTTGGTGCATGATATCCATTTACATTCACTGTCGAAACCAACCATCTCACTTCCGATTCGTCAAACCCATTCAATCGATTTTGACCCTATTTCGAGATCCGCTATTGTTTCTTTGATCCTTATCATCTTGATATCAAAGCTTTTGGGAGACATGCGCCTTAGTGTTCTTCAAAGTTTGATTCATGGTCTATAACTCCCTATTAATCATTTTTCTATAATGTAGTGTACTGTTTATAGTAGTTGTTTATCAGTAGTGGTAGCTACAGAAGTTGAGTAGTGGTTGTTTCTGGGTTACTGTAATTGTGTTTTGTTGTTTGTTCGATTTTCTGGAAAATTACTATACGGACAAGAATGTCGAAAGATAGTGTCAACAACACTGGTGATAGTCCTCGTGAAAGCTTGAGGCAACGTGTTGATAACTTAGAATATCAGATCCAGAATCTCACTGATTCTTTCCAAGAGCTTACTAGTTTAGTCAAAGGCCACAGATGTAATGGTTGAAAAGAAAGAAGGTAACGCACACCCACAAGTGGAAATAGTTCCAATGAGCTTAATAATAATGAATGGCCACCGAGAAGAGCTACCAAGCCGAGAGGAAGAGAAAATTGACCTGAGTCGAGGAGAAGCAATGACAGGATTATTGACTCTGAGGTGAACCAAGGAGCCTGGAGAAGAGAACCGAGGCCAAGAAGAGACGTGGCCGAGTAGAGCTTTAACAAAAGTAGCCAAACTGAGGTGAATTGACCAGCTTAGAATGTAAGGGACGAACCCCGAGCACCTAAGCAAGGACTTGACAATGTGAAGTTGAAACTACCGACCTTCAGTAGAAGTAGTTGACCTGAAGAATCCCTTAACTAGGTTCCCTGAGTCAAGAAGTTGTTCGAGTGTTACGAGTGTGATGAATAAACAAAAGTTAAGTTGGCATCATTATCCCTTATTGAGTATGCAAGCCTTTGGTGGGATAAGTTGGTTGCTAAGCAAGATGCTGAAGGAGAAGAGCCGATTAGAACATAAAGGCTTATGAAGAGGTTGATGAATTAGTGCCATGTGCCGACTTACTTCAAGTAAGAGATGCGCCATGCGTTTCAGCACCTGAGATAAGATCGAAATACTATTGAAGAGTATTTGCAAGAGTTTGAGACCTTGATGACGAGATGTGAGATTGCTAAGCTACGGGACCACACCATTACTAGGTTCCTGAGTGGACTCCTAGATGATATTGCCGACATAGTTGAATTGCGGCCGTTCAACTCTTTAGACGAGCTAATTAATTTGGCATTAAGATTAGAGAGATAGAGAAGAAGAAGGCATCAGAGGCCGATTGGCCAACCTCAACAAGGCAGCCATGACCCTAAGAGGTATGCTGAGAGAAGGTAAGAAAAGAAGATGGAGAAAGGTGAGCTTAGCTGACCTATCTCTGTCGAGAAAGAGAAGGCACCTGGCAACAGGGCCCAGGAGGTAAAGTGTTTCAAGTGCTTAGGCTACGGACACATTGCTTCTCAATTTCCAAATAAGAAGATTTTGGTCTTGAAAGGTGAAGGCCTTAACGCTCAAATAGAGAGTTAGAGTGATAAGAGCTCGGAAGATGGATTGATTAAAGAAGATGTCTATACCGAAAACCTAGATGAATTCTTATCCCTGACGAGTTGACTAGCCTACCAAAAGGTAGATCCTAGATGAAGGGAAATTTATTCCATATGTGGTATAAACCCTACTTTTAGTGAGCCTATGATCTGATTAAGAGTACTTTCCGAATGTTCCCATGGATCAACTAAACTAAGAACTCAAGTTTACATTTAGAAATGAATTTATTTTTTTCCATTTCAAAAGCCTATTATCGATAAAACCCGAACTTGAAAAACTGTAAGTTCTAAAGTCACTTAAGACCCTAAACCCTAAAACAATTAAAAAATTTTAACCCTAAGCGGCTAATCGATAATTTAATTTGAATAATTTCATTCAACTCTAGAAAATTTCGCAATTTTATAAGAATCAAATCATAATTTACAAAATAATGCAAAAAGTAAATCCTAAAACAATTTCCTATAAGATAATGCCCTTATCTTTATGCCTAAGCCATATATATAAATAAGTAGACCAACCAATCACCTTAGATGACTTATCAATTGAAAGTTGAAATCATTTATCAATTGATAACTTATCAAAATCTAGTGATAAGACACTTTCCTTATCACCCCTTCAATTCTACTGCATATGGACAAATTGTTACAAGATTTCACATGCTTAACTTTAATAAATGAGACAAGACAATTTCATGCCCAAAAGGACACCCTTATGGCTGGTTTGAATAAGCAAGAAAGGGGGGCCATACTTTTGTCTTCCACCCATCAATCACTTTATCTTACACTTTACTATTCACCCCCTTAATGCTTACATCATCAATAGTTGCAATTATTGACTTTTGTGTATGCTATAAGATAACGATTTGAAGCTTCTTAAACATACATTTACCCCATTACCAACCAGCCACTTTTTCTTCCATTTCTCTCACTTTTAATTTCATTTTCTCTCACTTGAAACCAACACAAAAGTGGAAACAACCTTACCCCACAAATCCTTCAACTTTGCCACCACTTCTAAGCTTCCACTCACGGCACTTTCAACTTTTTTCTTATGTCTTTCTTTTCCAACATTCAAGCTTCTTTAGGACCCTTAGAACATTCTACAAATCCACTTCAAAGGATCCAACAACTTGAGTTTCAAAAAGGTGCAAAAAGAGGAAGTAAGATAAAGAGCATAAGTAGAACCTTTGTGTACAACCACCATACTTTTACTTTATGGACTAGTAAGTGTATCTTTGTGTTAGTAGGTTAGTATTCATGTTAGGAGATTATGATTTCTTGAAGATATGAGTATGATCATAAGTGTTTATAACATCAAAGACCGCCCTAAGAAACAAACCCATGAAACCCTTACATGAAGTTGTAAAATGAGCATGTAAAGTTAGTGTTTTATAGAGATACTTATTTAACACTTTGAATGGAAGATTTTAAGATGAAAAAATCTTGAAACAAGAACTTGAATGAAAGAGGATCATGCTGGATGTGAAGATTCAAAGTTCATTTGGATGTTGATTTCATTTCTATTAAGTTGAACATGCTCGAATCTAGATTTAGGTTAAGGAAAAATTCATCACATGAAGTTTTATGAGAAAACCAACTTTGTAAGACATGAGCTATGATGTGAAAATTGTAATACGTATGAGATCTACTATTTTCATGAAAAGTATGAGTCAAATAACCCTCTCATGGAAAAGAAGTCATGCTAAGATTTGAATACAAGTAACCTAAGTTCATGATCTAATACTTAAACTTAAGAAAATGATTAAACAAGTTGGAAAACCAAGTCGGAAGCTCTCATATTCAAATTGACCAAATCTTGAACATCCTTAAAAGACACTTAAAAATATGATAAAAGTAAGTAAACAAAGTGAAAAGACCAACCAAGGTAAGTATGATAAGTATATTAAGCTTAAAACTCAAAACCGATCTTAAAACTTCCAAAACGGGCCTCATACACCAAGTTGAACCACCCTTAAATTTCTGACTGGCAACTTGACACATCAATAATAGTTGTTTTAAGACTCTCAAGAAACCCACAAGACACTCCTTAAGCCTAACAAAGTGGTTAAATTTGAGTTGGATAAAAAACAAGCCCATTTGACAACTTAAGCCAAGAAGTGGTTGTTAGCCTTGAGAGTGTAAATCAAAGTTGCAAATCTAACCCTAAGGAATATTTTGAGCTTAGAAGGAAATCTTAAGACTAAGCCTAAAGGATTTCCCAAGTTACCAAAAAGCCTATTAACTAAACAAAGCCCAAAAGCACTCTAAATCATAAAGACCTCTACTGTTCTGACCTATGGGCAGATTTTCATACCTCATTTCGAAAATCTAACCTCACCACGTTAAATTACACTCGAAAATGATGAAGATTGACTATAAGATCATAAAAATCGGATTTAAAATAAAAAAGTTATACGTGATTGAACTTTTAAGTAAAACCGGGAAAAGACACGGAAACTAGTCAAGAGTATAACTTAAGGGATTTTAGCTTAGTTTCCTATGTTTTATTTCAATTCCTTATAGTATTATGATTTCGATGACTAGGGGACATCGCGTACGGAGACGACTTGCCCTCAAACTACTTTGACTAATCGCATGGTGGAGTGAGTAAATTCTCGATGACTCTTTACTTGACTTTGCTTGAAGAATAGATGCACCTAAACTTATATATATATAAATTTGGATGCTTGTGGGATATGAGAAATGCATGTGTATGGATTTGTGAATTGAATGCTATGACTTGTTAATTATATAATAATGGGAATTTTTGTGATAAATTTATACGTGCGATTGTATGGAATGAAATTATCTTATCACCTTGAAAAAATCGAATTAACTATCTATATGATTGAGAAATAAGATGAATCATGTATTCCCCACAACTGCATTCGAATAACACCGACTACCACTTCATGTAGAAAATGGGAAGGGACTCATAGGAGGAAGGGCCTCCTACAGGATTGGGCATTAGCTATGTCATTATTTTTATTGAGTCTCTGTCCTAAGCTGATGGGCTTACTAGGCGCCGAGAGACGCCAACTGTCGGTGAGGGGCTGTGTCTTGTGGCTTCTGCTTAGGGTATGTGTTTGTGGATTATGGAGGCCACTACATCGCTAAACTTGGGATTTTAAAAATATAATTTGTTATTCGGTAAAGAAAGTATATACATATATATATATAGTTTTGTTTTGGCTTAAGCACAATAGTGCAAATGAAATAAAACCTAAGGTTTAGAACTCAGATTTTGGTTTGGGTTAGTTAATTATCTCCAAACCTCGACTATAGGGGGTGTAATTTTGAGTCTATGCAGTTCCTAGGCCACTGCATGCGTTATTTGGCATATTGATTGTTCATGCATTCATATGATTATGCATCTAATAAATTTCTGCCATATAGTATTGATGAAGGTATTTATCTCATTAAGCTTAAGCTTACACCCGGATAGATTTCTTTTGTTGCAGGAAAACCTCTTCGCTAATCCGGGTCGAAGCATGCCCATGGTAAGTCTTGTATAGGGATGGGTTGGAGTGATCAGGGAGCGAAGAGGAAATTTTGTAATAATTTTGTAGATAACTAGTTACTTTTATATTTTTGTTTATAACATAGATTAAAATTTCTAATGCAGTTCCCTTATGAATTGCATTTGTTTGTAATATTCTTTTGGTGTGAATCTTACGAGTCTACACGTTTAGTTAATTTATACCATAGAAGTAAATTTAGTTAAATTACTCTATATTACTTATCTATGGGCCTGGTGGTAACGTATAGTAAAAGGAGCCTTATGTGTTGTATGAAAGGTTTGCGATTAGCAAGGGGGTTGATAGTAGACTTCTGTACGGTACACAGCGACCTAATACGATAACGATACTGTTAGGTCGTGATATGCGGTACCTAGTGAATGGGAAGACCTGTTCCTTAGTTATTGATGGAGATAACTGTACCAACATCATTTCTACTGAGTTAGTAGAAAAGATGAAATTACCAACCTACTCGTACCCCCGACCTTATGGATTGAAATGGTTTAATGACAAAGGTATGGTCTATGTGCATAAAAGAGTGTAAATAACATTTAAGGTAAGGCAGTATGAGGATGAGATCAACTTTGACGTAGTGCTTATGAATGCTACGAATCTACTTCTTAGTCGACTACGGGAATTTGATCGAAAAGTGATCCATGATAGATTCCTTAATACCTATACTATTCAGAAGGATAGGAAGAGCTATCTCTTAACCCCGATAAGCATTGAGGAAATCCAGAGACACTTGACACCTATGGTAAAATGAAAAGGGAGAAGGAGCTTATTCGGCATCCTGGCTCGAGCTCAACGCTTAACATTGAGGATGACTTTCTTTCAGACTTGTGGTAATGATGGGAATTTGCCTCCGATTACATCTAAGCCAAGGTTGACCTATTCGAAGCTGACGCTGACCTTTTGGAAGACGATGTTAACCTATTCTAACCCAAAGGCGAATAGTTCAAGGCCAAGGTCGAACAACTTTTGTCAAGGCTGAGCAAATGATAGAAGACCAAAGGGAAGGAAATGAGCTACTTGGCAACAAGTTTGTTGTCTACCGAAAAGATGAGATACTATAAGGCCAAGTACTCGAGCCTAAAGAACCACTCGGCAAAGCATCGAAAGACTTGTGCTGACTGATTCTAGCACTCGACAATTGTAGGCCAACCTCTTTGATGTCTCAATGAAGCCATACGAGACTTTTAGGACTCCTTCCTGAACCCATACATCTAACTGCCAACCCCGTCCGATTCGGATACTACTTTTTCCAACCGCATGCTAACTTCCTCTATAAAATGCATAGTTTTGTATTTTTGTACATGTTTTCCTTTATTTTATTTATAGGTTCAATTCTTTAGGGTTTAAGGTCTTGTATATTAGTTACAATTTTGCCACTAGGATTTAGGATTTGCTAAAAATAGCAACATCTATAAACATCAGATAGATATACATACATAGATGTTGATATACGAAATCAGATAGAAAAGTAAATTCCTACGATTGGAATCTTTTCATTTTTTGAGCAAGGCTATTGATAACTCTGATTTTAAACATATTTCATATGGTGATTTTATAGCATTTCCCGTACATTTTTGGTTTTCTTTAAAGAAATTGATACTTAATTGAGTAAAATGTTGATTTTAGGGTTTAAACGTGTTCTAGGCTTGAAAACGAAGAAAACGAATCAAGTTTCACTCAATTCCGAGTTCAAACGAAGAAGTTATGAAGTTTTGAAGTTGTGCAGAAATTTTGCCTTAGTGCAGAAAGTTATACGACCTGAGGACACGGCCGTGTCTGGTGACGAAAATAAAATCCGTGTAATACACATATATAAGGGGATCTTAGGGTTTAAAAGAGGGGGAGACATTACAGAAACGGGGAGAGACAAGAGACAAGAAGAGACTTAAGAAGAAACAACATCAAGAAGCGATAACAACGTCGATTTCAAGATTAGAGATTGTTCATCAATCAAGAGGGGTTTTCATGCTTTATTTCATGTTTTTGATGAATCTCGTTTTTAGATTCGTTATGATAGCTTAGAATTCGAGTATTTAGGATTATGGAACCTAGGGTTTCATGTAACCCTTGGATTGAATTATAATTTCAAGAAAGTTTCTATCTTTTCTTGATTCAATTATGTCGTTTAGTTATGGATTAATAATTCTAGAGTATCAATATATGATATTATGCATGTTGATTGAGAAATTGCATGTGTAATTAGATCTAAGCATAATTGAAGAGAATTACATGTATACTTAGAGATAAGATATATGTTTCTTCCGGAAAGTTCATTGTTTGTGTGGGAATTCATTAAACATTAATGCAATTCTAAGTTATATTACTAAGTGAAGAGATTCCGGTAAATAATTTAGGATTAGGATTAATATGCTTGAGAAAGATATTAGCTTTAATTGTGAATCCCTCCAGTCAAGAATAATAGAAACTAAATTGAATATATTTTAAAAGGTTACATGTTAAACATTAGGGGAAATAATTCCTAAATACATCATTGCATACTTGAAGTCGTTAGTAGTTTATTGCTTTCTAATTTGCATAATTAAGTCTCATAAGTAGTTTAGTTGTTAATTTCAGTATTTTTAATTCATTCAACTCATCATAATTTTTCGGTTAGATAATAAAGCTAAAGTTAATATTAGTACTCAAAATCTCTGAGGGATCGACTCGGACTCATATCCGCTATATTAAAATTGATAGGTGTGCTTGCCTCGTATCAGCTACTCTTGAGCTAGCATTTGTCGAATTATCGAGTATAGATTAAGCTCTTTAATCTTTCCCATGTTCTTATCGATCTTGACCTTGAGATTGAGGCAAACCCCTTCATTTGAACTAGTTAGTGAGTTGCATCTAACCTTCATTTGAATCTTGAGCAACATTTAGTGTTCGTGAGTTGTATTGAACCTTATTTCAAGCTCAAACCCTTAATTGTGTTTGTGTTTTGGTGCGTGATATCCATTCACACCCACCATCGAAACTAACCATCTTAGTTCCGATCCATTAAACCTATTTGACCCATCCTAACCCTATTTCGAGATCTACTGCTATTTCTTTAATCCTTATCAATGTTGGTGGTACAACAAATTAAGGAAAGTATGAGACCAAATTGGAAACAATGGTCAAGTACCTACATATGGTATAGGGTTTGCTCATGGAATTTACATTGTAAGAAGTCAACAAAATCCTTCGAGTAGGAAATGTAGAGGCAGACATGCTATCTAGGATAGCTTCACCATTATCCTTACATCACATGATGGCTACAAGCTACTCTTCATACAGTATCTCCCTAAGAGAAGTACGGAGGCACAGTAGTAGGAAGTCCTCGAAGTATAAGCTGCAAGTCTTAAGCCCTCTTAGAGGGATCCCCTCACACAAATCTCAAGATAAGGGCATTACTGAAGGACTGAGCACAAGCAAAGAGGTTGGCTTATGCCATAGCTAACTACACATTGATTAATGATGTACTCTATCGATGAGGACATAGTACTTTGCTCCTCAAGTGCCTTAGGAAAGAAGAGGGTACCTATATCCTTGAGGAGTTTCATGCAGAATTTGCATCAACTACATCCAGTCCCAAGTACTATACATTTGAGCACTAAGGTTGGGCTACTATTGGCTAACAATGAAGGAAGATTCTAAGTCTTTAGTTCAAAAGTGCCACTTATGCTAAAAACATGCATCGATTGCTCATGCCCCCAGTTCAAAATTGCACCCTTTAACAAGCCTTTAGCCTTTTGTGTAGTAGGGATTAGATGTTTTCGGCTCGCTTCCCAAAGGCATTGTTGAGCCAATAATTCATCTTAGGCAGTGGATTACTTCACTAAATTGGTAGAGGCATTGATCGTAGTCACCATCATAATCTTAAGGCACTAAAGGATTGGTGCTTACCCACATACTATCCCACTTTAAGGTACCATACCGACTGATCATTGGCAATGGGAGGCAATCTAACAACAATCGATTTAGAGAATTTTGTGATAAACATAGCATTAAGCTACACTACACCTCAGTTACTTACCTTCAAACCAATAGCCAAGTTGAAGCTATCAATAAGATAATCTTCAACAGCCTAAAGAAAAGGGTAGAGTGAGCAGGAGGTAGGTGGGCTAACGACCTTTCGAACATAATTTGTAGATTTTGTAAGACGCATAGGACCTCTACTAGAGAAACCCTACTCTACCTTGCATTCAGAGTAGAGGCTGTCCTCTTTATTGAGCTAGAGTTGCCTACTGAATGACCTATCCCTAGGGCATGGAATGCCAACAATTTAAGGCCTCATTTCTACTAAGTACAGTGGTGAAATCAAAAGCACATGTAATTGCGATTGTACTTAATGAATTAATGAGTTTCTTACACTTGTCTCTTTTCCTCTCTCTCCTTGTATATGTATGCAACCTTTACCCATACCAAGCTACGGCTTATGGTCGATTTTCATCCCCGAACATGCGCCTCGAGTTAGTCTTTACACTAACATTGTAGGTGCTTATAAGGGCATTGGTCTACATTCTTAAACCTTGGGTCGATTTTCATCCTTAAGCTCTTGCCCAAGTTAGTCTTTACACTAATGCTGTGAGCACTCTTATGAGGGCATCAGTTTACACCGAACCTAAACCTTGGGTTGATTTTCATCCTTAAGCTCTTACCCAGTTAGTCATTACACTAATGTTACGTGATAAGGATCAAAGTAGTGGATCTCGAAAAACCTAGAATGGGTCAAATGGGTTTGATGGATAGGAAGTGAGATGGTTGGTTTCGACGGTAAATGGAAATAGATATCACACACCAAGATATAAACACAATCAGGGGTTTAAGCTCGAAATAGGGTTTGATACAACTTACGAACACTAAATGTTGCTCGGGATTCAAATGAAGGTTAGATGCAACTCACTAACTGATTCAAATGAAGGGGTTCACCACAATCTTAAGGTCAAGTTCGATAAGAATGCGTGAGAGATTAAAGAGCTTAATCTATACTCAATAATCTGACAAATCCTAGCTCAAGAGTAGCCTTACTCAAAAAGGGAAAAGATTCTAAATGTAGGAATAAACTTTTCTGTTTATTTTCGTATATATATTATCATATATCTTGGTATAACTGATGTTTACAAAAGTTGCTATTTATAGCAAGTCCTAAACCTTAGTGGCAAAACTGTAAATAATGTATAAGGCCTTAAACCTAAAAGAATTAGGCCTTAAACCTAAAAGAATTAGGCCTATAAATAAAATAAAGGAAAAATACACAAGAATACAAAACTATGTGTTTAATAAAGGTTGGCATGCAGTCACTCGGCTTGTCTAAGAAGGAGCAGGATCCGAATTGGGTGGGGTCAGCTGTTGAATGTTTGGGTTCGAGGAAGAGCTCTTGAAGTCTCCCAGTACTTAGCTAAGACACTGGAAAGGTTGCCTATAATTGTCGAGTACTAAAATTAGTCGGCATTAGTCTTTTGGGATCGTATCGAGTGGTTCTTTAGTTTTAAGTCCTCTACTGTATGCTCTCTCATCTTCTTAGCAGATGACAGACTTATTGTCGAGTGGCTCCTTTTCTTCCCTTTGGTCTTTTATTAATTGCTTGGCTTCGGTGAAAGCTGTTCGGCCTTGGGTTAGAACAGGTCGGCATCTTCTTCTAGAGGGTTGGCATCAGCTTTGGCTTTAGATAAGTCGGCCTCGGTTTGGACATAGTTGGAGGTTGATTCCTAGCACTACGGCTACTCTCATTAGGGCATCGATTTATATCGAGCTCAAATCTTGGGTTGATTTTTATCCCCAAGCTCTTCCCCTAGTTAGTCTTTACAGTAACGTTGCGGGCATTCTCATCAGGTCGATTTTCATCCTAAAGCTTTTGCCTCAGTTATTCTTTACACTAACGTTGTAGGCAATCTCATCAGGGCATCGGTCTATATCGAGCCCAAACCTTAGGTCGTTTTTCATCCTCAAACTCTAGCTTAAGTTAGTCTTTAGATTAATGCTATGGGCACTCTCATTAGGGCATCAGTCTATACCGAGCCTAAAGCTTGGGTTGATTTTCATCCCTAAGCTTTTACCCATGTTAGTCTTTACATTAATGTTACAGGCACTCTCATTAAGGCATTGGTCTATATTAAGCCCAAACCTTGGGTCGATTTTCATCCTTAAGCTCTTACCCAAGTTAGTCTTTTATGCTAACGTTACAGGCACTCTCATCAAGACATTAGACTACACCGAACCCAAGCCTTGGGTTGATTCTCATCCCTAAGCACCTATTTAGGTTGGTCCTTACACTAACTCTATAAGCATCATATCTACTTTTGAGCGTCGGTCTACACCAAGCTCCAAGCCTTAAGTCGATTCTCATCTTTAAGCACCTTGCCTAGGCTAGCCCTTGCATTAATTCTACAGGCATTGTATCTACTTTAGAGCATCGGTTTACATTGAGCTCCAAGTCTTAGGTTGATTCTCATCCCCAAATACCTTACCTAGGTTAGTCCTTACATTAACTCTATAAGCATCATATCTACTTTAGAGCATTAGTTTACACCAAGCTCTAAGCCTTGGGTCAATTCTCATCTTCAAGCCCTTTACCTAAGTTAGTCATTACACTAACTCTATGGGCGTTTATCCATTTTAGAGCATTGGTTCGCTCCTAGCTCTAAGCCTTAGGTCAATCCTCATCTGTAAGCACTTACCTAAGTTAGTCATTACACTAACAATTCATGTACCTTTTCTCGTTCGGATTGATTTTCATCCCCAAACACATACATCATAAGGCCATCATACTGGGTCAACGTTTTAAACTTAACGTGACTCTAGGTTAAACGAGTAAAGTAGGTTTATACGAAGCTACTACAATCAAACAATAGAAAAAGAGAGCTAAAGGAGAACAAAATAGAAGATAAGCAAAAGCGGGCACACATCACCCAAACCATTAACTAACACAAGAAAAAACAAAGTCACCCTTAGTCTACTTAGTGACAACATTCTCTCCTTAACCTTCCTCCTATTGTTCGACTTAAACTTGACTACCCTCATCCCTTCCCTTGTCCTCTTAGTGGCCTGCATTAGAGCTACTGTTGGAACTACCCGATAAGTTACCGGAAGACTACCTTGGGGTCATCCAACCAATTCAAGAAGGACAAATCAGCCTTGGGAAACTTCTAATGAACTTGCCTTTAGACATGCTTGGCCATCGCATACCTAATAGATGTGAGGGCCTTCTTATTCAAAGGGTCTCGAAAAAAATGCCTTGCTTAACCTCAATGGCTAGACCCTTCCCCTTCAATAGCTCTACATCCTTCTATTTAAAGTCAGTCTATACCCCTTCTAACTCTTTCCACAGGCACAATGCCTCAAATGCGGCAACTATTCCTAAGCATTGGCATTTAAGCTCCCTAGGGAAACCTTGAAATAACTAAAAAACTTCATAAGGAACTTTGAAAAGGGAAGCCAAAGACCCAGCTCAAACGACTTCATGTAAATATTGAACGACAAGTCATCCCCTATGTTGTATGCCTATTGTCTAGTCGTGGGCACCTCCATTTGCCCTTTGGACACTTCCGTAACTACTCTACTCATAAGCCTTAGCTTCTGCTCATTTGCTACATAAACAATATGGGCACATACCTTATCATTAGCATTGGTTGTATACAACAACTCCCATCCTTGTCCTCTTCGTCATCCGATGTATACACATTACATGGCCTTCGTTATGTACAATCTCTCCTCTTTAACCAAGATAGTATGATCCCATCTTCATTACCTGCTGCAACCTCTACCGTTGTTTTGGGGTGAGTAAGGTTATCACCCCCTTCTCGAGCCAAATCCTTACAACCCTTCTCCACTTCCCTTGAAATGGATGGATGAGAAGACTCACTTAACTGATCGATTGTGCTCTGGTCAATCATTGTCAAAGATTAACTAAAAAAGAAAATTACAGTAAGAAGGAACTACCTCACAAGTAAAAAATTCAATAGTGTCCCCTTATTTGACAATGCAAAGTGAAAGATGAAGACCTACCCACTCCCTTATATAGATGATTAGGGAGAGAAGGCAAACAGTTTGTCCTATTCTCGAAGCATGAACCTATGAAGGATATGCGCCAAGCTTTAGTTGCCTACGTGTCCCACTCCAAGAGCCAAAGGCCATTATTAATCTATGCACATAGATCACTGATGTGGCTCGACAAAAGAAAATACCACATGTGCAGTCACCCTTAAGGGATCATCAATGCACGCTATACTTCCCAAAAAAGGCCATCATGACACATCGGGCAGTCTAACCGTTGCATCAATCATGCCAATGCTAGTGTGAGCCCCTTCGCTCATAAGAAGGGCAGTCCTACCTTACATGGTCTAGCCTAAGTCCTAGCATATGAGGAAGCCTACTAAGAAACATACGGGCGAACAACAAGCTCATCCTTTATACCACAACTTGCTTAGCGAGCCCCATAATATCTCACTCGAGCAAATCGACTAGATCGCTAAGCTTGCATGTGTCGACCACTTGGCATTAACTTGAATCTCAACTCATCCTCAACCAAGCACTTGCCAATACCCCCTACGTCCTAACTCCTCCTTTGTCTTTAGTGCAAACTTTCCATTGTAGTCCATTAATGGCTGTTTGATATTCGTAGTACGACCGATACACCCAATAACCTTATAGATGTCATACCTTTGAGCTACAGATTTGGTTACCAAGCCGATCATGGCCGATCACCTTTAGAGCCGCTTAGTCTCCATCGTAGTGCATGCCGTTTGTTGACAACTAGTATGATTAAAACCCAAACAGCTACGTGTCTAGGTAATCTTATAAAAGGTACTAGACACCATGAGGTAAGGGGATCCTCTCTACTTTTCATCTCATTTTGTATACATAATCTTAACTCTCAGCATCTTACATGCATACTAGATGAGCATTACCCCTTGTGTCCTTAGTGCTTGTCTCCTCTTTCCCTTAGTCCTCCTTGCTAACATGAGCATCGAAAGGCTTCCATGACTGTACGTACAGGGGGCTTTTTACAAGAGTCAAGGAGTAAGAGGTGAGATCCAAGCCCAATCCATTCAGGCTCTACTTGAGCCCACTCATTACCAATTGATTTAACCACAATCAACAGTTATGTTCATAGTTTAGGTGTTGATGACAAATAAATAATTTGTCATTAAGGCCTAAGGTTGTTTTGAATTGCTGCATTTGCCTATGATGTAGCAAATTTAGATAAATGAGAAAGTGAAAACATGTGTGTGTATTATAGGCGTAATTTTTCTTGACACTCCTATGGGGTATTTAAGCACTCTTCAATCCACTTAAACTGCTAAGTCAACCTAAACACATAAATCGTACAACTAAATAGAGAGAGAAAACAGAGAGAAAAGCTTTAGGAAGAATGCAAAAATTCACTAAAGAATGGGAAAATATAGATGAGGGGAAACCCCCTTATATACAAAGGCCTTTAGGAATGGATGGCTAAGATTTATCTAATGGCTAAGAATGATTGCCATTTATGATTCTACCTATCCTACTTACTATGCAATGATCTAAGGCTTTTTAGAATCTTTTGGAATCCTCTAGGATGTAGGACCTTCATGGTGTTTAAACAACATGAAGGTCCTACCGCTTATTTCGTAGAGCTACAGCTTCACAATTTTGGCAACAAATTGCTAGGCCCTCCCCATATATTGCAAAATCAAGTAAGGCTTCTCTAATGTGGCATCCTGAATACTGAGTTATGCATTGGTTAATTTCACACAAAATAGTGGGACATGGTAAGACTACGGGGGTTGTAGGTACCTTTAAGTTATTGTATTTATATGGCATGATTAACTAGTGTCCCATGAATGTAGCTGTATTAGTTGTTGAATACTTAGATAGGCAGGTTGCAAGAACTAAAGAGCATATCAAGATTTGTTGTAACCCATATATTATAATGTTAGCATAGGAGATGGGACTTATGTCTCAGCTGGTGCTACTAATGAATTTGGTAGGAGAAGTGAAGCCTTTGTGAAGGGACACATTTAAACACATGAGGATGCAATTTGAGGATGAGGAGAGAGTGGATGGTGCTAATAGTAGCCGAAGTGGTGGTTCCAAATTGGATAAGACAGAAGATATGCTTTAAGAGTTGATGACAAAGCAAGAGGATATGCAAAATGAAATGGATGTCAATTTCTAGAGGTTGACAATCAAACAAAATAAGCCATTGAAATTTGCAAGTAATGTTGTAAAAAAGTATAATCTTTGAATGCCAGTGTGACCTTGCTTGCTCCTAGCTTGAGTGAAGAAGAAGAAGCGAATAAGGGAGGTATTGAAGAGGTTGAGGAGGAGAATGAAGAGGGCAGGGAAGAAGGAAATGAGGAGAAAGAAAATGAAGAGAGTTTGAGTGAAGAGGTCAATAATGAGGATGACAATGAGGAAGAAGATGATGAGGATGATGATGATGAGGTTATGGATGATGTCTCTGATGATGAGGATTGAGAATTTTGAGTTGTTGCTTGTTGATCTACATTTTCATATTTGTACTTAGTCATTTTTAGGACTTTGTTTAGATGTTAGATTATTTTTTTGTTTTCATGTTTTTCTTTTATTGGTCTTCTTTTATTTTCTTTCCTTTGTTTTGTGTTTAGTGAGTCTTATTGCATAATATTGGTCTTGGAATTATGAAGCTTGTGTTGAAGATTGCGCTTGGATAGGATGAAGCCAGATTTCTTGGTAGCTATATGTGTATATTGAATTTCAGGGAAGTATTAGTTTCCTTTCCTACTTTGATGTCTTCTTACCCTAGTAATGTTTGCATGGATATATTTCTTCTCAGATTACTTAGTTTCATACATTAAGAGTAATACACCATTTTAAGTATGGAAAGGGGATATGGAAATTATTATTATTTTGGAGACCAATTTTTCTACATTTAACCCAATTGTTTTGGTTAACTTGAAAGAATTTGAGAATTTGGCAACTTTTGAATGGATTGTATTAAATATGAGTTGATATTTGATCTTTGATGATTGAATTACACTTTGCCAAAGTTGATTGGTGAAATCTATGCGGAGTAGAGTTATGGGTTATTTAGCTTGAGATTTTAGGACTTAAGATTAGAGCAACATCATTAGTTGAGAGCTACTCATGACTATTTTCGAATTAACTTTAATATATACTTTTCTCTTAGAAGTCTTTAAAGCTCTATAATCCTTAGTAACAAACAAATGAAAATTTTCTTTTGAAAAATTCCCCGAAAAATCAAATTAGTTGGAGCATAGAAAGAAAAAAGGAAATAAAATAAATTAGTCGTCTTGGTAAGGATTGGTCTTAGTTTGTCACAAGAGCAAAGGTGCTTTCTCGTTGCTAATACGAGGATAAGTTAGTATGAGTTTACCTTAATCCGTTAAAAGAGTGAGGTTTGAATTCCATTACCAATAGACTCTAATTAAATGAATTGTGCATGAATAAAATAAAATGAATTGAATTGAAGCCTTCCAATGAAAATGCAGACTAGGGGAGTGATTAGTAGATGAATGTATTGAATTATGGTGCTTAGTAAGATTTAAGAGAGAGCTGTATATATTTTAGCTAAGTAAGTTAAAATTTTTATGATTTTTTCTTGGCTAGCAAGATGTTAAATTTGAATTTGAGTTTAGGAATCCTTGATTAAATAATTTAGGTAAACTCTAATTTATATAGATTAGTTATGAACTATGAAACTGTGTGTCTTTTAAGCATTGTAGAGAGATTGAGTATAAGAAAGTTGTTAAAGAATTTTGAGTCAAAGTTGTAGGTTGATCTTTTGATTTGTTCTCAGGTTAAGTGTTAATTTTTGGTTAGTCTCTTAAGTGGTGATAGTTGTAATTAAGGATTTCTTGTCTTGATTTTCCATTGGTTTATTTTCTTGAGGACAAGCAAATTCTTAAGTGTGGAGAAGTTTGATAGGCTCTTATTTGACTATATTTATTATAGTGATTTTTAGCATATTTCCTAGAAATTTTGGTTTATTTTAAGAAAATGATACTTAATTGAGTAAAATTTTGATTTATAGGTTTTCAAACATTCTTTAGAAGAAAATGAGAAAATAGAAATAGGTTTCATTCAATTCGGAATTAAAATGAAGAAGCTATGAAGTTTGGTAGTGACATGAGCAGTGACATAATTGTGCCAATTATAAGGAAGATTTTTTAGTTGAATGGAGTAATACATAGAAAGTGATACAACTTGGGAGACACATGTCCTAAGTGATGGGAATCAGCCTATGACCATCTTCAGGTCAAAGCTAACCTATTACAAGCTGAGACCAACTTGTCCAAAGTTGAGGCCAACCTATTTTAACCCAAGGTTGAACTGTTTCAAGCTGAGGCCAATTTGCTTTTGTTGAGGCCAGATAGATACCCAAAGGCCAAGAGGTGGAAAAAGAGCTTTTCAGCATCAAGTCTGTTGTCTATTGAGAATCGAGAGACCACACAGTTAATGCCTCAAGGCCAAAGATTCACTCGGTATGGCTTAGAAAGACTAATGCTGACTAATCATAGAGCTCGACAACTATGGGTTGACCTTTTAGGCATCTCAACCAAGCACTACAAGACCTTAAGGGCTCTTATCCAAACCTAGACACCTAATTGCCGACTTCACCTAGTTGGAATCTTCCTCCTTTTAGGACAGCCCGAATGATTACACGTTGACTTCTTCTATTAAATGTATAGTTTTGTATAATTGTGAATATTTTCCTTATTTTAACTATGGGCCTATTTTTTAGGGTTTAAGGCTTTGTATATTTTTTACAGTTTTGCTACTAGAGTTTTAGGATTTGTTATAAATAGAAACATTTATAATTAGCTAAATAGTGAAGATATACAGACAGTGATTATACTTGAACATTCATTTTTGAGTAAGGATACTCCTGAGCACTTAGAGCTTGCCTTTTCCGAATTATTAAGTGCTTATTAACTCTTTAACCTTTCTCGTGTTCTTATCAATCTTGACCTTAAGATTGTGGTGAAACCCTTTTTTGAGCCGTAATATTATGTTGTTGTTGAGTCGAGTAGCACTAATTTTGGTAGTTGACTTTACTTATTGTAGAAGTGTTTATTGCAACAGTACCTATGGAGTTGTTTAGTAGTGGATTTGAGTCAAGTTAAGTGCATTATGTGTCTGCTCAATTTTTCTCCAAGAAAATTATTGTACAGATAAGAATGTTTGAAGATAGTGTCAATAACAGTGGAGATGGTCCTCGTGGAAGCTTGAGGAGACATGTTGATAACTTGGAATATCAGATTCAGAACCTCACTGATTCTATTTGAGAGCTTACTGATTTAGTTAGAGGTCACAAATGTGTTGGCCGAAGTGAAAGAAGGGAACAAGTACCCATTAGTAGAAGTGGCTCCAACGAGCTTGATAATGATAAATGACTGCCAAGAGGAGCTACCAAGTTGAGAAGAAGAGAAAAATAACCTAAGCCAAGAATAAGCAATGATAGAAGTATTGACGCCGAAAATCCAAGAGCTCGAAGAAGAGCTGATGCTTAAAAGAAATGTGGCTAAGCAGAGCTCCAATAGGAGTGGCCAATCCGAGGTAAACTAACCAGCTCAAAATGCTAAGGATGAACCCCAAACATCTAGATTAGGACTTGATAATATTAAGCTTAAGCTGCCAACTTTCAATGGTAACTGCTAACCAAAAGAGTTCTTAGATTAGGTTCCTCGAGTCAAAAAGTTGTTTGTATGCTACGAATGTGACAACCAAACAAAGGTTAGGCTGGCTTCATTGTCCCTTATTGATTACGTAAGCCTTTGGTGGGATAAGTTAGTTGCTAAGTGTGATGCCAAGGGAGAAGAGTCAATCAAAACTTAAAGACTTATGAAAAGGTTGATGAACCAATGCTTTATGCTAACATACTTCAAGTAGGAGATGCTCCATCCTTTCCAACACCTGAGGTAAGGCCAAAACACTATTGAAGAGTACTTGCAAGAGTTTAAGACCTTAATGAAGATGTAAGATTGTTTAGCCACAGGATTACACTATTGCTAGATTCTTGAATGGACTTCGAGATGATAAGATTGACATAGTTGAACTACAATCGTTTAATTCATTAGACATGCTGATCAATTTGACCTCAAGGGTGGAGAGACAGAGGAGAAGGAGGCACCAAAGGTTAACTAACCGACCTCAACAAAGCATCCCTAAACCTAAGAAGTATGCTAAGAGAAAAAGGCTAGACAAGAAGTTGGAGAAAGGAGAGCCTAGCCAACTTGACCAGGCTGAGACAAAGAAGGTAGAGAAAGAGAAAATACTTAACATTAAGGCTTGAGAAGTTAAGTGCTTCAAATGTTTAGGCTACAAACATATTGCCTTCCAATGTCCAAATAGGAGGGTCGTGATCTTGAAAGGCGAAGGACCCAATACTTAAGTAGACAATTAGAGTGACAAGAGCTCTGAAGGTGAGTTGATAGAAGAGAATGTTTATGCTAATTTGGATCGACTCTTATCCATGACGAGTTGACGAGCCAACTTGAAAGTAGATCTAAGTCAAAGGGAAAACTTATTTCATATTCGATATTTGGTGAATGGAAAGGCCTATTCCCTAGTCAATGATGGAGGAAGTTGCACTAACATCACTTATGCCGAGCTAGTAGAGAAGATTAACCTACCGACCTATTCGTATCCCTGACCTTATGGATTGAAGTGGTTTAATGACAAGGGTATGGTCCATTTACATAAGAGAGTTCGGATAGCATTCAAGGCAGGGCAGTATGAGGATGAGATTGACTTCAATGTAATGCCTATGAATGTAGCAAATTTACTTCTCAGTCGACCTTGGGAGTATGACCTAAGAGTGATCTACGATGGTTTGCTCAAAACTTGCACAGTTTGAAAGGATGGGAAGAGCTATTTCTTAACCCCCATGAGCACTGAAGAAATCTAGAGTAATTTGGCACCTATGGTGAAGAGAAAGGGGAAGAGAAGTTTGTTCGGTATCCAGGCTCATGCTCATTGTTTAACGTCGAAGACAACTTCTTTTTAGCCCAGCGGTGATGATAGGAATCAGCTTGTGACTATCTTTAAGTTGAAGCCAACCTATTATAAGCCGAGGTCAACCCATCTAAAGCCGAGGCTGATGTCTACCAAACAGATGCTAACCTACTAAAAGCTAGAGTTGACCTATTATAACCTGGTCGAACTATTCAAAGCTAAGGTCGATCTACTTTTGTCGAGGTTGGATAAATACCCAAAGGCCGAGAGGTGGAAAAGGAGCTATTTGGCATCAAGTCTGTTGTTTGGTGAGAAGCCAAGAGTCCACATAACAGAGGCCTCAAGGCTAAAGATCTACTTAATACGACTTGGAAAGATTAATGTCAACCAGTCATAAAGCTCAATAACAGTAGGCTGACCTATCAAGCATCTCAACTAAGCACTACAAGACCTTAGGAGCTTCTACCTAAACCTGGACACCCAATTGCCGACCTTACCTAGTTTAGATTTTACTCCTTCTAGGACAACCTAAATGACTACACGTCAACTTCTTCTATTAAATGCATAGTTTTATATTCTTGTGAATGTTTTCCTTATTTTAACTATGGGCCTGTTCTTTAAGGTTTAAGGCCTTATATATTATTTACAGTTTTTCCACTAGATTTTTAGGATTTGCTGTAAATAGAAACATTCGTAATTAGTTGGATAATGAAGAATATACAAATAATGATTACACTTGAACATTCGTTTTTGAGTAAGGGCACTCCTAAGCTCTTAAAGCTTGCCTTTTCTAGATTATTGAGTGCTTATTAACTCTTTAACCTTTTTCATGTTCTTATCAATCTTGACAAGATTATGGTGAACCCCTCATTTGAGTGAGTTAGTGAGATACATCTAACCCTCATTTGAAACTCGAGTGACATTTAGTGTTCGTGAGTCATATCGAACCCTATTTCGAACTCAACCTCTAATTATGTTTATATCTTGGTGTGAACCGTGACTAAGAACAGACAAGGCCGATCATTGAATGGGTCTAAGCTTGTAGAAAGCTTGAAAATAGGTAATGGGGAAGGTACGAAAGGGTAAATAAATGAAGAATGAAAATAGTTAGCAAAACCCACATACAGCTCTAGAGGATATGATGCACCAATGGAACTTCCAAGGACTTACAATACAATTCGATATAACGCACGAATTGGTCTAATGAGATTATTCGCTACCTAACCTTGCTTAAGGGAAAGGATAGGAGTGATACTAAAAGTAAACAATAGTGTTTATATAAGGAAGAAAAGTACTCAATTGTATTGAAGGTATTCTGATCTCTTACAGCTACAAGTACAAGGGTATTTATACCCGTAAGTTAGAGCAACTTACCCAAAAGGAAAAAGACAATAAGGACATTTGCTAAAGAAACAATGTACACAAGACAAAAGGGTAAAAATGAATATATAAGGAAAACAATCATTGGTGCTACATATGATACTGTACACATGGTGATGCTGCATTGGCGAAGTTGTTAGGAGATGCGGACAAAAAGTACGGATAGATGGGTTTGTCCAAGCAGGGATGGCTTAGTCAGTCTGGTTTGTCTCTCTTGGCTTCTCGGTAAGGAAGATGCCAAGTAATTGGTCTACTCAACAATAGAGAGCAATCGTTAACTTAGCATACCACAGAATAATGGGCAGTCATATGGCATGACATTAGAGGTGACTCGCAAGGAAATACTTAGCCTCAATAGGGGTTGGTTGGAACATAAGGATTCATCATGCCAGCTCCTCTAGTCCTTGGGCTTGGATATAGGTCAGGGGCTCCGTAGCTTGATTCCCATCATTACTTACAGGTTATTTTGGATTTGAGATCAAATTCAAATGGTGTTCGCTTAGTTCTTTGTTAGGGTGATATGGACTGAGGTCGGTAATGTTGAAGGCATTAAAAACCCCATAGTTCTCAAATAGTTCCAACTTATAGGCATTGTCACCGATTTTTTGGAGGATTCTGAAAGGTCCTTCCACTCTTGCAAATAATTTGTTCTTCCTTTTGTTTAGGAACCATTCCTTGTTGAGGTGTAGCCATATCAAGTCTCCCAATTGAAATTGTTTGGCCGACTAACCCTTGGTCTTTTCTCGCATTCTTCTGGTAGCTTGGTCAATGTACTGAGTGACCTTATTATAGATGTGTTGAAGAGATTGTGCTCTAGCTAAGGCATCGGGGTCCTCTTACGCGGGTGCGAGTATAGGGGCATAGTCGAGGGGCAACTCGAGATTGAATCCATAGACTACTTCAAAGGGGGTTTGCTTAGTGGTGTCATGTACGATTCAGTTATAGGCAAACTCGACTACTGGCAGGCAGATATCCTAATCAGCCAAGTTCTTACCTACTACAGCTCGGAGTAGTGACCCCAAAGTACGATTAACCACCTCTGTTTAGTCGTCAATTTGGGGGTGACATGAGGTACTGAAGAGTAATTTAGTTCCCAACTGATGCCACAGGGTTCTCCAAACTTGAGAACTTCAGGTCTCTGTCGGAGACTACACTTCTCGGCACGCTATGTATCTGCACAACCTCTTGTAAGAAAAGAGAAGCAATAGCCGAAGTGTCGTTAGTTTTGGTATAGGGTACGAAGTGTGCCATCTTATTGACTCGATCCACAATGACCATTACAGAATTATTTCCTTAGGCAATTCTCGACAATTTGAAAACAAAGTCCATGCTTAGTTCAGTCCATGGCCTCGTCGGAATAAGTAGGGGCATCGCTTTCGCTTGCTCAACTCGGTACTTGGCCTTTTTGCACACAGCACAGCTTTTGACCACTCGGTGCATATCTCTCTACATTCTTAGCCAAAAGAATCGACAATTCAATAGTTCACAAGTCCTCCTCTCTCCAAAGTGTCTAGAGTGTCCTCTGTTGTAGGCTTCCCTGATTAATAATTCTCATAAAGAACCAATTGGCATGCACAGTTTCACCCCTCGAAACAAATAGCTATCCTCCATGTAATACTTGTCCATTGTCCTCCCTTCCATGCATTGCAAAATTATTGGTCTAAAGTATAGATTTTCGAAGTACTGTTCTTTGATACTTGCAAACCTAAACAGCATGGTCTACAGTTCTGATAAGAGTGCATGCCTCCTCGAAAGAGCATCTGCAACTACATTGCTCTTTCCTTGCTTATACTTGATCACAAAATTGAATCCCTCAAGGAATTCAACTCATCTCGCTTGCCACTTGGATAGCTTGGTCTGACTTCAAAGGTATCGCAGTGACTCATAGTCAGTATATATAACAAATTCTCTCGGCAATAGATAGTGCTGCCATACTTATAATGCGCGAATTAGTGCTAAGAGCTCTTTGTCATATACGGAGTAATTTAACTGGGGGTCCTCGAAGCTTCTTACTGTAGAAGGCAATTGATTAGCCTTCCTGCATTAAGATAGCGCCTATTCCAATGCTTGACACGTCGTACTCTAACTCAAAATTTTTGTTGAAGTTAGGTAGCACTAATGCTAGGGCGAAGGTCAACCTCTTTTTAATCTTAGCAAAACTCCTCTCTTCCCTTTCTTACCATTGGAAGTTGGTGTTTTTCTTCATTAATTCAATAAGTGGTGCAGTGAGGGTGCTGAAGTTCCTGATGAGCCTTTGGTAAAACGAAGCCAGTCCATGGAAACTTCTTACGTCAACATAAGTAATAGGGGTTGGCCACTCAACAATTGCTTGGATGTTCTCATCATTGACCCGCAAGCCTCCTCTATTGACTACATAGCCTAAGAATACCACTTCCTCCTGGCAAAAGCAACATTTCTTTAGGTTGCCAACTAATCTCTCGGCACGGAGAATATCTAAGATTGCTTTGATGTGTTCACAGTGACTTGGCATGTCGATACTGTAAATCAGGATGTCATCAAAGTACACCATGACACACTTCCCAATGAGATGTCTTAGCACATGGTTCATAAGTCTCGTGAAGGTGCTTGGGGCATTCGATAAGTCGAAGGGCATGACTATCCATTCGTAAAGTCCATGTTAAGTCTTAAATGCAGTCTTCCACTCGTCTTCAAGCCTTATGCAAGTTTGATGGTGGCCAAACTTAAGATCAATCTTGCTAAAAATTTTGGCTCCACTCAGTTCATCTAACATGTCTTTTAGCCTCAGGATCAGATACCTATATTTGATTGTGATTTTATTCATAGCTCGGCTATCAACACACATCTACCAAGTTATATCCTTCTTCAGCACTAAAAGTGTAGGCACAGCACAAGAGCTGAGACTCTCTCTCTTATGTATCCTCTTTCCAATGACTCGTTGACTTATCGTTGAAGCTCAGAAGCCTGTTTAGGATTCATCTAATAAGCTGGCTTATTCGGCAATATAACGCCGGGTACTAAGTCAATGCAATGCTTTATACCTCAGGTCGGAGGCAACCCTTTTGTAATTGTTCTGGGAACAAGTTGGCATATTCATCCAACAGTTCCTTTACCTCCTAAGGTACATCATCCCACTCCTTCATTTCCAATAGTCACCTAACCAATAGGAGGGTCAGCTCATTGGCATTAATGGCCTCTTAGAGCTTGGCTTTACTCATCACTAGAGCCTTCTTCAATCCATGAGAAAGTTTCGTTTGCAACTTGTGAACTTCTCTTAGCAACATCAGCTTTAGCGTGATCTTCCAATCATCCTTCTCGAACATGTAGGTATTCCTGTAACCGTCATGGATGACTCTCCTATCAAATAGCCATGGTCTTCCTAGTAACACATGGGACCCGTACATGGACAAGACGTCACAGAGAATTTGGTTGGAGATCGGCAGCAGTATTTACCGAGTGATGTGTAATGCTCCCTTCTCACTCAACCAGTGTAACTTGTATGACTTTGAATGTGCAATAGTCGGTAACCTCGGTTTTAAAATGACGTCCAGTGACGCTACATTGATATAGCTCCCACTATCTATGATGAGGGTGCACATTTGATCATTCACCTTGTAGGTGATGTGAAATAAGTTCTCTTTTTACTCTTCTTCTAGTAAGGGTTCCACGCTCATAGTGCGTCAAACAACCATGAATGGTTGGTTTAAGTCCTTGGCATACATGTCTTCCTTAATCAACTCTTTCTCGATATTCCCATTCTTGGCAGGAACCTCTTCCTCGGGTTCCTCATTCGTACTGTTTACGTCTAACTTCAAGATGTCTCCCTTAACGACCATTGTCCTTCGGTTCAAGCATTGAGTAACCATATGTCCGAACCCTTGACGCTTGAAGCACTTAATCTGGCTGGTCTTCATGCCAGACCCTTACCCCTTCTCATACGTTCAGGTCGGTGCTACATCTTTAGGTCGGCTTTAACATCAACCCTTCGGCTTAGCTTATTACTTAGCAAAGTTCAGTGACTTGCCTGTCCGGGTTGGCTAGTTGGCATTCTAGTTGTTATTTAGCTCCTTCACTGCCTCTCTACTCGCTGGGCAATCCTAACAGCTTCATCCATTTTATTAAATTGTTGGAGCTCCACAATATCTCGGATGTCCCCTCTTAACCCAGTGATAAACCTTGAGATTGTTCGGGTTAGTGGTTCCTCCACTTTGCATCTTATCATAAGCATTTGGAATTCTTGAACATATTCATCAACAGTTCGCCCTCCTTATCTTAGCTCCTAAGCCGAGTGAAAGCATCTTGGAGATAAGTTTCTAGTAGAAATCTGTTTCTGAGCACTCTCTTCATCTCGAGCCAGGTGTTAATCTTTCGATAGTCCTCTCTTCTTCTCATGACCTGCAAATTCTTCCACCATATGGCGGCATATTCGAAAAATTCAGTAGCAGCAGTCTTCACTTTCTCATAATCCTCATATTGATAGTAATCAAATATACGCTCCACCTTCTCTTTCTAATCTAGATACTTGTTAGGATTCTTAGATCCATTGAAACTCGAAATTCGAAGCTTCACATGGTCGGATGATCTAGGGACTCGTACACGCTCCTCTTCAAAATACTCTTCTTCCTCCTCATCAAGCCCTCTTAGGTCTATCTTTCACCTTACTTGTCCGCCAGCTCCTGCACCTCGAACTGGTCGAGCTAGGTTTTGACCTCAAATAGGTTAAGTAGCTTGTGGAGTGTTTTGCGCAACCTCAGTAGGTTGTCAAGATATGGCATGAACAACTCAAGTTAGATCGACTAAGAGGTTAGCTATCTCATCAAGTCTCTCATAAGTACTTTTGGGAGTTCCCTGAGATTGTCGTCTATGGTAGACAACTTTACTGTCATTATTAGCATTAATATTTATACTTGGGTTTGTCATTTTTCCTCATAGATTCAGATTCAAATTCAAACAAACACTTTAGAAAGTGAAAAGCTAACAACACAGCAGTTAAATGAACACAGTAACTCATTTTATTTCTCATACATAAAATAGAGTATAAAAGAATTCAAGAAGAACTAACTACAGCTCACATAAAACCTCCACTCTGATACTAAGATGGTGCGAACCATGACCAAGAACAGACAAGGCCGGTCGCTGAATGGGTCCAAGCTTGTAGAAAGCTCAAAAAGGGGTAATGGGGAAGGTACGAAAGGGTAAATAAATGAAGAATGAAAAATAGTAAGCAAAACCCATGTATATCTTTAGAGGATACGACGTACTAATGGAACTTTCAAGGACTTACTGCACAATTCGATATGATGTATGAATTGGTCCAATGAGGTTACTCACCACCTAACCTTACTTAAGGGAAAGGATAGGAGTGATGCTGAAAGTAAACAATAGTGTTTATGCAAGGAAGAAAAGTACTTAATTGTATTGAAGGTTACAACTATAAGCATAGGGGTATTTATACCCGTAAGTTAGGGCAACTTACCCAAAAGGGAAAAGACAATTGAGTACTTATAGAACAGACAAGGCCGGTCGCTGAATGGGTCCAAGCTTGTAGAAAGCTCAAAAAGGGGTAATAGGGAAGGTATGAAAGGGTAAATAAATGAAGAATGAAAAATAGTAAGCAAAACCCATGTATAGCTCTAGAGGATATGACGTACCAACGGAACTTTCAAGGACTTACTGCACAATTCGATATGACGCATGAATTGGTCCAATGAGGTTACTCACCACCTAACCTTACTTAAGGGAAAGGATAGGAGTGATGCTGAAAGTAAATAATAGTATTTATGCAAGGAAGAAAAGTACTCAATTGTATTGAAGGTCTTCTAATCTCTTACAACTATAAGCATAAGGGTATTTATACCCGTAAGTTAGGGCAACTTACCCAAAAGGGAAAAGATAAGAAGGACATTTGCTAAAGAAGCAATGTACATAAGACAAAAGGGTAAAAATGAATATACAAGGAAAACAATCATTGGTGCTACATATGATACTGTATACGTAGAGATGCTGCATTGGCAAAGTTGTTAGGAGATGTGAACAAAAAGTACGGACATATAGGTTTGTCCAAGCAAGGATGGCTTAGTCAGTTTGGTCTATCTCTTTTGGCTTCTTGATAAGGAAGATGTCGAGTAATTGGTTGACTCAGTAATAGAGAGCAATCGTCAACTTAGCATACCATAGAATAATGGGCAATCATACGTCACAGCATCAGAGGTGACTTGGCCTCGGCCAGGGTTGGTTAGAATATAAGTATTCGTCGTGCTAACCCCTTTAGTCCCCGGGCTTAGCTGTGAGTCAGGAGCCCATAGCTTCATTCCCATCATATCCACATTCACTGTCAAAACCCTCTTCATGCCCCTTTCCCTCATTTCCCCTTAAACCCGAAATACCCATTCGTAGCTCGAGTCCCGCTACGTACACTCATAAGTCATATCACCAAGTGGTATCACTTGTAATTTTGAGAAGATTTAAAAAAGATTTGTTGAAGATTTAAGAAATACAAGAGACGCGACTAGTGACATGAGATTTTGACATACTTTTCCATAGGAATTTTAAAGAGACTCCATAGGTAGAAACACACAAGAGAGTGACATACTTCAAGCTTTAAGATTCAAGAGATTTTCTTAGTTTTATGGCTTTTATTTACATGTTCTCATTAGATTTGATTCAAAATTGTTCTTTTGCTATGATTTGTGCATAAATTCATTGTATTTAGGTTTTATGAAACTTAAGATTACCATGTGACGTTGAGTTTTATTAGATCCAATAGAATTTTTTATTCAATTATGTGTTCTTCATTTGTTTTAGATTGATATTTCTAGGATATTGATCTAATATTCGATATTGTGCAAGAAAATCAAGAGATTACTTGTATAATTAGATCTAAATATAATCAATGAAGATTTTTGTAAACTTAGAGATAAGTTGCAAAGTCTTTCCAATTCTTGATTGATATTTGTATGAGAATTCGTTGTTCTTTAATGCGATATTTAATTATGCTATTTAGAAGAGATTTTAATAGGTAATATAAAGTTTAGAGTTAATAAATGTAAGAAAGTTATTAACTTTATTAGAAGGTTCTCCTAATAAAAGAAATTAGAGATGAAATTAGATTATCTTAAGTAGAAGTCGCATGTGTAATTTTAAGGGAAATAAGATCTAGATACGTAGTTGAACCTTGAAATTAATTTTCTAAATTAATTACTTTCTTGTTTAATTTCTTTAATTCGAGTCTTGATTAGTCATAAGATTTGTCACTAGCAGCAATTTAGTTAAATTTCTTTTGGTTTCTTGAAATCAAATTTACTATTTAAATAATAAAGAAATAGTGAATATGAGTGCTCATAGTCCTCATGGGAACGATATCCGTTTTAACTGAACTATACTACAAATTGATAGGTGCACTTGCCTTATATTAGCACTTCCACCTAAAGTGCCAGTTGAATGGTCACTTATTAGCCAATGTTGTCTTATAAGTTGCCAACTAAACTCTAAGGTGCTTTATCTCCTTTTTCAAGGTTGTCACAATTGCATCCATTCTTTCCTCCATTACAATGACTTAAGCTTTTACATGACCTATTTTGGCCTCTTGGTCTTCGAATTGAGCTTCATGAGCATTGCCTTGTGCTGTCAAGGGTTTCATAATGCAATTGAAAGTCCATTACAACTTACTTTGAAGTTCCTTATTGAACTTCTTCATGTGCACTTGTGACTCTTCAAACCCTTCTTTCTCCCTAACAATGCATAACTCTGCCTTATCATGCTTAGTGCCAAGTGTCACCATTAAATCTCTCAATTGAGCGCTTTCCCTAATAAATGTGTACTCATTATGGCTGATTTTCTCCACCACAACCTAGGCATCGTTGTTCTCCTCATCAAAGGACATCATTACCTTCTCTCCTAAGACTTGCTTTGATACCATTTGTCACAAACATAATTTTTCAGACACCCCTGACACTTAAGCACTTTGTAGCCAGCCTAGAGTCCTAAATTAGTCTAAACACACATCTCATACAAGTAAATAAAGAGACAAGCTTTATGGAGAAGGCAAAAATTCATTAAAGAATGGATGAGTATAAATGAGGGAAGACCCCTATATATACAAAGGCCTAGATGGCCAAGATTTATTTAATGGTTAAAATTAATTCTTACCTACCATTCTACTTATCTTACCTATTATACAATGATCTAGGGCTTTCTAGAATCTTCTGAATTCTTCCTAGATCCGAGACCTTGATAGGGTCTAAATAATTTGTAAAACTCTTGAGTGGACCTCCTTACTTATACCATATCTTGGGGCCCTTACTAGATTGCCATAATTGGCTCATGACATGTATCATTATATATAATTTATCCACTAAAGTGTGTGCTATTGCCTTTTCACCTAACAAATGGACAATCATTAAACTTTCTATTTATCTAAAATGAGACATGCATCACCTTTGATGCCCCATGAACTCGATACATAAGAGAAGGATGGAATCCTTTCTTCAATCTTGGTTAAATGACATTACAAGGTTGCAATGTGATTTGAAATGAAATCAAACCGTGCCATAAGCGTACAGTAATGACAAAATCATTATACCCACTTAGTGCATGACTAGGATTAGGTGGCTGCTTATGTCATTGTGACATGGCTAGAGCTTTTTCTTTTTTTCGTTTTTTCTCCTTTCTCCCAGTAGCATCATTAAGAGATGAAAAATGTGCAAATGTTCACATTATTCATCATGTATGTATGTAATAATTGCTAGATAACTTGATTGAATTTGTATAGCCACATCTTGTGGTACCACTTGATTATTTATTCAAATGAAATAATTGGTAAGAAGACTTCCAAAAAAAGGATTCCGTTAAAGTTTGCTCAACGATATTGTTAATGCCATTTTTTTTTCCCGACACTTTCAATATTATATGTGCACTTTATATGAAGAAAGTATATGAAAAATATAACTATACTCATTTGGCATTTTAGTAATTAAACTAAGGCTTTTTAAAATTTCCTTATAGAAAAGTGTAAATTTTAAAGGAAAAACTTAACTAATGCATTGGCACCTTTAATTTACTGAATGGAATAACTATTACATTCTAATGGGATAATTATTACATTCTAATGGAATAGAGATGTAATAAAGTATAAATGTATATTATAATGTTTAGTTGAATGGAATACATTTCTTGATAAAGTATAAATGTATATTACATATTAAATATTTGTGGAACATTTAATAAAGTTGACGAAAATCTTATATTTATGAAGTTTAAAAAATGTTAAAAATTCAAACAAAAAAACTAATATATAGAGGATTCGATTGAAAAGTAAGTATTTGAGGGAAAAAAAAAAGTAAGCATGCGACTAAATTTACATTTTTGCCATTTGCCTACCACTTGCGTTTTGTAAAGTGAGCAACCAATATTAGAAACATAAGAAGTTTTTACCAAACCTTTAACAAGTGTTGAAGACTTATTAATAATAAGGGTGAGCGAGTAACCTGTTGTACAAATCTTGCTCAATTGCGTAGGTTCTAAATTGGTATTAAGAGTTATAAGGTAGCATCTGAATAAAAATTTACTGAAACCTACTCACATGTAGTGTATGGATATAAGGCCTCATACCTTGTAGCCACCCTAAAATCTGCATTTTAATAGATAGAGTTTAGGCTCTAAAGAATCTAGTTTTTTTATCGTATAAAAAATTATTAAATAATATTAATTAATGAAAATATTATATTTTTAGGCTGATAGATATTTTAGTAAACAAAAAAAGAAAAAAGAAAAAAGGAACCAAGTTTGTAAGTTAATAACCTTAAACAACCAAACCTAATATCACTTCTCTCATTTTAACTTTTGCATTTTTCCCCTTATTTTTTCTCATCTACTTAGTAAAATCACATAAATTTGAAATAATAAAGGTATGAAGAACCATTTTTTTCCTTATTTTATAGCTGTTACTATAGGCTTCATAGATTTTGCATATAAAGAATTTGTAATATCACATATAAATTACTTTGCTCATATTATATAAACTTGAAATTTATAGGAAGAAAAGCAAAATTTGTAAGTTTAATAGGGTGGTCTAAGATGTTAGTGAGTTTCGGTTTTAAAATTTTGAAATATGTATCTTATAGAGTAGGGTATGGGTAAGGCATTATATCCTACCTGCCCCATATCCACTTACTCTCATTTAGTTGACCTCTTTATATTATAATAATAACAATAATAATAATAATAATAAGTCAAGATGAAAACAAAAAAAAAAAAAAACAAAAGGGAATGCCCATCAAAACAATTGGAGTTGGGTTGAATTTGTCGTCATAGATATGCCAAAATTTTATAGATTTGTCATCATTATTAAACGTTATTCAAGAAAAGGTTAATATCAAATTTAGTACCCAAACTTTACCAAAATTTTCAATTTACTACTTAAACTTTTAAAATATCAATTTACTAACTAATTATAATTTTTGCTGTCATCTTTGCAACCTACCCTAAATTCATTAATATCTATTAGCCTAGGTGGACATACGGATGAATGAGCTCTTAAAACATGTCAGAGTCCATTATTTTTATACTATAATAGACACATATGACTTTAGTTTTTTTTTTTTTGTTTTTTTCTTTCATGTTTTATTAAATATTAGTAGACGCACACTAGTGTTGCGTGTGTACAAAATAAAACCAACAATTTAGTGAAGCATAAAACATAAAAGAAAGTTAGTTTACCTAAAAAACAAAAAAAAAAAAAAGACAATAAAGACATCAAAGTGTGGCTTCCTATTTCAATATTATAAATATAATAGATATAGCTATTAATTTAATGTAGATTCAAATGTTAAGAAAGTATGGAATTAATTTAACATTCCTTTTTGCTAAATGAAAATAATTAATATATTACTACATGTAATGTACATAGTTATGGTCAATGCTTAGTAGAAAAACCTCTTATAGTGAAACTCCTATATTGAAAAGAGAGTTAGTGTGATGAATTTAAAAACGGGTGTTAATATACTAAAAATTATTAGTATGGTGAAATAAGCTTTTCATTAAGAAAATAAGTCATATAATGGTGTAACAATTAAAATCGTCACTATCATGAAAAAGGTGTTTGAATGGTGAGATGAACCTCGCACTATAGAATTAAGTCTTCATAGTGTGAAATAGCAAAATTCTTCCCTATGATGAAAATGATGATAATATGGTGAAATAAGCAGCTCTTCTTGGAAATAAAATCTAATATTGTAAAAATGATGTTAATTCGGTGAAATGACCCATATTTTGATGAAATAAGCTATAAATTGGTGAAAATGTGTTATTGTGGTAAAATAAGCCTTTGTTCGAGGGAATGAGCATTGAAATGGTGAAAACAATGGTGGTATGGTTAAATAAGCCTTAATTGAAGGTAAGGTGACATGAAATAGTGAAATGATGGAAGTCTTATATTTGGTGGAAAATGTGGTAAGAATAGTGTAATGAGCCTTATATAGAGGAAATGAGTCATCAAATGGTGAAATCAATTGTTAACATGATGAAACAAGTCTTGCATTGAGGAAATAAATCTTGAAATGTTGAAAATGGTGGTATGTGGTGAAATAAACCTTGATTTGAAAAAATAAGCTATAAAATAGTGAAAGTGATGTTGATACGGTGAAAAAATATATTTCTTTAGTAAAATAAGCTTTGCTTCAAGAAAATGAGCTTACAAATGGTGATAATGGTATTAATATGGTAAAATGAGATTTACTTCAAAGATCTAATCCTTCAAATGGTGAAAACAATATTAGTATGGTGAAACGAGCAAAGTTTTGAGGAAATGAGCCTTGGATGGTGAAAACAATGCTTTTTTTTTTTTATTGAAATGGCCCTAGATTTACATAAATAAGTTTTGCAATGATTCTAAAAACCTAGCTCATTCACTATATTAGACACATTTTAACCATTAAGAGGCTAGTTATTACCCTTTTAAGGGTCATTTAGAAAATGGCCTGTTTCACTAGAGTAGTCACATTTTAACCATTAAGAGGTTTTTTTCCTTAAAGTAAGCCTTATTTCATGAAATTAACATTATTTTCACCATTTGAAGATTCATTTCACCAGACAAATGTTGTTTTCGCCATTTCAACCCTCATTTCCTCAAAACAAGCCTAATTTTACCATGGTAATTGAGTTGTGATATGAAGGTAAGAATGCGTTATTTCGTCAAACTAATATGGTTTCATTAGTTGAAGGCTCATTTTCCCTATAGAAGGCTCAATTCACTAAGCAAATGCCAATTTCACCATGTCAATGCTCATTTTCTCAAATTAAGGCTTATTTCACCATTATAGATACATTTTCACCATTCAAAGGCTTATTTTCTCAAAGTAAGCTTTATTTCACCATTTCAAGCTTATTTTCCCAATAGATAGCTCATTTCTCCACAATAACATCAGTTTGACAATTTCAATGCTTGTTTTCTTAAATCATAGTTCGTTTCATCATATTAGATACGTTTTCACCATTTAGAGGGTTTTGTCATGACAATAATACGGTTTTCACCATTTTAAAGGTCTTTTCCCTAATGGATATGCCATTTAACCATAA
Organism: Lumnitzera littorea; assembly: GCA_024138015.1. Lineage (NCBI taxonomy): Eukaryota > Viridiplantae > Streptophyta > Magnoliopsida > Myrtales > Combretaceae > Lumnitzera > Lumnitzera littorea. The sequence continues at coordinate 67,981,678 of JAMXBB010000008.1, forward strand.
TATCATTAATTTCACCATTGCAATTCTCGTTTCCTTGAAACATGGTTCATTTGTAGGATGAAATGGCAAAGTCTTTGTTTATAGTGAAAAAGTTGATAGTTTGGTGAAACAAATCTTATTTCGTGGAAATAAGTTTTGAAATAGTGAAAAAGGAAATAATATTGTGAATTGCGTGACGGTTTGATGAAATTAGTCATGAAGTGGTGAAAACAGTGTTAGTTTGGTGAAGTAATCCTTAATTCAAAAAGATGATATTTGATATAGTGAAAGCCCTTCTCGTGGAGGAAAAAGTTATTAATATGATGAAATAATTCTTACTTCTAGGAAACGAACCTTAAAATGTTAAAAATGGCGTGACTATAGTGAAATGAGCTTTATGTCAATGAAGTGTGCCTCAAAATAATGGGATTATATAACCTCTCCCCATGATTAAAAAGGTATTAATTTGATGAAATGAGTCTTACTTGAAGAAAAAAGATCTTGACTTTGCATAGAGGAAGTAAGCTTTAAATTGGTTAAAAGTGAAAATTGCTCCTATGGTAGGAACAGTGTTCATGTAGTGAAATGAGCCTTCCATGAAGAAATTGAGCCTTCGTATGATAAAAATGTAAAATCAATCCTTATGGTGAAAAGGGCCATAGTAAGGTCAAATAAACCTTATTAAAAGAAGTCTTCAAGTTGTGAGAATGGTATTTGTATGGTGAAAAGAGCATTATTTTAAGGAAATAAGCTATAAGGTAGTGAAAATATGTTATTATAGTGAAATATGCTTTCTTCGTAGGAATGAGCAATTCAAATGGTGAAAAATAGTACTGGTATGGTTCAATAGGTCTTAATTGAAGGAAATAAGCCATGAAATTATGATACAATAAAAGTCAAATTTTTGGTGAAAAAAGTGTAAGAATGGTCAAATGCGCCTTATATAGAGGAAATGAGTCTTCAAATGGTAAAATAAACTTTACATATTGAAACAAGAGTCTTCAAATTGTGAAAATGACAATAGTATGGTGAAATGATCCTTATTATGAGAAAATAAGTCATAAAATAGTGAAAATGTGTTATTATGATGAAATAAGTTTTTCTTTAAGGGAATGAGCCTGAAATGGTGAAAAAGGTATAAGTATAGTTAAATAAGCTTAAATTAAAGAAAATATGCCATGAAATGACTAAATAATAAAAGTCCAACCTTTGGTAAAAAAGGCATAAATATAATGAAATGAGCCTTACATAAGGGAAATGAGTTATCAAATGTTGAAAACAATTGTTAAAATGGTGAAATGAGTCTTTCACTGAGGAAATAAGTCTTAAAATGGTGATAATGTGGTGAAATAAACCTTACTGTAAGAAAATTAGCCATAAAATAGTGGAAACGATGCTAATATGGTGAAAAAGACTTGTTTCTATGGTAAAATAAACTACATTTAAAAAAAATGAGCTTGAAAATTATGATAATGGTATTAATATGGTAAATTGCAATTTTCTTTGAAGAATTGAGTCTTTATATAGTGAAATAGTAAAATCCCTCCCTATAGTGAAGAGGATCATAAAGTGGTGAAAATGCTAAGCCTTAAGTGGTGAAAACGGTGTTTTTAGTAAAATGATCCTTGATTAAAAAAAGTAGATTTTGAAATGGTCTTTAAAACATGGCTAGTTTCACTATATTAGATGCATTTTTACTATTAAGAGGTAGGTTTTCACCATTTTAAAGGTCATTTTTCTATTGTATAGCTTGTTTTACTATGGAAACATTGATTTCACTATTTCAAAATAAGGCTCATTTCATCATATTAGTCATATTTTACCATTCAAAGGTTTATTTTGTTAAACTAAACCTTATTTTACCAAAGTAAAATGGTTTTCACTATTTGAAAGTTTATTTTCTCAAAATAAGCCTTATTTCACCAAATTAATACGGTTTTGACAACTCAAAGGCTTATTTTCCGTATGAAGGCTCATTACACCAAACTAATGCCGATTTTACAATGTCAACGCTTATTTCAAATTAAGGCACATTTTACAATTATAGGGGTATTTTCACCATTGAAAGGGTTACTTCCTCAAAGTAATCATGCTATTACAATTTTGACCATTTCAAGCTTATTTCTCCAATAGATGGCTCATTTCTAATAGTAATGTCAATTTCACCATTTCAATGCCCGTTTCTTCAAAACGTGGTTTGTTTCACTATGTTAGATGCATTTTCTCCACTTAGAGGCTTATTTTATCAAAGTAATATGGTTTTCACCATTTTAAAGGTCCTTTTCCCAATGGGTGACTCATTTCACCACAAAAACATCGATTTCATTACTTCAACCCTTATTTCCTCAAAATAAGGCTCATTTCACCATATTAGTCACATTTTAACAATTTAGAGACTTATTTCCTCAAAGTAAACTTTATTTAACCAAAGTAGTGTGGTTTTCACTACATGAGAGCCCATTTCTCCAATAGAAGGCTCATTTCACCACACAAATGCCAATTTCAATGTTTCAACCCTTCTTTTCTCAAAAGAAGGTTAATTTAAGTGCATTTTCACAATTCTGGTATTTATTTACTTAAAGTAAGCCTTATTTTGCCAAACTAAAACAGTTTTGACCACTTGAAGGCTATTTTTCCTATAGAATGCTCAATTTACCAAACTAATATCGATTTCATCATATCAACCCTCATTTTCTCAAATTAAGGCTCATTTCACTATTTTAGGGGCATTTTCACTATTTAAAGGCTTATTTCCTTAAAGTAAGCATTGTTCTATCATAACATTATAGTTTTGACCATTTTAAGCTTATTTTCCCAGTAGATGGCTCATTTCATCATAGTAATGTCAACTTCATCGTTACAATACTTGTTTCCTCAAAACAAAGTTCGTTTCATAATATTAGACACATTTTCACTACTCAAAAACTTATTTCACTATGATAATATGATTTTCACCACTTTTATGGCCATTTCCCAATGGAGGGCCCAATTCATCACAGAAACATCTCATCATTTAAATGCTCATTACTTCAAAATAAGGCTTATTTTATCGCACTAGTTGCTTTTTGACCATTTAGAGTCTTGTTTCCTCAAAATAAGCCTTATTTCTCCAAAGTAATATGGTTTTCATAATTTAAAAGCTTATTTCCCTAATTGAAGGCTAATTTCACCATTTCAACTCTAATTTCCTCAAAATAAGGCTAATTTAATTGCATTTTCTTCATTCCTATGCTTATTTTCTTAAAATAAGTTTTATTTCACCAAATTAATATGGTTTTGATCACTTGAAGGCTCATTTCACCAAATTAATGCCGCTTTCACCATGTCAATGCTTATTTCCTCAAATTAAGACTCATTTTACCATTATAGGGGCATTTTCACAATTCACAGGTTTATTTCCTCAAAGTAAGCCTTGTTTCAATATACCATTACAATTTTAACTATTTTAAGCTTATTTCCCAAATAGATGGTTCATTTGACCATAGTTATGTTCATTTTACTAATTCAATGTTCATTTCCTCGAAACATGGTTCGTTTCATCATATTAGATACTTTTTCACCACTTAGAGACTTGTTTTACCATAATAATACAATTTTCACCATTTTAAGGATTATTTTCCTAATAGATAGTCATTTCACTATAAGAAACATTGATTTCACCATTTCAACCCTCATTTCCTCAAAATAAGGTTCATTTTACCATACTAATAGTAATTTCATCGTTTGAAGCTTATTTTCTTAAAATATGGCTTATTTCATCGTATTAACATTGTTTTCAATATTTAAAGCCTTATTTTCTTGAAACAAGTCTTAGTTTACCATAACAACACCATTTTCACCAAAGGGAGGGCTTGTATTGTTTCACCAAAATAAGGCTTATTTTCTCGATACAAGGCTCACTTCACTATATTAACAGTATTTTCATAATTTCAAGATTTATTTCCTTGAGCAAAGGCTCATTTTACCTTTCTTATCAATATAAGCAAACATGGAGAAGATATAAGACAATCTTCTTTTATTTTTTATTTTTCCCTTTTTTCCTTGTAAAGAGAACTCTTATTGGATAGTTAATGCCTTCCCTCTACGTGTTTTCTTTTCCTTTAGAAAAATAATGAAAGGTGAAATGATCGAGATTTATCATATGATTAATAAAAAGTGAATATACATATTATAATCACCTTTTGTTACATATTTTGTATTCATGATTAAATATACATATAATAACTCGTATGTTAAGTAAGATTATAATTTCTATGTTAGTCATATAAGTTGGTAACAATAATGGGAAGATTTTGGTTTACAATTCTATAATGATAAGGTCAATATGTTTTTGGTAAGCTAAGTCTACTTCATATGAAAAATATAAGAGAGTTCTACACTATTTAATTCCCTTATTATACATCTACTAAACATAAGCTAATAGAAATTTTTATTGATCTTAGTTGATATATGATGCTCCTTTGTTCATGTAATGGGCTAATTAAGCTAAGGAAAATAGTTTAAATTACGTGTTCATCATTTTTATTGTATTTTGAGACAAATGGAGATAGAGATACAATTGAAGTGAACTTTTGAGCATAAATCTATGTAATATATGGGGACAAAGGATTTAAATTTGTAATTAAAATAAATTTATTAGTAGGAAAGGTTATGATGGTTAATGTGTCCATCCTTTCTTACAATTTTGTGATCATATATTAAATGAAAGATACTAATGTTTTACTCCATTAATTTTAGGTGTTATATCAAATGTTTGTATAAACAAATGCTTCAACAAAAAAATTATATTTAAGTAATCTATTATATTAGCCCAATAGGTAGTTCATCTTCTAAATAAGATGAATGGCTTCTACTACCATCAATTCGAGATTGAAATAGCAACTTCTATAGAAGATTGAATTTATGACATAGTATTGAAATAATGTACAAAAATCGATGATAACTATTAAGGTTAGCATTGCAACAATCAAATTTAAGGCTTAAAGATTTGGGATGAGCTTTATTTTTATGACTCTACAATGATTATCAAAATTGAAACAATATGACAATCAATCTGTACAAAGATTTACACTAGATACATACTCTCAAGAGTTTTCATCAAGTAAAATTAGAAGCTTATATTCATGATATATGGTTCAGAGTGGATTCAACGTCTACAATAATAAACTACATAAATCGAAATGCACTATTGTTAAAAAAACATAAATGAATAAATAGTGAAAGTTTGCACCTTAATATATTTATTTATAGCTTTGATTTCGTTCCAAATAATTAAGTTGTTTGTAGGTTACTAAGGCATTAACAAATGAATAATATCTAAGACGAAACCATAAATTTTGATGATCCCTTGTACACTCATACAACATGGACTAATAAGTCTGATCTATGAAAATATCTTAAGTTGAAACTTGCTATTAATTCGCTACTTGATAATAAGTACATAAAAACTTTGCTATGCTTATTCATTTATAAAACTAAATTTAAGCATAGACTAGATGAATTCTCATTAGAGAGGATACATGAAAGGAGGCTATTTGCCTCATAAAACAAATGGGGAAAAAGGAAAAGAAATAGAAAAAGAAAATAGTTAAACCAAAGAAAATATGCTAAGATAAAGTTATATGTACAACTTCTTAAGTTTAGTTAAATTGTGATAGTTATATTGCCATGACAAACTTATTACTTTAGTTATGCCTTAATCTCTTCTTCATTCTTTGTAGTAATCACAATTGTTGTAAAATCATTATGAAATTGTACTATCAGGTTTTGGCCATATCAAGAGCATTGAGCACTTGCAATTGTTCTTGAGCCATGACTACTGCTTCTCTAGATAGATTGTATCGAAGTATTATATCAGTTAAATTAGTTTCACAAATAGAGATAAGCAAATTATTTCCAGATAACAAAAATTAAACATAAAATACATATCAAAATATTACATGAGTAGATAAAAAAATAAAGAAAATTGCATAATTGTTAGCGGCTATTTAAGCATTCAAAGATGATAACACTCGATTTAGTGTACACCATGTGACTAACAAGTTTTTTTTTTTTTATGTTTAAAGTATATTTAAGATCAATAAAATGCAATTTTTATTGATATGAAAAACAGATTAACTAGTTTGGAATAACCTCTTATGTCAAGCTTCCCTTTTTTATGGTAGATAAAATAATAGCCAAAACTTTTGGTTCTTTGCATCTGTAAGTAACGAATACATTTCAATAGTATATTTTAAGGCAAGCTCTACATTGCCTCCAATAATTTTTGGCTAGACCCTACAACACATTAAGGGAAAAAAATGACAAGTAAAACCTTTTTGATATATAAATTATGCTTACAAGCTTGAAGATTCACATATACCTACATAGAATGGGTTATCCTAATTACCAAAACACAAGAATGGTGGAACAACAATCAAAGTAATAATTCTCAATATCAATATGAAACCAATTGATGAGAGATTTATATCCATTGGAAAATATTTAATTTGCTCTTTTTAAAGGGGAAAAAGAGATATGGCCATTTGAAAGTTAAGATAATAAGCAATATTAAATAGCTATTGCTATGCATCAGAAAGCATGATTAAATTGTTTATAACATAAAGAAATGTTATTGAAAAAGATAGTGTATGATGTTTAGAGCTTAAGGAATCCATCATCATTTTCATGCTAATGTGTTTGTGTATAACCACCTACAAGAAACACCACTAGATTAGAATTTCCAATGTTTACTAAAGATGATTTGCAAAATTGGATATATAAGATAGCATTATATTTTCACATGGATAATACTCCATCTCATCTTAAGGTGCAACTAACATCTTTGCATTTGAGGATTAAGCTTTAAAGTGGTATCAATCTTATATTCATGCAAGAAATTCTACTACTCCAATTACTTAGGAAGAACTTATGCTAATTGGAGTAGTAGAATTTGAGCTAATTGGAGTAGTAGAATTTAGCTAATGGATCAAACTACAAGCCATTACTTAAGTTCAGCTATCTGAAACATATCAAATTAGCTTTTTCTTATGTAGATTAAACCCTGAAATTCAATATCCTATCTACATGTTTCAACTTAACTCTTTATCTCAAGCCTATATATTAGCCTGCCTATAAGACGCAACCAATTTTGCTCTATACTCTACTCTCACTAAGCCAAAACACAATGTTTCCTAAACTACCAACAGCTAGTTAACTCCCTACATACGTTTTAACCCTTAATCTACAAACCCATCCAATTATTGCAACTACCCACCAACAACTAAAACCTACACTAACCCTACACCCAGCTGTAACATGTTAACCCTTCATACCCCTTCTATATAACCAAATTCATTTATAAGAAAGCTGAACCAATAACCTAACCCACCAACTAGACCTTCCCTATGGATGACTCCAGTTGAACTTAATGAAAAAAGAAGTAAACACATGTTTTTGGTGCGATGAACCATACTTCGCTGGTTATCTTTGCAAATAGAAAAAGCTTAGCACAATAGTCCTTGTACCCTCATATATGGAGTATGGTGGAGTATGGAGTAGTAGTGGAAGGTGAAGAAAATGTGGCTCTTGAATAAGAACTAGCACAATTGTCTTTGTGCTCACTTAGTAGGGAAAATAGTATTACACCTTGAAATGATAGAGTTGTAACAGTCCCACCGTGTAAATCATTCTAGGATAGAAGCTGACCTTTCAGCCATTATCTTAGACCTAATTTACATAAAACATTCACGACTAACTCGCTTTGAAGTGGACAGTTTATATATATATATATATATAAAATATTAATTACTAATGGAAGTATGAATGATATTTACTGGAATTCAAATATTACAAGTAATGTTTGCATGATTTCGTAACATAATCTTACTTAAGTAATACTTTATTTGATAATAGAAAATTCTAAATTAAGAACTAAAACCTCAAAAAATGTAATTGTTCTTTAGTTTTATATCCTTTCTCCCCAGGTTCCAACAGTAATTAGCTTTAGGGTAATTATAATGCTACTCCATAGCTAGTACCTATAATAATATCTATAAAGATGTAAGCAACCAATTGCTCAGTAAGTTAGGACGAAAATATAAGACTATACATCAAGCATAAGCAGGGTTGTCAGATAGTTATTTAAATGCAATGCAATAGATAAATAACATTGCATGACATTTTTTGATTCGTCATAAAATTAGAGAAATTACTCTTGCTCTAATTCGAGTTGAGGATTTTAGCGCATATTTCAACAACTCATGACTAAATCTAAGCTTATGCAATAAAGACATCACTCCCCCCAAGGACTACCTTTGAACCATTGCCTTCATCTTTGCTGCAACTTTCTTTCCTGTTATTTAGTTTGACTAAGGATGAAGAAGAGACCATTATACTTCAGTGCTATCCCTTTTGAAGAGGTCGGTATTTGGTTAGAGAACCTTAACTACTTCCCCTAATGGGTTGCAATGCATGTTTAATTTACATTTACATGTCATATATTTAATTAAGTCTAGTTTAAGGCATTCAATCATTTCACGCAGAACTAATAATTACAATCTAAAGCATCAACCCAAAATCATACGATTGAATGCAGAAACACACACACAGAGGCATGTGCATAATCAAGCTATCTAACAAACATAACTTAGTATACTCTTAAGCTTCTAAGTATTATAAAATAGTACTTCAAAATATAGTAATGTATTGATCTCAAACTTACCTGAAGTCTTCAATTTGCTCCCTCAAGTTTGATGCAGGGTTGACTTGTTACTATTCGCTCCTATATTATAAATATGATTTTAGTATTTATACTCACATACATACGCATTATATTATAAATATGATTTTAGTATTTATACTCACATACACACGCGTGCACATGTGCGTACACACATACATACATATATATATATATATATACATACATATATATATATATATATATATAAGCTTTAAATCATTAGTTTTAGTTGAAAATTATAATTTTACTCATTTGTTCAAGTTTTATATTGCTTATAATTAAACTATTTCCAAACTAACTTCTGATTCAGTTTTTGAATTAGCTCTTAAATTAAGTTTTAACTCAATTTTTTATTACAATTTTCTTTTTTTTTTTTAATATGGAAACCTTATGAATTCCTCCTAATCTAATATGTGAAATTCATCTAATTATATTTGTGTATCCCAAATCTCCTATTTAGCTCCTAGTTAGTATTCTAGTTTGTACCATATACTTTACTTCTAATTTAACTTTTGAATTTTCTCCCATGTAAGAATACCTTAAATGGTATATATAAAAATTTTGAGGTCAAAACTAGATCATTAATACTATTTAAACAAAAGCAAAAATCAGCTTGAGTTTAGTGATTTCTTAGGGACAATATATCATGGAACCTAATTTTATTAAATTAATAATTTTCCCTAAATCTACATATAAAAATACCCCAACACCTAATTAGACTAAATTTTATAAAGTTCAATTTTAATAGTTTTGATAAATGATTATTACTAAAGATTCACTCCTTTTGAAAATCGATATTAAAAGTATATAAGTCCTATAGTTATTAATATTTTAAGTTTAAAATTTGAAAAAGATGAAATTTATGAAATTTAAGGATAAAATACTCCATTTAGGAAAATAACGAGATTACAAATAAATCTCTTATAAGACTATTATATATCAATTTATAAGATAATTATAAGACAACACCTATAATTATAGAAATAAGGTTACTTGGAAATATCGAATGTCGAAAAAATTGAATTTTCTAATATATTTTTTTTCCTTCTTCTTTTCTTCTTCTTCTTTTTTTTTCCCCTTCCTTTCTTTTCTTCTTTTCGTGACTTTCGTCCTCTCTTTCTCTCCCTCTCTCTTTCTTTCCAATTATTATGTCCATCTCTCGCCCCTAAATGGCTTTTGCCAATATATATTGCACTTTCACTAACTTGACTAAGGCAGTGATTTATATATTATATTTTTTTTTTTGTTGATACAATTTTTTGTGACCTTTCTAATGTAATTTTATTATGATTTATAATTTATAAAGCTCCATAATATAATTCAAAAATAGTAGAACATTATATTATATACCTAATCTTAAATTTCTATTTCTCGGCTTATTAAAATTTAACTTGATAAACTTTATGTTATAATTTATATTAGTTGTATTTCAACTTATTTTTTAAATTCAACCTTACAAGACTATTCCTTATAACTATTGGGGCACTCATATTACTATTTTATCTTATTCGGAACTAATTTTTCATTAATCTTACATTTCAAGATAAAGCCCTAAATATACTTTTCTTTAATATATGATCTATATGGATAAGTTTCATTAATTATTTGGAACTTATTCATGTACATCTTATATATAATTTTACTTACTAATATTAATTATTAAGATCACTTAGTTGATTTCAAAAGATTTATCATAAACTATATCTAAAATTTTGAAACTCTATGTCATAGCGATTAGACCCAATAAACTCTATACTTTTAAGAAAATTGCATATAAATAAGCTTAATTTGAAATATTATAGCTATATAGTTACTTTTTTTAATTTTTATTACTTAGTTGAGAATGTTAACTTAATTCTAAGAACGTTAATATAAATAATATTTTCTAGATTGTGTCTTAAGTATTAAACTTTTCATTTTATTTCTTATTAATTTATATAATTGCATATCCAGTCTAGGTGTAATTTAGACATTCTGACACCCATGAATGCTACCAATCGATCTAATGAAGAGAAGATTTATAGACCATTTCCAAATCAACGAGTTAATTAATAGTTTTTTAGGGTCTTAGAAATAGTGATACAAATGTTTCTCATATGCACTTGGTAGGGTTCTTTAAGAGAAAATTGGAACTCCATCGAATATTGGAAGTTCTTTGAATTTTATTGATGATAAACTAGTGAAGGGGTTACATTGCGAAGTATAGGCTATTAAACCTTTGAAGGTTACAATTGCGGATGGTACACAATTGTTGAGCACTCATTTCATCCCTAATTTCAACTAGGTAATGCAAGGCAAAGAATACAAAGCTAATGTCCATGTTCTTTCACTAGGAAGTGATGATTTGATTTTAGGAACGCCTTGGTTAGCAAGTTTAGGCATGGTTTGTTGGAACTTCTAGACTCTAATTATGTCTTTTACCATGAATGGACAACCTTATGTGCTACAAAGGCAAGATAGACCAACATTGTCCAGCATGAATGATAGACAACTCTCGAAAATTTTAAAGCATGTGATAGCTACACAACCTCTCCAATGTTGGCTTATCAATATAGAATTGAAACCTAAATTAGACAAAAATAAGGAGTCGGCTTTACACCCAGATTTGATGGACTTACTTAATGAGTTTTATGAAATATTTGAGGAAGCTAAGGGTATGCCATCCAAGAGATCACATGACCATCAAATTACATTAGAACTTGGAGCTAAATGGGTAAATTTGAGACCTTATCAGTATTTAGCACAACAAAAGTTAATCCTTGAAAATATAATTAAGGAATTGTTATGATAAGGCATCATTAGGCAAAGTCATAGTCCATTTGCTTCTCCAACGGTGTTAGTTAAAAAGAAAGACAACTCTTGGTGAATGTATGTAGAATATAGGGAATTGAACAACCAAACAATAAAAGATCGGTTTTCGATTCCTATTGTTGAAGATCTCTTAAATGAGTTACAAGGTTCTAATATATTTAGTAAGCTTGACTTGCGCTCCGGTTACCATTAAATCCGAATGCATATGACTGATGTATTTAAGATAGCATTTAGAACACATGATGGTCACTATGAATTTATAGTATGCCTTTTGGACTAAATAATGCTCCTTCTACTTTTTAAAGTTTGATGAACAACATTTTTCAACAACACTTGCAAAAGTTTGTATTGGTGTTTTTTTGATGATATCCTTATTAAATAGTAAGGATTTGGAAACTTATGTTTATCATTTGCGACAGGTTTTTATCATTTTGTAGTAACATCAGCTTTATCTTAAATGAAGCAAGTACGTTTTTAGCGGTTCTTATGTGGAGTACTTAGGGCATATTATTTCTAAGGATGGTGTGGTGACAGATTCCAAAAAATTGAAGTCATTGTTTCTTCTCCAATTCCTAAAATAGTCAAATAATTGAGAGGATTCTTAGGTTTAGTCGAGTACTATCATCAGTTTATTAAAGGCTATGCTACAATCAGTAACCCTTAACAGATTTGTTAAAAAAAAAAAGACTAATTTCATTGGAATCCTAATGTACATGATGCCTTTGAAAGATTGAAAATAGCCCTTACTAATGCTTAAGTGCTTAACTTGCCCAATTATAATCGGCCTTTCATAATGGAGATGGATGCCAATAGTAGAGCCATGGAGCTATCTTGCTTTAAGATTGCCATCCGATGGCCTTTATGAGTAAGTCCTTGTCCTCTAAACAACAACTTCTATCTATTTATGAAAAGGAATTGTTAGCTCTTATCATAGCAATAGAAAAGTGGAAGCATTATTTATGTGGAAGACATTTTATAGTATGAATTGATCATCATAGTTTGAAATACCTATTGGATCAACGAATGACAAACCATTATTAACACAACTAGCTCAGTAAATTGATGGGGTTAGATTTTGAGACACAGTATAAGCAAAGGAGTGCTAATATTATAGTAGACGCATTGTCCCAAAGGGAAGAAGTTGAACTGAATCAGCTAGTTACCTTTTCTTTACTTGAGGAGCTAATGACAACTATTCAACTTAGTTGGAGATTTGATCCTTCTCTAGTAGTCATCTTGACTTAGCTTTCTAGAGGAGAACAAATTAGTGCATTTCACCTAGATCATGGGAACTTGTAAAGAAAAGGAAAGATGGTTGTTGGTGACAATAAAGATCTTAAGTGATAGATTTTACATCTATACTACGATAGTGTTGTTAGAGGTCATTTCGGGGTGATAGGAACTTACAAGAGAGTAGCTGGAATTTTTTATTAGAAGGGGATGGAAATAGATGTTTCACAATTTGTTTGTGATTGTATTGTTGACCAGTAATTCAAATACGAAAATGTGGCAACTCCGGGTTTGTTACAACTCTCACCCATACCAGATGGTACATGGAAGGATATTAGTATGGATTTAATCGAAGGATTACCTAAGTCTCATGGTAAAGACACAACTATGGTTGTGGTTGACTACTTTAGTAAGTATTCTTATTTTATCAAACTCATACATCCATTTACAGCTACTACAGTGGCTCAACATTACCTTGACCATATCTATAAACTTCATGGATATCCTAAATCTATTGTTAACGATTGTAACATTTTTTTTCTTAGCTCTTTTTAGCGAGAGTTTTTTAAATTATAGGGCATTGAACTCAAGGTTTCTATTGCCTATCACCTACAAATGGATGAGCAGATGGAAGTGGTTAATCGCTACCTAGAGACCTATCTTCATTGCATGATTGGTGATCAACCTAAGCATTGGGCTCATTTTTTATCTCTTGCAAAATGGTGGTATAATACTTGCTACCACAGTTCTTTTACTATAACCTCCTTTGAAGCAATGTATGGGTACCACTTCTACTCCATATTTAGTATGTACTAGGGGATTTGAACAATGCAGAAGTTGATTCTATACTTAAGGAAGGGAGAACATGATTTAAACTTTGGAATTTCACTTAAATCAGGCCAAGGATAAGGTGAAGTGACTGGCTGATAAGAAGAAGACTAATCGACACTTCCAAGTAGGTGACTGGGTCTAGGTTAAGTTGTAACCCTACCAATAGAGCAATGCTAGATAAGACAAATACCATAAATTCACAGCCAAGTTTTATGGACCTTTCAAAATCATTCATATGATTAGGTCAATTGCTTATATCTTAAACTTACCCTCAGATTCCCTTGTTCATCCTACGTTCTACGTGTTGTAGCTTTACCCTTATATATCTTAAGATGCCTTTCAATAAAGTCCATTACCTAAGAAAGCTTTCACCTTTCATCTTGTTCCTGCTGTAATTCTTGTGTGAAAGGCCTACAAGTATGGATCTATAATAGAAACAAAGTCATTAGTATAGTAGGAAGGCTTAGACAAATCTAACACTACTTGGGAATTTCTTAATAACCATAGACTGTAGTATTTGGACTTGCTTTTGTGGACAAAGGCTCTTGAAGAGGGGGGGTAATGTTACATAGGAAGGAGAAGTTGATGGCATTACACAGTTAAGGTTTCGATAATGACAATGAAGGTTTCTAAAGGAGAAGATACATGGTCTTGTGATTCTTTTAGCTTTACACGAGAAGACATGAAGTGGGATGTGAAACGGTTGGCTTTACACAGTAAAGATGGGACTGATATAGGCCAAACGTGATTGTAGGCTGTTTATATCGATCCAAAGAAATATTTGTAGTCTAGTAGTGTTAGTCTCCTATAAGATATCAAGAGGGAGGTGAATTGATATCTTTAGATAGTTTGAAACTTTTTCGAGTTAAAATGAATACACCCCTCTTAATAACTTAATTTGATGAATAGTGGTACTTTAATAATTCAAGTGCATAATAACAGAATAGATTAAAATAAAAAGATAGGAAGGAGAAAATCAAGCTCGGGATTTAAAGAGCTTTGGCTTTATGCCCACTACTCTCTTCTAGCTCCACTATTGGGGACTCAGTCTTCTTTATTGGTGCTATTTCATATGATCCACTATATTAAAAACCAATCAAGAGAAGTTTATAAGTTTTTACCACACTTGGCCTTCACAACTCTCTGCTTTGCCTATTTAGTCTCTTTATAGCCTAGGCTAATTACAGATCTATAACGTACAATCAAACTCCTTTCAAACAATAGATAATGTTTACAAAACATAAGTGAGAAGAACAATATTAATCTCAGATAATTTGGTATGAAAACAAAAATGACGATTATTAAACATGCAGCTTTATTTCAACTCTCTGAAATAGTCTTTGAGAAGTGTTATGTACTCTTTCAGATAGTAAGCAATGATCATGATAGATGTGCAATATTTTTTTTTCTTAGAAATGTTGAATATTTTGAATTGCTTCTTCTTTTATATTTGAGTCCTTCAATGACTAGATTATTGATGATTTTAATCTTTTCAAGCTTATCCAACCTTCAACGTTCAAGGATAATGCATAGACATTTTGAGAAAATCTTGGAGTTTGAGTTTGAATTTGATCTTATCTCAATCATATCTCCTTAATGGGTATACTTTAATCAGTAACTCTAGATAATCTTGAGTTTTGAATTTGATACCCCTTAATATTCGAAATCAGCTTTATCCTTATTAATCTTAGATATTTTCTTATTATTTGATTATCTCTAAAAATTAATTCTCCTGAAAAATAATCCCCATAGATCTTAATTCCAACTTAAGTAAAACGAAATTAAGTATATTTCCTTAATACACCCAATATAGTTGAGCTAGGCCTTGTTTACTTCAAATCTAAAGTCTTGCTATTTTTTTTTTAAATATCATTCTTCCAGTTCAACCGTTTGAATAAGCTTTTGAAGATATCATAGTTTACTTATCTTCAAAGTATCTAAAGAACTTTCTGAAATGCTGTGCTGACTCTTCTTATAAAAACTACTAAAAAAAACTTTTTGAATACATTCCAAACTTGTTTTTTTTTCAAGTAATTTAGACCTTCTAAATAAGCCTTTGAATGAAACTTAATTTACAATTTAAGCATTCTAATGAACTATTTGAATGCCTACGTAGTTGTTAGTATATTAGTATTTCTCTCTTTTTATTATAATCAAAATTCATGAGACCTAATAAGTGGAATAGTAGTTATTGTATTACAGTACTTAGACTAGAAAAATTAAGAAAATTCAAAATATAAAAAATAGAATTGTTGAGGTGGCATAAGTGACATGCTAGAATATTCCAAAGTTTATTATAGCCTTAGGGGAGGCACCTGATATTTTGTGTATATACTTAATAGTGTAACAAAAAAGAATCGATGAAGAAAAACTGAAAAATATTACCCCCATTTCTGTTGTGTGTATGTTTGTTGTTCTTATGTGATTGTGTGTGTAAATACTGAATTTGTGTGAATTAAGTTCCTACTATGAATTTGCCTACATCAAAATGATTCTAAATGCCTCATCTACGAATTCTCAAATTGATACAGGATGGTATTATGTAATTGCATCTTAATAGAGCTGAAGCCAAACTTTTAAAGGAAAAAAATGCAAATCCAACTCTCTAATTTAAAGAAATAAGAATAAAAAAATTAATTTATACCGATAGAGCACTTACTCTCTTAAAAAAAAACAGAAAGAAATAGAAAGTAAATTAAAAAGCATAATACACATACTTCATTATTCACACATAGTGCATGTTTAAGACTTGCCACAAAATATAGTGTATGATGATTGGCATGCAACTCCATATTATTGGCATCTAGTTATAAGTAACAATAACAAATCTATGGCTTAGTAAAATTTACAATAGATTGTGCATGTAATAGATACAAACCAGCATAGTCATGATAATATAACACCATGGCCATCGAATGGACACACACTGCAACTTAGGCTCATCGAAATTGTTGAAAAAGGAAAGGCCTATTTTAAATGTGTACTAACTAGGACCATTATAACATTTTAAGGGAAAACTTTTATTGATATTTTTAGGGCATCATAACAAGAAGCAATATGAAGTAAAACCAATGAAAAAGCTAAAGACAAACCTTATGATTAAAGGAAAACCTTTATCTTAGGGAAGGAGGATAGAACTTGAGAGTAAGACTTATGATGCACTAGTCCTATTTTGGTTTCGATCTTCTTGTTTTAGTGTTAATGTAGGAAGGCTAGGGTTTAAAAGCATGAGAAGATGATCCTATATAACCAATGCTAGAATATATGTGTTTGCTTTAACTTGGGCTTGGGCTTTCCTTGCTTGTTGGCGAAGGTTATGGACTGGGAAGTTGTCAAGCTAGAAAAGATTGCTAAACGGCAAAAAAGAAAAGAAAATTTGGAAATAAAAAAAGAAAACAAAATATTATTTAGGATGACTTGTTTAGCCGATTACCATAATATTAGATTAAAGGGTTGAGATTTGTTTCTATGAAATTAATGGTTAGATAAGCAACGAGATAAGTCCTGTATTTTTAATGAGTAGGACCATAGAAGTCTCTCTCATATTATAACAAAATAGACATTAGTTATAAGTTCTTTTGAAATATTTACTATTGATTTAAAAAATATTAAAAATTCAATTTTTCTATCCATTTGCATTTTGTAAAGTGAGCAATCAATATGATAAACATAGTTTTTATTAAACATTTAACAAATGCTGAAGACTTATTAACAAGAACTCATACTATAATAATAATAATAATAATACTCACGATGAAAAGGCAAAAAGGGGTGCGCGGAGCTTGGGTTCAATTTCGTCGTCATCGATATGCCAATATTTCGTCGTGCATTATCATTATCGGACGGAATTCAAGAAATGCTGCTACTTTCTTTTCATTGCTTGAGGCGAGCTCGGAGCAGCTCCAACCGAAAGAGACCAAATTTGGCGTCCACTCAAATAATTGGGATTAATTCTATATCCCCTATACATTAAAATATAAAATTAGATGATTATAAGATGTAATCACTTTTAGATTATAATAAATCACTGCAATTTATAATAAATAAGATTCATTCACATCAAGACTTCTTCTTTGTTTTTTTTTTTTTTTCATCTTGTTTGTAATACCTTAAGATTTTGAGCTAGTTTAATAACCCTAAAATCTGAGCTTTTAAATTTAAGGTGCTAAACTAAGTTATCAGTTTTATTTCAAACTTCATAATAAAGTAATTAAAGTTAGACAAAATAATTTAAATAAAATCAATTTCTCAAAATAAACTATATAAGAATATTAATTTAAGAAAAATATCAATTTATCGATAAAGTTGATAATTGTAAAATTCGAGTTTTAAGATATAGCGAAATATTAGAGATAAGTTAATTAATTTTCAAAAATAATAAATGAAGTTGAATTATACATAATATATAGGTATTTATATGTAATATGCATTATATGTATTAAATATAGACATATAATAATAATAAATTATTAAAATCAAGAAAAATAATGGAAAATTAATAAAAAAATTCAATGGGTGAGTCACCAAATGATGTATCAAGTTAGGATTAATTACAAATTATGAGTCAACACTTGGTTAAGGAGAGAATGACACATGGCGTCTAGGAAAAAGTAAAATTGGCATGTGTAATTTTACTTTTTTACATACAAAAAATCCTAAAACCTATAAATAGAGCTCCAAACATCATTTGCAATATTTTAGAAATCTAAAAACACAAGAATATAATTTTAGAAAATTTGAAAAAATTTAGAAAAAATAAAAGAAAATAGTTGGAAAATATGGTGAATTATGGTTCGTAATGCTACAGGCAACCTGATAAGGAGTCACTTTGGACTTAAAGTTGTGGTGGAGAGAGAAAGTAGGCCGACATAGGGTGGTGGTTGGAGTGTGGCCAGAGCACTATACACCAGTGAGTCAAATTTTACTATTTAATTTTCATTAATTCACTAAAAAATATAAAATTAGCTTAAAAAATTATGAAATTTGGTTTCCCTAAGTTATTTTACATGTAATTTTATGTGGTAATTTTATTTTCTTAAAATAACATTGATTTATGGTAATTGCTTAAGAATATACCTTGTTTAAAAGAATTTTAAATAAAATTTTCAAAGTATAAAATAATGTTACTTTGGCCTCAAAATTTTTGTATAATACACTTATATAATTTATTAAATTTCAGTAACAATAATTTTTTAAAATATCTATGTTTTTAATTTTTGATAATTATTTTGAATAAAACTGTTAATTTTACCAAATTATTGAAATAATTAGTTTTTGATGAAATTAATGAATGAGTCCTACATGTTTTAAATTTTGGATGTTTATAATGATATTTGGAATATTTAATTTTTATCTCACACATAAATTGATTTATTTTCCTTAGTTTTCCGTAATTTCGAGCTAAAACTGCTCTTTTTGCAAAAATTGATAATAGCTAATTTAGAATAATTGATGATTAATAATTAAAATATATATATATTTGAGTCCATAGGATTTTCGTGGAATTAAATAGGCTTGTATACTATTTCTTGTGTATTTTCCTAGTATAAACCTATATATCAACTTAATATGTAATATCGTAATTAGTACTATTAGAATATTTACCAAGTCCATGTCAAATGAATACTTTGGGGTATATTAAGAGTTATTGGATAAATTTGAAAAGTATAATTTTTAGGATTTTCAGTTTAATACTAAAGCTTACTCGAGTCAATTACGGAGTTAGAATAGCGTACAATCGAGTCGTAATGAGAAAAAGGGTATTTTAGGTTTTAAACAATATTAATTAGTTTTGATTCTTAAAATATATCAATAATACTTGGAATAACGATCATGACAATATAAAGTTTACTGAAATTTGATAAGAAATAAGTAAGATACGATCAAATAAAGTTTAAAAACATGGAAATGGAAGCTTATAACAGTTCGGATTCAATCCATAGTTGATTTGAAGATTGTGTTATATTTTTAGAGGTGTGATATGTAAAGAAGAACCAAGTTGTGAAGTTTAAGATTTTGCGCTATTACTAAGCCTAAGTAAGTAGTTTTAACCTATGCTTGGAGTTAATATATTACTACTCACAACACTATATGCTGTTTGTTACTATATTGATTGAATATGGGTATATCTTGGATGAATTAATATGTTACTATAGTGGATGCTGATGTGCTGATTTTGAATAATAGTAATTGTATTCTGGTTAAACTATTATGTTGCCATGTTAAGCGATGATTTGTGCTTATGAATAATTTTGCTTACGAATGATTATGCTAATTAGGGAAGTTGAGTGATTGTTAACTCAATTTTCTAAATATTCACTTAAGTAAACCCTAAGTAAGACACTAGAATTTTGCTATGCAAAGTTTGAAAACTAAAATCAAATAACTAGGTTGAATAAAATTAAAGATTGATTATACCGATTGATATTCTTGAGTTGCTATTGTATTACAGCGCAGCACGGCACAAAGAGGGACTAATGGGTCAGAAATTTCAAAATAAAACTTTCAAGTGATCATGAAAAAAGTATAGGTTTATGAACTCAGTTTTTTGAAATATATAAATTGCATAAAAGGCCCAACATTAAGGGGAGACATATTTATATTGAAAGTGTGAGTCGAAATCAGCGACTTTTGTATGAAACCTGTACTAAGTTAGAAATTATATTAATGTGAAGATGACAAAGCTAAAAGCTAGTTCATGTTTTGATATAAATATTATGTTGTACACATAAGTTGTAACAAGAAATTCAACCGGACTTCAATGTAGAAACTCCATTATTATGTAAACAATGTTGTTTTTTAATGAATGAGTAGATTGAGTTAAGTTTTCAATAAATATTCATATGTAATAATGTATCCTGTGCTATGCTAAAATGTGACATTATTAGTGTTTTTTTTTTATTTACTTAAATCTAGTATTGGCAAGGATAAAATACCAAAAAAATGTAAATATAATTTCATATCTATTCCTTTTTAAAAATTTAACTACCTTACAAATCCCAATAAAGTTTAATTTATCCACTCTTAATTTTATTCATATTAATGAAAATACTAATTAAAATAATTATCTCTAATGTATACAATATAATTTTCTTCAAATCTTTTCTCTTAAAAATATGTGAAATTTTATTTTTCAATTTTGATACTCTAATCACTACCTCCATTATAATTATAAAATAGAAATAGAAAAAATACAGATAACATAGTTTTTTAAATACCATATTTCAAATAGATATATATAAAATATAAATAAGATAAAAAAAAAAAAGACAATCTAAACAAGATCTAAAAATAAACCAATCAATCAAGATTTTGTCATGAGCTATGGCAATTTTATTTTTACTGTAAATAGGTTTTATTTACTATAAATGGAAACGACTTATTGTAAATTAAAAATGGCTCATCATTTAATCATTTTTGAGTGATTGTATTGTAAAATTTTCTATTAGGGTAATACTTAAAACTTATTAAAAGATTAAATAAAATAATTTTAATTTATATTTTTCATAAAATTTGTGTTAATATTGAAATTTTTAAGCAATTTTTTTATCAATTATTATTAACTATCTCGAGACATTAGTATAATCGAATCCTTAAAAAATATGTATAATGGATACTGCATACCAGATACCTGATACTTCAAATTATTTTTCATTTCTTAAATTCTTTTTTGAAAATATTTAAATGAAGATTAAAAAATATTTTAAAATTCAATTTTAAAAAATATTTAAATGGATGGTTTCCCTGCTCTTATATTTTTCAGCCAAAAGATTATTGGCCTTTTCGAGTAAGCATTTACACACCACCTCTGACCCTGACCAGAATCCACCCCGAAACAGGCTGGGTTTCCATAACCACACAAAAAGAAGACAAAGCGAATCAAACCAAATATCGTATCATACCAGAACCCAACTTTTCGCCCTTTTCGTCTATTTTCCCGATTCTCCGGTCACCATAGACAGTCAGTCCCTCCTTCCATCACCTTCAACTTCCTCTGGTACGTCTTCCTTCCTTCCTTTCTCTCTTTCTTTTTAACCCTCCTGTTATTTGTATTAATTCTCACAGCTACGATGCCATTAGTTGCATGATAATTCACTCTACGTTTGATTGTCGGTCGAATTGTCTGTTAACAATCTCAAGAAGTTAAACAGAGTATTGTGGTACCTGGAAGCTTTCTTGTAAAAAAGAAATTATAGAAGAGTCTGTGTTGAAGTTCATTCTTTTTTGGAACCAACATTCGCATAAGTTGTCGGATCTGCTAATTCCTCACTGATGAAGCTTGTCATGTTTTCTAGCTGGGGGGTGATTGTATTTATCTTACAAATTAACGAATTGTATATTAAGAGGTTTTGAATCGCCTAGTTTCAATGTTTAAGTCTATAATTTGCATATGATTTGGCTAATTCAGATAGACTACTCAAGCTAGAAGAACGCCATGAATGATTAAAGAATTACACTAATTGGTATTTAAGGAATCATTTTGCAGGTTGTTTTTGTAACAGGGCAAGAAGTGTTGTTTTAGACGATGATAGAATTCTGAGTAGAGTTGGTTAAGAGGAAATTGGCATACTCGAACCAGAAAATCATGGTTAAGTTAGAGATGGATGATCCTCGGATGGGTATCTCCTCACGTCAGTTGATGAAACCAGAGTGCCATTAGGCTCTTATATATTTTACTTGGTTTTAGGAGCTTTTTCATGTCCTTTGCTGACTTCCATGAAATTTGTGTAAAGAAAACAAGTTGCTGCTGTTTGGTTCCAGTGAAGATAAAATAATGAATATCCAAAAGAAATATGTATGAATTTTCCTGTGGCTTGTCCTGATACGTCTATAATAGATCATGTTTGCTGGAAAGCTAATTGTGAGGGAACTCACTGGAGCTTTTACTTCCTGCTAATTCCAGTCCAATGACATTAGAGGCTGGGAAGAAAATGAAGAGAAATATCTTTGCTCTGGTTTTGTCATGTTCTTTTCTAAAAAAACTATAGTTAATATTAAGGAATAGCCTAATAGTCTGTGACAATCTATATGCATTCTGCTGTAACTTTCATTGATCTTTGCTCATTATTCGTTTGATTATCTAGCTTTGCACCAAAGATAGAATTGCTTGCCGAAGGCTGTCTTCTCATCTCTCTCGTATTTTGCAGCTTATGAGGAATCAGTCATGGGTGATGATGCAGGACTGGCTAATCAATTGCACCTGGTCAAGATGAAACACTGGCAATGGTGGCTATTGACAGCAGTAAACATCTTTTTTCTTGTTGGAGGACAATCTGCTGCAGTTCTTTTAGGGAGATTCTATTATGATCAGGGTGGAAACAGTAAATGGCTTGCTACTCTTGTCCAAACCGCTGCTTTTCCAATCTTATGTATTCCACTGTTTCTTATTCCATCCTCTAAGGGCTCTTCAGCTAGATCTAGCTCTAGCTCTGGCTCACCATCTTTAAAAGTTCTTGCTTCAATTTATTTTGCTCTAGGAGTCCTCATAGCTGGTGATAATATGCTGTATTCTATTGGGCTATTATACCTCTCTGCCTCTACCTATTCACTTATTTGTGCTAGTCAGTTAGCCTTTAATGCAGTTTTCTCATATTTCCTAAATTCTCAGAAATTTACTGCACTAATTTTCAATTCTGTTATCGTCCTTACCTTGTCGGCTGCTCTAATTGCTGTCGATGGTGATTCGGGAGGACCATCGGGAGTCTCTAGGTGGAAATATATCTTAGGCTTCTTGACTACTCTTGCAGCTTCTGCAATTTATTCTCTCTTGCTTTCACTTATGCAACTCTCTTTTGAAAAGGTCATAAAGAAGGAAACATTTAGAGTAGTTTTGGAGATGCAAATCTATACGGCTTTAATTGCTACTTGTGTTTCTGCCATCGGTCTTTTTGCAAGTGGGGAGTGGAAGACCTTGCATGGAGAAATGGAAGTTTTTGGTAAAGGAAAAGTGGCTTATGTGATGACGGTAGTGTGGACTGCAGTGTCCTGGCAAGTGTGCTCAGTAGGAGTGGTGGGCTTGGTATTCATTGTTTCCTCACTTTTCTCAAATGTAATAAGTACTGTCGCATTGGCTGTTAGTCCAATCGCTGCGGTGATCATCTTTCATGACAGTATGAATGGTGTGAAGGTGATTGCTATGCTTCTGGCTATATGGGGTTTCGTATCCTACCTTTATCAGAATTATCTTGATGATCTGAAAGCAAGGAAAGATTTGGCTGGTCTAGATGGAGCTTCCCATTCTTCCTGTTAAAGGCTTCTAGCTTGGTTGATACAATAATTCATAGAAATTCTAGCGTTTCTCAATTTTATACTACACCTTTTTGCATATATCTGTGGTGTATATGATG
Source organism: Lumnitzera littorea (assembly GCA_024138015.1). Taxonomy (NCBI): domain Eukaryota; kingdom Viridiplantae; phylum Streptophyta; class Magnoliopsida; order Myrtales; family Combretaceae; genus Lumnitzera; species Lumnitzera littorea. The sequence goes on from JAMXBB010000008.1 coordinate 68,005,597, forward strand.
GTTCTACCTTATGAGTTTGTGAGACGCGAAAGTTCACAGCACCGTGAATTCATTGATTCACGTGCTTAGTCATGATTCTTTGATACTTAGAGAAGGATGTAAGCAACTGCTCTGAAGTTTGGCTTACACTCCAAATGCCCCTTTATTTATTTATTTCTTCTTTCTTTCTTTCTTTCTTCTTCTTCTTCTTTTTTCTTTGGTCAGTAATGCTTTGTGTTTAATGTACAAGTTTGGAATTTGCTGGCTGCAATGTTTGTTGTGGGGGTGGGGGGTAGTGGAGGAGTAATGCAACCTCTCCGATAAATTTCTGAACCATGTTTAACATTTTAGGATAGAGGAGCATAACTTGTTGAAAAACGAAGAGAAGATGATCGACTCATAAGATTATATATATATATATATAATCTTAGTAGATGATACTAATATAGTTGTATATAACTACCAATAAAATTTTAGTACATAAACCACTATCATTAATACGTATATAATTGTTATCGATACTTGTCTACCATTTATCATGATATGTAGTATGATAGTACCAATGGATTTTTCTTCATAATCTTAGTAAAATGAAAACTGAAAAGTAAAAATTGATTATATAATTAGCGAATTTCTATCATGTAATTTTTGAATGTGTGCAAGGAAAAAATAAAGAAAAATTGGTATGCTATTGATATCATCAATAACTATTCAAATGAAATAAGTTGCTATTAGTAATGCTTAATATAATAGACAAAAAGAAAAGGGACAATGCCAAAATTTTGATTGTTTTTTCAATACTCTAATGCTACCTAATGTTTGAAGTTGTTAAGTTTTATAATTGGTCAATCTTTTACTTATTAAATTTTTTATCTTAACTCTAATCATTCTATACTTCATGTATGGTTGATTTCATAAGAGAAAAACATAATACTTATTCCTTTTATATAGATTTATTCTTACATTTGGTTGGAGGAATAGATACTTCATGGAAGTGTCATTGCTATAAAATGAAAAATTACAATTCCTTTACAAAAATAAGGGGATAGCTATTTTTTTTTTTTAAACACTTCCAAATTATTCGTGAGACCTCAAAAGAATTATTAGGAATAACAATTGCTTATCCATTCCATTTTTTAGGAATTGCAATTCTATTTCTACTTTTTTCCATTCTACAAATTAGACGTGCCATTATATCTTTTCTCTTACAAGTATTTTGTGAGCTCTTAAAATCGCATCTAGAGTAACTGTACTTGAATTTAGGACATTCGAGAAAAATTTATTTGATTAAGCCAAAATTTTACAACTATGATAAAAAATTTAATTAAAATGACTTAGTAAAATTAGATTGTAAAAATAATAACTAAAAATCCCAACTTTTGCCTTAAAAGTGCAATTATATAATAAAGTGTAAAACTCGTTGAAATATTTAAAATTGAGTTTAAAACTCGATAAGAATTTAGAGATAAGTTAATTAAATTATATAAAGAAATAATATAGCATAATATACTATATGAATATATATGTATTTTATGAATATATCTGATATATATAATAATTATATCTGTAAATTTATTGAAATTATATAATTATATATAATATGTGATGAACTCATAAAAATAAATAGGAAATATGTTTTAAAGATAAAAGACATGATAGAAACATGGTTATATGTACATAACTATTTATTACGCATAATGTATACATAAGATATATGCTTATATATTAATAAAAATCATTAAATAATAATATATTTAATACAAATTAACAAAATATATCTAAATTGTAATAAAAAAAAGTGGAGGAAAATTTGGAAAATTTTACAAACTACCGTACATCCTCCTAACAATTGATCAATATGACTCAAAAGCAATTTCCCCCAAATTAGGACACCTCCTATTATAGATTTTTAAGGAAACTAATAAACTAAATCACTTAATTAATAACAAAAAAATGGATGCTGCCCAAATCTAATATATATACAACTCTAGGACTTTCATTTAGACACTTTAGGAACATAGGATACTTAGAGAAAATCAAAGAAAATTTCTAAAACAAAAAAAAAAAAAAATTAGGAAAAATAGGAATGATATACGGCTTAGCCTGGCTCCTTAACCCCTTGGTGTTCTGTTGTTGAACCTCATCGGCTATTAGAAGTTTATCCACGCCTTACGTTTCTAACCACCTCCTATCGGTCAACGAACACCAAAGCTCTAGTAAATAGTTAGTTCCTAAAACTGTCATGTTTTTTCTAATATTTTCTATAAATAATAAACTAATTCAGAAAATTTTGAAAAAATTTTATTCTTAAGTTATTTTTAGGATGCTATCATGTCATAATTTTATTTTGATAAAATATTGAGTATTTTATATACTTCCTTAATAAATTACCCTAATGATTCGAATTTTGTAATTAGAAATAAATTAATTAAATGATGATGTTTCATGGCCAAAAATTTACTATATGATCCTTATTAGGTATAGTTTAATTGTATATAGGCCGTTTTGATTATATACATGTGTAATATTTATTACATTTTTGGACCTTAATATTGTAAAACTGGAATTTATTGAAATAAATGGGTTTTCATAAAAACAATTAATGAAATTGCTAAACTTTAGACAATTGTAATTATATTAGTGCTTGTTAGAAATTATTTTGTATAAAAACGAGATCATTTGATTAATTAATTGCACATTAGGTGTAAAAATGTAATTATACATATATAGGTGATAAACCTAAAAGCATAAAACCACATGCTAAATGAATTTCCCATATTTTTAGGAGTTTATAAAATTTTTTCGAGAAATATTTGATAACATGAACTATTTACTATGAATTTTTCTAATTAAATAGCCTAATTTACCAATCGAGGCACACTTTTAGTAATAATAGGATAAAATATGATAAACATGGAAATAGAACCTATACATGTACATGCTAGTCAAATTTGGTTAGAATAAATTTTCAACATTTTTAGTGATAATTACACTACCAAGTTATAATATACACGTATTAGGGCTAGATATTGCATATATTATTAAACTGTATTAGTAAATTATATAAACTATAACTCATTTACATAAAATGAATATAATATGATAATACTTATTACAAGAGCACACAGGTATATTAGAAACTAAAATACCTTGTAGAAATCATCTCTTGAAATAAAACCCTATAGTGTGGATCGTCAAGTTCGTAAGAACTCAATGACATTACTTTTACTAAAATTAAATAATCCTAGATAATATAACCCATATCTTTATAATATTATGAAAATTTACATATTACGATAACATTATCGTAATTGAAACGTAACTCAATTGAATAAAAGTAAGTTCTGATACAATTGAAATGATATATTATATGTAACAATATAACTACATACATTATTGATACTAAATAACTTCACATAATTATATAATAGAACTATAATAAATATGAATTTAAATAATAATATATCTAAAAAATATATATATTTATATATATAACTTCGTAATGAAATAAAAAAGTAGATAAAACCCTAATGTTTTCGTAACTCGTATGAAAACTAAATCTAGGTTTTGTATATATAGGATCTCCCAATAAGTAAAGTATCAGCAATGCAAATCTTTTATAGTGAGTATCGAGACAAGTAAGTTAGGATCGTGATTTTACCGCTTATTGAGACACTGTATCAAAGTATTTGGAGGTTTAAGAATACTTTTGCTTATGGTGGTAAATTAGTTATTTGTACGCATACCATGTGGGTGGTTGGTATTTTGTTGTGACAAGAGTTGAACTCCTTGGCATGCTATTTTGCATGATTATTTCGTTTTGTATTGTATGAACTTGTTTAATCACCCTTAAATAGAATTAAGAGTGATCTGACCGGTAACTTAATTGGACATGCATAGTAACCATTAGGGGAACAATTAGGAGTGTCAGACCAAATACCAACTCCTTTTGATGAGGTTAGTTGAAATGTTTCTTTCCCCATTCTTAATTGACTTAAGTGACAGGCAAGGAGGTGGTTCGAAGGTGGTTACGAGAAGAGGGTGTTCTTTATTATATAAGCTTGAGTTTGGTCTAATTTTTACTCGTGATAAACTCCTCAATCTGGGTTAGAGTGGATGCAATTTCTTTAACCTTACAATGGATTGGATAACATTATGCGATGATTCAAGCGATTGATTGCACTGCATTTCATTATAATGAATAACCTTTTTTGTGATTGTATGGTACTTTTTTTACCCCATCCCATTTATTGAATTAGTTATGCTTATATCCCTATAGACTTTTTTTGTGGGTAATGAGTGAAAGTTCAAGATGTTCAAATATCACCACCCCTACGTTAATGCTTAGTTGGCTCGGAATGCAAGAAAAGGAGAATCCATTGAATCTAAGTTTTTTATCTTTTCTTTTTTATTTTGAGGAAATTAACTGGGAATTTTCTAGGATGTCCATTAGTTTCTTATCTTATTGTAGATAGACTTTAAAGACTTGTGGTTTTTGTAAACTCTTCATATAAATTATAACTCTATATGTGGAAATGCTACACAAGTATTGCTGTATTATTGAATAATAAGTTATCATGAATAGGTATTTTGAAAAGTTATATTACAGGTTTGATTATAAACAGGTATTAAATTGGATATTCTAAGCTGGTTAAGTCGTATACGCTTTGTGTGAACTATATCTACGATAGTAACTGTGAGGTCAATTATTATTTTAGGTTAGTTTACACGGCAATGTTATTATGACTTCTCTTATTCGAGGTCTTCAAGATGAGGAGGTCTATTTTGACTTATAAAAGTTCAATTAAGTACCTAGCAACTTTAAACATTTTAGGTGTAAATGATGAAAAATAAAGGTTAGTATGACATTAACAACTTCAAACTTCATGCTTGAAATTGAAAAAATATCAATAATTCATGTAGTATATTTGCCATTAGCCTAAAAGAAAATAATACATTTGGATCTCATATATAAACTTAATTCCTAGGTTAAACATAATATAATTCAAATGCCTAGTATTTATAAATTTGAATAAAATAGTAAGAGAATTAAAAAAATAATAACTACTTGTATTAAAAATATATTGTAATCCAATGAAATCTTAATAGAGTATAGGATAAAAAAAAAAAATGTTCTCCTAGATCATGTAAGACACTAACCTAGATCCTTTCTATTCTTAAACTTAGAAATCATAACATTTAGTAATAAGATTAGAAAATAAGACATAAAAACTATAAATCTCTAATAATAAACGAAAAAAAAACCATAAAAACTTACAAATAGTTATTAATATCTAAAATTTTTAGCCTTTTAAGGCTTAAGTCACAAATGGGTCAATTAAAACTTCATATGTTGATGATTTAATTAGGAGCTTATTCACAAATCATGGTTCTCATGTTAGGTGATATCAAGGATTAAGAGTAAGCATTGATAGTAGAAGTCCTATGGGAATTCGAATAAGTAAATATTCAACAAGTAAAGTTTGGAGATTCTAACAAAGAAATTAAAATTTTGATCAAAAGATGAATTAAAGCCAGAAATTGGATTCAGAAAATAACTTGAAGAAGTTTTAGATCAACTTTTAGGATTGAATCTCAAAAAACATGTATAGATTTGAATCGAGAATTTGACTAAGTGTTTTAAAAGTAGTGTAGATTTTTTATTAGGAGTTAAGAGTGTAAATCATCAATTAGTTGTTGGCAAGCATGAGAGGCTAAAGAGATTTAGGGTCTCTTGAGATTTTAATATATAATTAGTGATTGATATGACATGACTAGCCTTCTAGTAGCCTCGTATTGAAGAAATATGGTTAGTCGAGAGTTGATGTTTTCAGTGGATTATTGACCTTGGTGACATCATGAACCGAGTTAGGGTGCTTGGAAGAATATCCAAGTAAATCATACCAGCAGTTATGGATACCCATATGGATGCTTGTAGTGGTCTAATACACTAATAGCAAATTCAATGTTGTCTCGAGACGATGCTACTTTTGGTTTTAGGCTTTAGTATCAATTTCATACAAGTTCATCACATAATTAATCTACTAAATTATTCCTAAGCTTGATTTGAATCGTAATTTGATGAATCTACTAAAATCTCTAAGTATTTTTGGATAGACCATAAAAGATGATTAATTAATTTAAGTATAAGATCATATTAATCAAACTTACTAATTTTTAAACCATAAAAGATCATTCCTATTTAGATTTATAATCAAACTTACTAATTTAAGTATGAGTAACATTAATTAAGTTAGGATTGATAAATTACTAAATAAAGTCAATCTTTTGGTCTAAAGTCTTTTAGAATGCTTCAATTCTCCAATAATTTCATTGATAGGCTATTTTGGACGTATGTTTCTAAGTCCAAGGACAACCACCTCAAGGCATGAGCCAAGGTTAAGAGCCCATGATTGAACTCCATAAACCTTACCTAACCTCTTTAATGCTTAGCTGACATCCCTGTGATCTAAAGTAGGTTATTTGTACGAAAGATGACCTTACAAGAGCTTAGACTAAGCTCCTAAAGCCTAATAGACCTCATTTAGAAATGTTGGTTCAATTCCCTTCTCATATAAGCCTTTTAGTACTAGTTCCCTCAACCCATTATGTACAGGCCCAACTAATTTGTTTGAATGAGGCTTAGGTGGGAATAGTCCGTCCATGTAAGGAAAGCCAACAATTGGTGCATGCTTGTCCTGAAAATTCCTTTAAGATCAAAATATCATGCTCCACTTCCCTAAATTAGCTCTCTACACTCATCAATAAATATAAGATAAGCCTATAGGTAAATGTATCCTCACCTTTTACACTTTCAAGCCTACCTTATTCTCTTCTCTCTCCTCACTTAGATACTCTTTGATTTAAGCATTAGAATGGCTGCATTGGAACCATTTCTAGTAGCTCTTTGATCTTACTTATGCTCAACTTCGTAATTACCATAACAAGATTGTCCAAGAATGACAAAAACAACAATGCTAACAACACCATGATGGTGATCATTAGATGACTATGTAGAAAAACCAAAACAATCAACTCATTGATCTATAAAGATTTGCAGAATAGGAAAATCTGTACAGTACATTACTCACCTAAAATGAAATAATTAAGGTTAATGATGAAAAACTCTAAGCTTAAGTTATTGAACTCAAATAGTCAAAAGACATACTAGCGTTAGAGGACGTTTCCACCTACTCCCTTAGACATAGGAGAAATAATACACCACCGTTGCTACCATTGCCTATTGAAAGAGACCCTCCATTAGATCAATAAGTGCGATTTAAGGGTGACCACATAGGTTTCTAGTTAAAGGAATCCTATTAATAAATTCTTGCAGTTAAGCAATAGCTCAATCAAATTTGCCAATTGCTCATGTAGCTATGGCCAAGTTGTAGCTCACAACGATCTAGTTGAGCCATTTGAAGTTTAGCTACAACATTTAATGGTTGACTTAGAGTTCGAGAAAAGCAATCCCTTTACTAAGTACACCAATAATTAATCCTCCTTTGTTCATGAAATTAAGAACAAGTTGTTGCCTCCTAATATTTGCCTTTCAAACTTAGACTCATATGATAGGATAACTTATCCAAATGACCACATAGACCACTTCTTTGACAATGATGAGTCTCCATTACAATGACAATATCCTCTGTAAGACATTCTTGGGCACCTTGAAAAAGGTAGCTTGAACCTACAATACCCTTAAGAGTCGAACTTAATCAATAATTTCAATGAGCTGACAAGTCAATTTTGCCAACACTTCATAGAGAGCAAGCTGCCAACCAAGAACTCTTCTAGCATTCGACATGTCAGTCAACGCCATAATGAGTCACTAAGGGAATATATGTCAAGATTTAATGCAACCATGATTGACATCCTAATGTCAACACAAATGTTGCCTTTCTGTTGCCATAATTGATGTTGAGCCTTCCATTTACTTCTTTAAATCACTCTCCAAACACTTGCCAACAACACTCACTTAGTAAGGAAAGAGCCTTTGAGTACATAAATATGGAGGACGAGGACAACATAAAGGCTCAATGAGAGGCTAACCAAGATGGAGCAAACAAGAAAGAAAAGACCATGGTTCGGCCAAGGATTTCTTTGGTCTAAGGAAGGATAAGAATACATCTCGTAGATGAGATGTAGGTTAAAGTAGGAGCTCAATACCATCCTACAGGGATTACAATCCTCTTAACAGATCATTAGACTAAATACTCCTCAAGATTAAGAGTAGTAGTCTTTTCTCTAACTAGAAAGAGTGAAGGGTGTCTTAGCTTAGCATGATCAAGGCAAGTATTGTGACTTTCATTGAGAAACAATTACACTATTAATGAATGCCACAAACAAAAAAATGCAATCGAAGATGTGATTCAGCATGGTTACATTTGACAATATATCTAGCATTAGGTCGAAGGAGAGGGATAGCTAAAGAAGAGGAAGCCAGAGGTGACAATAACAATAACAATAATGTGGTTGCTAATGAGTTGAGTAGTTAGGTTACTCATTATATTTCTTACTCTAATAAATGAATAGTATCTTATAAGGCCTCCTTACATGATTACGACTAAGCTAAATCCCAATTTATGTTTTGAGTTATAATCCTAGATCCCTATTATGGTAAACGAACACATGTGCTCTTAGAATACATTCAGGTGACCAAAGTTTCCAACTTCTCTAAGTCATGTGCTCTAAGACCACTTTCAGGTGACTAGAGCCTTTGACCTCTTTAGGTTAAGTGCTCTAAGACTACCATATGGTAATCAAAGCATATGACCTCTTTAGGTCCCTTGGCTCTATGATTGCCCCCAAGCAACTAGAGCATACAATGATGGGAATTCGACCTCTAAGTTGTCCATACTAACATGTTTGCATAATATACCGACCTCCCCCAAGCCTTTACCACTCCTTAGGTTGAGAATGTTAAGCTCCGGTTTACTAAGCTGAAGTCAACTAAAGGGAATTTAGAACTTGCTCACCTAAGTACTTGGTATGTAGGAGGACATAGATAAACTCAAGTATACACATGGATTCCAAGTCTATTGCATGTTGAGCTATTGCATCATTTTTAAGCCATGGAGTTGTTGACTAAGCTACCGTCTACACTTGAATAGTTTGGCTTTGGTAATCTCCCACTTGTTCTCTCGAAGTTTAAGTTGACCAAACCCATTGAAGGTCACTCAGCATCTTCAACTATACTAGCTTATCTCTTCTACCATATGCCTACCCAATGAATGATATCCACATGCCCTACAAAGGACATGAAGGAATCTACCAGTTGAATCTTCTTTTACCATAACTCCTTTTGTACCCTTTATTAGTCCTTAAATTTTACTTATTTTGGAATGTATTCTTTTAATCTTTCCTTCTTTATCATAAACCCAGATTGGTAGGTATTTAGAATGTTGTAAAATAGCAAGAGCTACTACCTTTGACATTAGTCAAAATATTGTTCTCATTCAAGTTCATTGCATATTGCATGAACTTCCTTTCCTTACTCTTCTCGAATTCCCATTTTAGCTAGAAATTAGTAGCGAATACCCTCATTCATACCATTTAAGAGTCATATTGAGTATATAATGTAAGTTCCATTATTAACCTTGGTGAGACATATCCTCTAGTTGGCTCTTGATTGTGCTAAAATCCCCTCCATTCTTGTTTCTTCTCCATGAGTAGGACCAGTTCCCTTAGTATGAGGTAAGCCCTAATGGTTGAGGTCAACCTTAGGCACCTGAGCGAGAAAGGGGCTTTGCATGTGACCCAGCAAGCCCATGTACAAAGATGAAGTCCTTAGTGATGTATTGATAATGTATGCATCCCATGTATTACTAGGTTAACCTTAGATGTTTGATTGACCAGTGCTATATGATGGATACAAGAACACTCATCTATTTTAAAAGGAAAGGAAAAGAGTTGTGCTCTACCCAATGACTCCTTAAGAAGTGTAAGAGGCTCAGGTTAACCTTGGTTGAGCTTAAAAGAAGAAGACATTATATATGAGCTAAGGTGAATTGAAGCATGTGATGAAGAAGGCTGACCCAATGTACTTGTTGATAGTTAAGTAGCCTTTTGAAGTCACCAACCTAAACTCATTTCTAATAGAGATTTGAGCTTTACTAGACCAACATACTAACATGTTCTTGGATGAACTAACTATTGTGTGAATAATTTCCAAGCTAATTATCATGTTATCTATTGTGCATATTAACTTTTCAAGCTGTATTTGCTTGTGCTAAGGTGGTGTTGAACCAAAATTTATCCAATATGGCCAGTAGGGCTCAACATGGGAATTGTAGTATACGAGGCTTGAGGGCAAAATCTTATTACTAAGCCCCAAATTTTGTTTTCCCTTATGTATTGGAACAATTAGACAACATACTTACTAAGCTTGAGGAGATGAGGGAAGAAAGAAGGCAACAAATGATTACTCAATCAAAGTACATTGAGGATGAGGAAATGGAAAGGAAAAGGAGTAGGAGTTGAGGATGAGATGGAGGTTGATAGGGAAGGACAGATAAGTTGCAACTTAGTACCCATGTTCTTGAAATGATCCCATTGCCATTAACAATTGACGTTATTAATGACCACAAGTATTAATATATTAGCCTTCTACCTATCAAATTCTTTTATCTTGATCCATTGTTGGGGTTGTCTTGAGGTGATATGTGTTATAGTAGTATTATAATTGTAAGAGGCTATAGATTGTATATTAGTGTTTTCCGAGGTTATGGTGATGTATATTGCTATTTAGGTTGTGTTGTTCTTATCCTTAGTGCTCTCACATTAGAAAAATTTGAAGTGTATAGATGGGAGGAGAAAGAATTGAGTTATGAGGAAGTGGAAGAGGTGAAAGCTACTGAGCATGATGTTGTGAGGCCAACATTGAGAGAATGTGAAGCTTTAAGGATTCTTAAGTTAAAAGAGGAGTTTGAGATTTTATATGTTCAAATTCCCTGAACTCATGACATGATGTTTGAGTCAAAAGTTGTGTTATTCCCCTTGATTGATAGTTGCTAGGGCTACCTGGATGAAGTTAACCGGATACACGATGAATGGAAGGAAGGATCCTTAAAGAAGATTTTATTCGATCAGGCTCATGACTAATGGAACGAGCATTGGCTGATGATAACATTGATGGAGGAGCTAGAGTACTTTTCTATATTTATATTTCATTTTTGCAGGTTGGTATTTGATCCCAATGGGATTTGGAGCCGCCAATTACCAAGTTTTGGGTCAAAACTTCTCTAAGGGAGATGGAATAATAAGATTTGGAGTACCAACCCAACCAAATGCTAGAGCCCAACCCATCTACTCCCCACCTAGATATCTCATTTGACTACTTATTTTTATTTGTGTTATTTAGATTTTCTATTTCTTGTATTTTTCCTAAACTACCCTCATGTTTATTTTATATTTACGGGAACGCCATTAAGGCATCCTTTTAGTCCTTTTATTTACAAGTTTGCCATTATGTATAAATAGAATGTAAATGTAGGGTTTTAGACAGATTTGGCATATTAATGAAAAACTCGTGAGACTTTCCTTTTGGAAAACCCTTCTCTCCTTGCTCTTATCAATCCCTTTAGTAAGGATTGTAGCGAGTAACCTTAGTTATCTCTTTGTACGTTATATTGAAGCAATGATTAGGCTATGTAGGATCTAATTAGTGCATCATATCCGGTTAGATGGCTTATAGATTCGCTAAATCCTTCACTAAACTTATTCTATTTTCGTTCCTTCAGTAGGATTGGACCCATCCCAATATTGTTGCTCTTGTTTGCTCTTAGTATGGCATATCATTTCTACCCTTGCACGGAATAGATTACGCTATAGATTTGTTACCCGGTACAAATTTACCAAACTGACTTGCTTACCGCATGAACCCTGATAAGGCCAAAGAGTTGAAGTGATAGGTAAACGAGTTGATTGCGAAGGGGTTTGTAAGGGGTAGTAGTGGTTCATATGCCATCCTTTCCCTCCTTGTACTAAAGAAAGATGGTTCATGGAGGATGTGTATGGATAGTAGAGCTATTAACAAGATCACTGTGAAGTACAAATACCTAATTCCTTGATTGGATGACATGTTAGATAAGCTACATGGAGCTCAAATGTTTTTGAAGATAGATTTGAAGAGCAGGTATCACCAAATCAAGATGAAGGAAAGAGATTAATGGAAAGATGCCTTTAAGACATAACATGGGTTGTACGAGTAGACGGCCATACTCTTCGGGTTGACCAATGCACCAAGTACTTTCATGTACTTGATGACTTATTAGATTAGTAAATGTCTTGTAGTCTACTTCAATGACATTTTGATCTATTATAAGGGCCTACTTGAATATGTTAGACATATTGGAGAAGTACTTGATGTACTTTCAGTTGAGAAACTATATGGCAATATGAGGGCGTACACCTTTTACGTGCTCAAGGTTAAATTTCTTAGATTTGTAGTTAGAAAGAATGGAGTCTGGATGAATAAAGAAAAGATTGATGCCTTAGTAGTTAGCCGACCCCACAAAGTATGAGTGAAGTCAGGAGTTTCCATATGCAAACATCCTTTTATAAATTGTTTATACACAACTTCAACATTATTAGATCCCCTCTAACCGAAGTGACTAGGAAGTGCATGGAGTTTAGATGGACTGGCCAAGCTTAGTAGAGCTTGAAGGTTAAGAAGAGTTTGACTGCTACACTAGTACTTGCCTTGCTAAGCTTCAAAAAGGTGTTCAAACTTGAGCATGATTCATCTATCATGGGGAATGGAATTGTGATCATGCAAGAATGCTAACCTATATTGTATTATAGCAAGAAGCTTAGTAAAGCCACCTTAAATTATTTTGTGCATTAGAAGTAGTTTTACTCCCTCATCTAAGCCCTCGTTGTATGGCAACACTACTTGTTACCATGTGAGTTCATGATTTATACAGATCGTAAGTCCTTGAAGTAGCTTTAAGCATAATAGAAGCGTTCTTGAAAGCAAGCAAGATGGGTTGAGTTCCTTAAAACTTTCTTAGATCTTCAAGTATAAAAGGGGTAATGCCAACTCATTGTTACTAAGGTAGCATGTACTGATCACCTAAGCATAAGCTAAGATACATGGGTTTGGAGTGTTAACTGAACTCTATGAATAAGATGGTTACTTTGGTCTTAATGTGGCCAAACATAAATATGGGGTGTTTATGGATAGATATTACTAAGCTATGCATTTTGAACAATTTAATATGTAAACTTCTGGTTCAAGAACTACATGTTAGAGGATTAGTAGCCATTTCTAGGAGAAAAGGATTAACTAGTTGTTGAAGAATCATTTCTTTCAATTTGGGATAATGAAGGATGTCCATCATGCATTAGAGAAGTGCTCGAAATGTAGGAAGGTGAAGGGTAGGAAAGTGCCCTATGGGGAGTATGTACCTTTGACAATACCGAAATGATCCTAAATTGACTTGAGTATAGACTTCATGCTCAGATTACCCTAGATTGCCTGACATTATGACTTTGTCACAAGATGGCCTATTTCATTTCTAGCCAAAAAACCAATGATGCTCTATATATTGCTAACCTTTTCTTCTAGGAGACTACGCATTTTGCATGGAGTTCCATAATCCACATAGCATCTTCACCAACTAAGATTTGAAGTTTACCAATCTCTTTGGAAGACACGATGGTGGAGACTTGGAACGAAGCTCATGTTCAGAACCTCCTATGAACCCTAGATCAATAGGTAGACTAAAGTAGTGAATAGGACCCTATGATCATTACTGCAAGCTATAGCGAGCAAAAACTTGCATGACTGGATATTTGTCTACCTACTATAGAGTTTACATATAACAGGTCTACTTACAACTCTAGTTTTTAGTCCCCACTTAAGGTCGTATACCGTATGAACCTGACCTTACCTATGGGATTAGTATCCGGTCCATCCACCAAGGTAAGAAGCATGGAAGGCGTCCACTCAGCAATAGAGTTCAAGAAGCTGTACTAAAATGTCATGGAGCAACTTGCACAAACAATTTATAAGCAAAAGGAGATTGGGAGTCAAGGAAGAAAGATCCTAAGTTTTTAACCTAGAGATTCGGTGTAGGAAAACCTTAGCAACAATAGATTCTTAGTTAGAGGGTTAACAAGTTATCACCCTGAGCTAACAACCCATTCAGGATTATTAAGAAGATCGATGATAATGCTTACAAGTTGTAGTCACCAAAAGGATATGGTGTCTCTTCTACCTTCAGTGTGTCCGACTTGACTCCGCATGTCCTAAATAAAGTCATGCCCAATGATTTGAAGCCAAATCTTTAGTAACCTCGAGGAGCTAATGGGAACTGACCTTTGAGTTGCCCATACTGACTTATCTACATAATGTACCAACCTATCCCAAGGCCTTACCACTCCCTAAGTTAAGAATGTTGAGTTATGATCCACTAACTCAAGGTTGATTAAAGGGACTTGTAAACTTGATTGCTAGAGTACTTAGTAGGCGATAGGACATAGATGAGCTCAAGTACACTCAAGGATTCTAAGTCCGTTATGTACCAAGCTATCATACCGTTGTTAGAGCTGTAGAGTAGTTAATTGAGCTATGATCTACATTTGAACAGCTTAACCTTGGCGGTTTCCTATCTGTTCTCTTGAGGTTTGGGTCAACTAAACTCACTGAAGGTCAGAACCAAAATAGATCAACACTTAGCATATTCAATTGTACTAGTTTGTCGCTTATGCCAAATGCCCACCTAACAAATGACAGCAATGTGCCTTGGAATCTGCCAATAGAAGCTTCTTTTGCCATAATTCCTTTGGTACCATTGATTATTTATCAAGTTTTACTTATTTTGGAATGTACCCTTTTAGTCTTTTCCTTCTTTAGCACGAATCCTAATTGGTTGGTCTTTAAACCCTTGTGAAATGGCAATAGCCACTATCTTCAACATTAATCAAAATATTGTTCTCATTCAAGTTCGTTGCATATTGCTTGAACTTCCTCTCTTTACTCTTATCTAATTCCTATTCTAATTAGCAATTAGTGGCAAGTACCCTTATTCTTACCATTCAAGAGTCATAATTATGTGAATAGTGTGAGTTTGACTATGAGCATTGGCGAGTTAAATCCTCAATTCAACTCTTGGTTATGCTATAATCTCCTCCATTCCTATTTCTTCTCTATGAGAAGGACCAATTCCCCTAGTATGAGGTAAGCCTTAATGGTTGAGGATCACCTTAGGTACATTAGAGCATACAAGCTCTTTAAGTCTTATACTCTAAGACCACCCCAGTGAACAAAGCCCATGACCTCTTCATGCCTTGCACTCCATGCCCACCCTTAGGTGAACATGGCACTTTACCTCCTTTAGGTTACCTAGGTAGTTATCCCTTACTAAGTTAGCTAAGGCACAACTTCTATTCAAGTGCTATCATTGAACTAGACAATTAGTCTAAAATCTGTAGTACACTCGCTAAGGCTTACATATGCCAACAAAACTCTTAGGATGAGGAAGTCCAACCATGATCAACTTTGGTCCAAAAGGCTCATCCATACCAATAACCTCATCACATTACAACAAAAACTAAACATTCGAGATTTAAATTTAAAGCAGTGATTGAAAAAATTGTAATGATCATTAAAATTATCAAAGATACATCCATAAAACCACTAAGACCATCAATTTATAAACATTAATACAAAAACCATTCACTCATTGGCCTTAGAAGACTCTAACAGAGGTTTACTATAGTTTAAGAACAAGTTAGGTACTAAAGAACACTAGGCTAAACTCAAGAGATGGGATGGGGAGAAGGACAAATTGCAATTCTTTCAAAAAATTGAACAACAAATGCAATAATAAATATGATCAAAGTAATGATGAGATAATAAAGAGTACTGGAAATAAAGTGATAAGGATATAGAAGATCAAGCCTAGATGTAACGTGGTGTTCGAATTGCCCCCTACTCTATATGAACCTACAATTGCTTACAATTAAGGATTTCACACCACTTTATTAATCTCACAATACAATTCTCAAAGAGCTACACAAGTTTTCACAATCACAATTACACACAATGATCACAAGTGTAGTGCTCTTCTCTTTAAAGATTACAAATGCAAGAACTCTCAAGCATTACACACTAAGTTTCACTTGTTCAATTACAAATGAAGAGTACAAGAGATAAATAGTAAGTATATGGCCAAAGAATGTAAGAGAATATCTTTTGATTGCAATAGAATATCAATTCTAACTAGTCCTTAGTTAAGTTATTGAGCATTTATACCAAGTCATTCAATTCTTCCCATTATAGTGCATTAAATGCTCTAATGGCCACTTGAAACAGGCATGACAGTATCGCCTTCTTAACATTATGACAGTAAGCAAGAGAACTGCCGACATGAACATTGGTAAGTCCACTAGCATGTCAATTCAATGATTAGAGAGCATTCCATCTTCTTATTTAGGCCACTTCACTGTTAAGCCAGTAGTCAATTTCACCTATTTTCAACTTTTAAAAAAAACAAAGAAAAACCACACTCTATAATCTAACTCTAAGAAAGTTTGTACATCATTCACAAAACTAAATATCTTATAAAGTTAATTTTTATTTATAATCATAATGCAAGATAATTGTTCTTTTTCAATTAACTCAATATAATCAAGTAATAACATGTTCAATTATACGCTTTTTTGTTTTGCTCTTATTAAAATTACATAGTGAACCTTAGGTTCAACGAGTACTTGCCTTTTGGTTGATAGGTAGGGTGGTGGGTGGCCAGGGGAGGTAGGGTTTGTCTCATTTATTTGAGCAAACCATTCAAGATTCTCCTCCTTAGCTTACTTAACATCATTGGTTCTATCTGGCTGAGCATATTCTAGAACATCATCCATCGAGATACTGTTTGTATAATCCTAGATACTAAGGTTGAGTTTAAAATACAATTCTCTGATTTCTTCCCTCACATTCTTTATTGTCTCAATAAAGATGCTCCTTTGGAGTATTTTCCATCGAGGGTAGATTATGATTTCTTCAAAAACTTTATCTCGAAGGCCTCCCTCATCCAACTTTGTTAACCCGAGCTTGACATTACTGTACCTTATCCTTAAGCTACTCCACCTTCTTTTTCTATTCTTGTAGAGTGCATTAGTCTAATTGTGCTTTTCTTCTCTCACTAAAAGGTTTCTTTGAGCATTCTCGGTTTTCTAAGCTCCTTATTCGCCTGCTACAAAGGACAATTCAATTAAGCTTTGCGACGCTTGGCAATTTACAACAATTTTTTCCAAACCATAACGCTTTGTGACTAAGGATTTTTGCTTATAGAAGTGGCTTTAAGGCCTTCACTTAATGTCTACTATAAACATCCTTTGGAAGAAGAAAAGACTCTTAGCAAAAGTCTTAATGGATACACTGTCATAAATGAGCTCAAATTGCTAATTACCTTTGTCCTCTCTTCCTACCATGCCTTCAGCAAAGATTGCACCATTTTGTCAAGCATGGTTTTTTGGTTTTTTATTTTTCTTAATCTTGATTTTACACTAAGCATGGTCTACGTATAAGTTGCTCGATGAAAATTAAGGAAAATTTATTTTTTATTAGAACTTCTAGAAAAATCAGAGTAGCTACTAGACCAATGTTAGAAAAGAGTTAAATTAGAATCAACTAGGTGGATTAATTTTATTTTAGCTACTACTTTAGGGAAAATATATATATATTTTTTTCAAACTGAAAAGCCAAATGTGCCGAATTTAGGGGCAATCTTTATCAAACCAAAGTGCTTCAACACTTAACCTTCCATATTTAAACATAAAATACCCAATTAAATAAAAAAAGATATTTACAATAAAAGAAAAAAAAAACTATATTTTAAGATGCCCATGAGGTATCTACATACCCATTAATCGAGTTCATACTATCATAATTTATTTTTCAAAATACTTTAGTAGGTGATTCATTTTATTTTTTAAAAGTGGTTGGATGTACATTTTTAATTTGTTTAATTTTACTTATTAAAGGTCTAAAAGGCCCTAATTTTGAATCTTATTCTTAAAAAAAAAAAAAAGTTCCTAACAAAGCCCTAATTTAAGAAAAATATTTATTTTTTTAAAACGATTTCTTTTTCTATGTGATAAAGAAAAAGGTTTCTTTTTTCAACATTTTATTAAAGAAAAAAACTTTTTTTTAAAGATAAATTTTAAAAGAGAATAACTTTTGTAAAATTATTTATATAAAAGGACAAGAACTTTTTTTTCTTAAAAATGGGTAATTAAAAAGATAAATAAAATAAAATGAAAAGAAAAAAGAAAAAGAGAAAAAAAAAATGATAAAAAAGGGATAGAAACTAGACCCAAGTTTGATTGGGTTAGGCATATAGGTTAGGTCATGCTTGCAAAGGGATGTCATTGGATAGGGAGGTGGTAGGGTGATGGGGGTGGTCATTATAAGATTCTCAACTTATTAAAAACCTTATAGGGTTACTATAAGGTTTTAAGACAAGTTTTGAAAGTAGTTCTCAAATCCTATGAAGTTTTGACTTGAGTTTTAAGATTTAAAATAAACATGATGGAAAACTCAAACCTGGTTTAAAATAATAATATATGCATATATGATATTAGTAATTTAGTATTAGTTGTAAATAATAAAACGTAATAATCATAAAAGATATCTTGTTGCTTTCATTGTTTGTCTTTAAAAAAAAAACCCTTAACCCCATCTCTTTCTCTCTCTCATAGTCTCACACTCCCATTCTCTCTATGAATCTCTTCTCTTGGCTTTACTCTCTTTCTTAACCAGTAAGCCACATTCCTCAATCCCTACCCATCTTCTTTTCATTAATCATGTATTAATTTAAAGTAAAAAGAAGTTAGTTTGATCCTGAATAACCATATGCCATTTGCTTTGTTTTTGGTGTACACCAACAAATTGAATTTTTTTTTTAAATTATTTTTTAGCATTAACAGGTTGGGTTGAGCTTTTAATGGATTTTACAAAACCCTATAGGAGTGGGTTCTAAAAATAAGATAAAAGCCATGTAAGGTACCTTATAAGGTCTTGGCAAGTCCTAGAGGTTACCGGGTCGAGTTAGGGTTTTGCAAAACCCATTCCAAGCCCATCCCAATTGTATCCCTATGCTTACAAGTCTGTGTTAGGTTAACAAGTAAACTATAATGCGCTTGAGGGAGAAGAAGAGAAAAGTAATGGCAAGGAAGCTCTAAGCAATTGGCATGAGAATTTTAAGTGGGAAAAGCCACTTTCATATAGTTTTTTTATTGCAAAAACAAGATTAATGGTTCTGCCATGGTTCAAAGTGGAAATTTAAACGGTGGTCAAAGTTGAGTTGAGTTGGGTAGAGAGAGAAAGGTAGTGTACGATTGCCATAGTGATGCGCAATGGTCAAAAAGGGTCGAAGTAAGATCCTAGTGGGTTATAAGTATCATGGTGAGGGTAGATTTGGATGGGAGTGGTGGTTTGTGATGGCTAAGTAATGGTGGTTGTGGTTAGAGAGAGAAAGAATCTATGCAACTTTGTATAGTGGTTCTTGAAGGATAAAGGTTGCTTGTGTTGGGGTTTTGGTGGTTGACGAGTTGTGTTAAGTGGGTATTACAATGTCAGAAGTTGCAGGTGGTGGTGGTTCAAAGAATGCAACAACAGGTGGCTCGATTTTATTGAGAGAAAGCTTGAATCAGTAGATGTGAGTGGTGTTTTTGATGAAGTTGGATCCCCTTTTTGAATTACTTAAGCTCTGTTATTTATAGATGTAGAACTAGAATTGAATTTGGAGCTTAAGATAATCTTAAATTGCACATGTTGGACATCGATTAAGTTCATGGCTATTTTAATTTTATCAAATCTTTGATTTTTTGTTAGTAATGCAAATCTCTTAGGCATTTTGAACTTTTGATAATATCACTTTGTAGATTTGAATCCAAATCCTATAAAAGAAAACATCAAAGATTTGAATAAATTTGTTAAAGGTTTGCATCAAGAACCTATTGCTAGACTGTCCTTCATGTTTGATTCAAACAAATTTTACTGGAGAAGGAGATTGTAATGCCTCAATAGTAGGCATAGTAAGATGACCTAAAATTTTCGTATCACATGTGTACTCATGATATAAAAACCTTATGACAAGTTAAAGGTTGAAGACTCTAACTGTATGTTTGCTAATTACACTTAGTCTTATTATATAAACTTGTTACATCTATATATAACTATGAATGACTAATAATCCATAATTCACTAGAATCACAGAGAATCGATATCCTCAATCAAGCAATGGAATCACGTAAGTAAGATACAAATATTTATATCAGCTAATTAAAGTTCTACAAGTACCATCCAACTATAGCAACTATTTTGTTTTAAGCCTATTATTCTATCACTCGACTAGCAAGAACGCTATGCTTTTTAGGTCTTATCCCACAACCTTCAATTATCTTGTAAAGGAAACTATAAGGGGTTAAGTTACATTCAGCTTAGTGAGCACTTTACATACCATACATTTACGTAATATCATACAAGTTATTTAAACAATCGTATGAATGCAACAAACATATGCTCAAACAATTTATACACAGCCAGACTGGTAATTGTATATAGCTTAAGATTACGCTCTTGAATCTAAGGTTGGAGCTAATTATACCATTAGATTGAGGTTCTACTAGCCCATAGCCCTTATTTCCCATAATGTTATGCCACTACTCTTGTTCTTTTTTTACATAATAGCTCATATTACTCGATTCTCGTACTCTATAGCAAAAGGTATGGACGTGAGTAACGTACACATTTTACTCAACTTAAGCGGTGTACTCAACAATATGACCCTTAGTTAGGCGATTGCTGTCTCTAGTGATTTAGTAGACTAGGGTAGAGCCATGTTATACCTTTACACTGTGCAAAAAACTATAATAAATGTTCTCAATCCTCATAAGACCCCTCCTTCCCACACATGTACTGTGATAGCCAATATATAGTAATGCAATTTTATGCAATGTATGTACTTTTAATTATTCAATGTTATTATGTCTAGTTGATTAATATGACTAATATACATACACACATAAACAACAAACAATTTTGTTATAAACTAATGTGTCTTGACACAACATGGTACACAAGCAACCACAGGCATCCCATAAATCCAACTAGACAGTTTGTTATCTTCAATCAAGTGCAGCCAATTTACAAGCAAAAACAAGTACAATAATCATCAGAATACTCACCTAGTCAGGTTGTCCTACGGTCATAATAATCTAAGGGTAAGTCCATGTCAAGGTTGGTATTAGTTGATATTAATAAAGGAGAATATTAGTAAGTATTTGGATAACTATGTATCTAACTGTCTAAATTCACTATAATTCCCAATTATAGCTAAAACTTGTTTTTATTGTAACATTTTCATTTTAACTCAAAATTTTGCATTCTTATAGTTGATTTCTATCATTCTCAAACTTACTTTCTTATAGTAGTGTCCATTTTGGCAGGTAAGTCGTACAACCTTTGATAATGGGCCAAATGGTTTTGGTCCTCTAGTATTTGGGCCTCTTTTGAAAAGGAACCCAAAACAATACAAAGTAAAGCAAAAGAGGCTTTATTAAATTATTTTGGGTTTTAAACTCTTTTTTAACATTTGTTATATGTATGAGCTTAAGTTATTAAATTTACATTTATCCTTGGGCACACATTTAGTCTTTTAATTTAAATGCCTAAATAGTGGTCTTTTAGTCTCATTTTTAAGTCAATTTTCGAAATGGGTTACCTTATTTCTTTAATAGGCCTAAGGAATTTTCAATGGTCCCTCACGTAAACTTTTTATTGTAGCTTAGTTGTTGGTCATGTTTTAATGTTGGGTTCTTTTCATCAATTTTGGCTTGGTTTGTGGTTTTTAGCAAGTTTTAACTATTGATGGCCTAATACTCAAATTTGACTTAATTGTTTTAGCCTAAACTTAACTTACCACATTTTAATAGGGCTTTTATGTTAGATTTCAGTTTTGGTCAAGAATGTTTCTTAGGCCACTTAGGTCATTTTTAGGGCCGATTTATAATTTCTAGCTCGATTTTGCATCTAAGGCTTTAATATATTAGTTATCTTACTTAAACAAGTCTTAAAGTACTATTATCTTACCTAAATCATCATTTTAACAAAAGGAGAAGACATAGCCAACTAGTAATCAACTTTGTCATTACACTTCACTTGATATTTCTAGTTTTAGCAATATAATGAACACTTAATAGGATTTTCAAGTCAAGATTTTAAGGAAAAAAAAAAGTCATAGAAACTCAAGGAATAAGGTTGACATGTTTGACCTACTTTAGAAGGAATAGGATCTCTACTTGTCTTGTTAAAAAATCTTAAAGAAACACCAATATATATTGTATAGGTACATGTTACAAGAGATTTTCTAAGACTATGCCTCATATTAGAACTTGCATGCTCAAGCTAGAACATCAACTTCATAAGAAAACTTCTAAATACAATGTTTAACCTAGGTACTATGTTCCATTACATTAAGGAAGTCAAATACAAGAAAAGGATAAAGGAAAAACTTTACCACTATGTGATGGTCCTCCTTCTTGTTTCCTTTACTTTACTCTTGGTGATAGCCCTAGTATGTCTCAAGTTACCTCATGAGTTGCCTTTGGTTTTTGCCCCTTTAGGATGTCGAACATGACTCTAAGTGGTAACTCACTAGTATGAAGAGTAACCAAGAGGTGATGGTCTTGTAGGGTAACAAGTGGAGGTTGAGAGATAAGGGAATGATGGTGGTGCTTGGACTTAGTTTTTGGCTTGGTTTTAGGGTGTAAGTAGGTGCTATAGTAGTGGAAACAAGCTAAAAGTTGTTGACCTTGTTACTCTTAAAGGTGGTGGAGCTAGTGGTTTTGGTTAGGGTTTGCAAGGGGGTACTTGGAAAGGGTTTTGTGTGATAAAATGTAGAGGTAAAGGAAGTGAAATGGGAGTGACTTTTAGGGGGATTGGAAGGTGTGTAGGTTGGTTAGGTCCTTTTGAGTTTTTTTAAGTTGCAACTGAAGGGACTTTGGAGTGTATAGGTTGCCTTGCTTGTTGTTATGATGAGAGAAGGAAATAAGGAAGTGTGTGATGGTGGGAAGGAGAGAAATTTTCTACACAACAAGCTTGTTAAAAGTGGCAACATGTTACCACAGTCTTTCATGCTTGCATTAGTAAGTATATATTTGCCCAAATATGGAAGTTGACGTATTGTGTGAGGTCTCATCACCTTAAAATTGTTCACTAACAAGCTAGTTAGAAGGGAATGAAACTAATTGGCTTTCAATTGGATACATTTAGGTAATATTAGTTCTTTTAGTTTAAAAAGCCTCATAGGGTGGTGTATGTTACAAGGGAAAGGGGTCAATGCTATATGCACTTCACCTTGTAGAAATTCTCCCAACAAAACACCCCCTCTCATCCCTTACTCACCCCTATGCAAACCATTCCCCACCCCTACTACCCACCCCTACCCACCCCCCTAACTCGCCCTTTTCTTTTGTTGAGTCCTATTTCAGTTTTTCTTAATTTAATCTATATTAGGCTTGGCTCGTTTAATATAAATTATTCGACATTAAATTAAGAAAAAAAAATTTTTCTTTAAAAAATTGTTTTGAAAAAAATATTTAAAATAAAATTAGGGTTTTAGGTGAGAACACCCTAATTTGGTAACTAATCTGCAAATTTTCTTAAAAAATAATTTTAAAAAATTCACTAGAAAAAAACTAAGTTTGGAGAGCTAACTTATTAAGACTAAGTCACCATGTAAAGATAAAAAAAAATTAATGGGCTTTATTTTTATATTTTTCTAGAAATACTAAAATATATATAGATATGCAAAATATAACTAAAATGATTTTTTTAGTATTTTTTATTACAAATTTTCGAGAAAAAGAAAAAATAAAGTTTTTCTTATTTTTTATAAGATTGCTCCAGAGGTATTTACGTCCCTGCTAATTGAGATTAAATCAATGTATTTCTTTTTCTTTTTTTTTTTTAAAGATTTAGTAAATTGATTCTTTTTAACTATGAAAATGAGCCAAGTTTACGTCTTTTTAATCAATTTATTTTTATTAAGAAAAATATTTTTAAAAAAAGAAACACTAATTTTTATTCCCAATTTAAAAAAAAAACCTAAAGACTTAATTTTTAAAAAGACTCCAAGTTAGTATTTTTATTTTATTTTATTTTTTTGAAAAAAACTTCTACGTGATAAAACTTTAAAAAAAATCCTAAAACACCTAAATGAGAAAAAATAAATAAATAAATAATGCAACTTTAATGAAATAATGCTAATATACAATTATCATAGAAGATGTGTTGTTTTATGAAAAAAATATAATTACTATTGACAATATACCTAACCATAAGGAAAAAAAGCTAAACTATGAAAAAAAAGCTTAAATCGTGGAAAAAAAGCCTAAATCATGGAAAAGATGTCAATTAAAAGATTTTTTATTTTATGAAAAACTAAGAAGTGACAAATTGATTTTTCTAAAAACCCCTAAAATATTGACTTTATTTAAAAATGTACATTTAATGAAAAACATGCAAATTTAAACAAAAGATGCAAATTTCCTATAGAAGTGTAATTTCTAATAAAAATATTGAATTTTATTAAAATATGCAATTTTAACTAAAAATATGCAACTTTACGCTAAAACATACAATTTATACAAGAGATGTAAAAGGCATGAATAAATAGGAATTGACACAAAAGGCCTGCAAAGACTCATATTAGTAATGATTTTACATAAAATTCTAATTGTGTAAAACCAATATAACACTTTAATACACTCATATAATAAAACTAACAAAATAACAATAAATAAATAAATCGTATAATTAAAAAAACTAAAATTATCACTAAAATAAAACCTACATGAAAATAAACTAAAGTTAATGTGAGTTATTAATAAATTATCTAAACTAAAACAGGAAAACAAATAAAACAAAAGGGGGGAAAAACAAATAAAATATAACTATACTAGAAAAAGGAAAACCTAGCTATACTCTATAATGTGGGTCGAATCAAGGATCAAGGAGAAAACTTACGTAGATTGCGTCGTTGCTTTGCTGTGTGGAATTGCTATTCGACGGGCCATTGATCATGTGGTTGCTGATCGCGTGGAGTTGTTGCTACACATACATGTGTTGTCGTGGAGTTATACATGATTAGAAGTGTGTATGAGAGATTAGATCAGAATATGTGGAGTGTGCGTGATCGAGAGTGTATGTTGTGTAGGTGGAATTGTGTGTGGGCATGATTGTATGTAGGCTGTGCGTATATAGAACTGGAGTGTCTACGTAGAATGTGATATTGTAATTGTGTTTGGTCTGGACTATAGATGATGGGATGTAAGAATGTGATTGCGTTTGGTCTAAACTGTGGATGATGGGATGTAAGTATGTGATTGTGTTTGTGAAGTTGTGTAGAAATTGTGAATGGAGATGTGAATTCTGAAAACGTCCCCAAACTTCACCACTGAATTCCTATTTATAATACCCGTAATTGAATTTGTCGGATCTTTTTTGGACATAGATTCAATCTCAACAAACCTTAGATACAAAAGATATGATAATGAATCCTAAATACGAATGATACGATTTAGATTTTTTTTGAAGATTTGATCTAGTTTCTAGAAATCATATTTTAATTTGGGCTTTTTATTTTTCGAGCCGAACTCAGTCCAATTTGATTTAGCCCAATAAACCATTTAATAAATCTTAAGTCTATTCTAGCTCAATATAAATTAAATAAAAATCCATTTTATATTGGACTAGACTAAAATTATTTTAATGAAGCCCGATCTTTTAATGAACTATAATTTGTTAAATTGAATGTACACTATTATCCGATTCAACCCTAAACAACTCGACTCAACCTGATATGACTTGACTTGACTTAATACGACTTGACACTTTTATTTTTATTATTTTTTCAATTTTCTTTTTTTTTTTATTTTTTTAATTATTTATTTTCTTTCTCTTTTTTTCTTTTTTTCAAACATGACCCAATAAAAATAGCAAAAAAGAGGTGTCTACATCGTTTTAATCATTTATCTATTTATTTATTCACTCATTCATTTATTTCTCTACTTATTTATTCTAGTTAGAATTAATTGAATTAAACTTAATTGTTCATTATTTTTTAGTATTTTATTTAACTCTTTAATATCGAATTGTATATATTTTGGAGAAATTTCAAGGTTTTGAGCCAAAGGGGTTTTAACAAAATTTTGGGGTTTTATATTTAGGGCTTTATGGTTTAAGTTTAAGGTTAAGGTTCTTTGATCCTTTACTTAAGGTTTTAACCTTTGTTTTTTGTTGGAGGGGGGAGTTGAATTGGTAACTTTTTTAAATTTTAAGAGAAGATTTTAGAAAAAAAAAAAAACCCTTGATTACTTAAGCGTTTAGCTTAAAACTATGTGGAATTAAAAATATTGCAAATAAGGTGCACAAAAATAAAAGAGTAAGGACACAAGATCAGGCAAACGAATTACAGTACTTCAACCTTATGCCTCCTACACTCTTTTAGCTCTAGTACTTGAGACCTAGTTCACCTTACCGGAGTTATTCCACTATTCACTTTTTACAAATCACAACTTTGAGAGATTTACAACCATAAGATCCTGTAATCTTACTCACTTAGCTTCACTTTAAGCTAATCACTTAGAAATATAGAGATTACACAAGACTCTCTCAAATACACACACTAGGCACATGAAGAAATATAATGAAAAAATGAGGAAATAATACAATGGGTCCTCGACAAATAAGAACAAAAATAAAGATTTGTAAATATGCTTTTGATCGATCTTTTGTTCTTGTTATATAAGAAAAATTTTGAAAAATTCATTGTATACTTGTAATTATTCTCTTGCTATGTGTCATCTTTAAACCAAAGAGTCTTTATATATTGAAGCATGCAATGGCTGGGAACTTGAAGTATGGAAGGTCAATCAAAATTTATTCTTTGCCTCTTATTCTTGACTTTTGAAAGTATGTAACAATCTTGCTTGATTTTTCCTTTTGGATCAAATCGTTTAGCTTTCTATTTTCGTTTCAAAGATCCTTCCCATAAAGTCAAGTGCTATGAGCTAGATCTAAAGAAATAAATATCTTTTCCTTTTCAAAAAGTTTTGATCATGCTATAAGAAGGTTATCTTTTCCTTATTTTCTTAACTTCATATTTTCATGATAGGTCTTCGAGAATAATTTGACTACTGTCCTTCTTTATTTCTTAATTAGATATACATCTAAAGATTTCATCAATTTGATAAGATCTAGAAAAAATATCTTGCAAAAACAAAGTTTACAAATATTTGACTTTGATTTAATTTAGTTCCTATAAATTTTTATCCTTCTTTTTGGAACGTAAATATATTCAATAGATGGAGCTTGGTCTTCTTTCTATCTTGAAGGATTCTTGACTTGATCTGCTCTAGTTTGCAAGATAGTTTTATTCAATATATGTCCTTATTACCTATAACTAGACATCCTGATGGTTCCTCTAATTGACCTTCTGAGGTATTAGAATTGGTTGTTTTGACTTATCCTGTTTCTATACACTGAAAGATACAAATATATACAAACATACATGTACATATATCCCTTTTTGTTATTATCAAAACACATGAATAGAACTTAGCATTTCCCCCTTTTTGATGATAACAAAACCCTTTATAAAAAAAAAAAAGATTAAGATTCTATAAACAATTGAAAGTAGCAAATCAGCAAATAAAAAATTCCTCAATAATATCCTAACTTCTTCTACTTTTTGTTAGCATTTAAAAGAAGACAATCTCCCCCTTAATGAAATACTCCCCCTAAGCACATGCATCAAGAAATAATCAGAAATTTGATCATAATTCTAATAACAACGGAAGTCATAAGTTCATCACAATTTAGAACATGCAAGGGACAAAATCAAAACATAACAAAGGTTCATCATAAGCTTAAAATAAAAGGAACATAAGATTACTAATAGGACAAAATCTAAGTCTACTTTTTCTTAGGACAAGATTTTTTTTTACTCTTCTAGAAGGAGATATTTGCTTTGGCTTCCATGAGAGATAAAGGATTTCTCCTACTAGAGTCTGAAGTGGAGAAAAGTCCTTCTTAGGAGCCTGTTCAGTATCCAGATGTGGTTGATCAACTAGAATTGGTGGATTAGAGACTGGTTTAGGAGATGGATTGGAAACTTATTTAGATGGTGGAGTAGGAGCTTGCTGATCAAGTTCTTGAATAGACATTGTGACAAGAGTTTGTTTGGGAATTTGCTTAGGAGATTTGTCATCTTAGACAATGTTGGATGGTGATGAGAGTGACAAAGTTGGTTAGTTGGGCTATTGGTCCTAATGAGATAACTTAGGTTACTTGGGTAATAGGGTAAATGGTGAAGAGTGCTGAATAGATGGAGCTTCATTAACCAAACGTTCAAAAGTGTTACCAAACTAAGTCTTCATTTGATTCAGCAATTTCTTATCCATAATTTCCTCAACTTCCTTCTTAGATATCCTATTGCTAGAGCCAAATTCAAGGTTCTTTCCTTTGCTCAATCATTCCTCTAAATCATTTGATTCATCTTTTGAATCAAAAACTTTCTTTCCTTTCTTTCCTACATTAATCTGAAACTTTCCTCTAGTCTGCACATCATACATCGTGCTTTTCTTTGTTTTAGGCTTAGCTACTTTCTTCCCCTTAGCCTTCCTCAATATATCCTCATTGCTCTCTAAATCTTCCTCCATAGGATCTTCTAATTCATTTTCTAATTCTTCTTCTAAATCCTCTCCCTTAAATAGAGATTACGTTAACTTGTTCCTTTTATGCTTTTCATGAACATAAATGGTCCAGTCATCTGTATACCAAATTATATTCCTATCACTAATACCCATGTCATTAGTATTATATTCCCCAATCATCTTAATAGGTAATTGCCTCATTGCTATAGAAGGGATTTTGAATTTTTTGTACTTAAGCAGCTTCATTAAAAGATTCTCGTAAAGCTTCTTTGCTCAGTTGAGAAATGCATGCTTAATAATCAGACTAGCAAGATTTTTCCCTTTTAACATTGCAATTATTATTAATGCATCTTCCCTTAAAATTGAAGTGGCTTTTCCTTTCTTTAGCAAAATAAAACTTATAACCAATTTGTGCAATATCTTTATTAAAAGTTTATAGTCAAAGACAAATACTTCCCTAGCTTCCTTCTTCCATTTACAATTTGTAATAATATTAAAAACCTAATTTTTTCCCATAGCCATCAATCTTTCATCACTATTTACAGCAAGGAAATTGAAACACTTAATAATGTCATTCTTAGTAATTTCAATTTCCCTTCCTAATACGATAGAACTCAACCTATCTCCTCTAGTTAAGTCTAAATTCTCATAAAACTCAAAAATCACTTCACCATATACCACATTATATCCACAACACAAATCTCTTTACAACCGATTACACATAAAAATTCTTCCCAGTAAAAACCATTTGCAATGAAATAGTCAAAATAAAACACACATGGTTCAATGTAATCCAATTTCCTCTTTAAAGAGATAGATTTGGATATTGCCTTTTTCTAACCCTTTGATTTTTGATCAAACCACTATTGTATCCTATTCTTCCAATACTTCCTTTTATACACCTTCTAACTCATCTTCTACTTTTCTTTTCCTTAGTGTTTTCTTCTATCCTTTTCCCTTCTCTACTGTAGGTTTTTTGTCTTTTGAGCCTTTCCCTTTTCTAACATCTTCGAAACCTACAAACTTATCTAAAGATTCCATAACCCCAGCCACCTATTTGTCAACTTTAGTTCTGGCAAGTTTCTTGTTAGTTTCCTTGGTTTTCTTGACTGACCCTTTTACTTTTCCTTTGCTTTTAGGTTCAGGCTTGGGTTTTATTTCATTTGACTATGTCTTCTCTGAATCAAAAGATTCATCAGCCAATTCATACTAGTTTGACATAGTGTTTGTTAGTGTTTTTTGTCCTTTTGAGAGAAAGCGAGAATTTTCAATTTGGCATTTAGGATTTAGAGAGGCAAGATGATAGTTTTAAGGAGAGAAGGAAAGCCAATCATGAGGGTAAGAGTGATTTAAACGAATAAAAGGAAAGAGTGTAAATGGTGGTAGAATTAGGACATGAGAGAGAGAAAGAGAGATTATTTAATAGTGGAATGATGATTTTCTTTCTACGCTTAAGAGGGATTAGCTGAGGAAGTTGGCAGTTATGGTTAATAAGGAAGGTAACTGCCAAACTTTGGCTTTTTAGCAAATATGCAAGGGAGACTTTTATTTAAAAACAAATCCTTTAAACGTGAGGAAATAAAATAAAAAATAAAAAAGAAGGTAAAACTAAAATACACACAATAATCACATTGGATAAAGTACACCAATTTCATTCCTAATGTACTTAAATTGTATTTTATCAAGGGGTTTAGTGAATATATCAACCAATCGATTATGTGTAGACACAAATTCAATATTTATGTCCCCATTGTTGACATGATTAATAATGAAATGGTACCTAACTTCAATATGCTTAGAATGTGAGTGATGCATAGGATTTCTAGTTAAATTAATTACACTCATATTATCACATTTCATAGGCACATTATTTAAATTTGTTGCATAATCTGACAATTGTTGTTTAATCTATAACATTTGAGCATAGCAATTTCTAATCAACACATACTCAACTTTCGTTGTAGCTAAGGCTATTGAGTCTTATTTCTTAGAGGACTAAGAAACTAACTTGTCTCCTAAGAATTGACATATTTTAGGTTTACTTTTTCTATCTATCCTACAACCAGCATAATTTAAGTCTGAATATCCGATTAATTTAAAATTATGATTCTTTGGATACTAAATTCCCAACTTAAATGTATATGATAGGTATTTAAAGATATATTTTACTACAACCAAGTGTGTTTCAATTGGTTTAGCCTAAAATCTAGTGCACATACATATACATACACTAAATATAATATTAGATTGAGAAGCTATTAGATACAATAGAGATCCAATTAAATTTCTGTAAAGCTTTTCACTAACCTTCTTCCTATTTCATCTAGTTTTAGCCTTATTGATGCCAACATGGGAGTTGCAGCTCCCTTTGTATTTTCATTTCCAAACTTTTTGAAAATCTGTTTTGTATACTTTTTTTATAAATGAAAATTCCATCCTTAGTTCGTTTTATCTAAAGTCCAAGAAACAAATTTAATTCTCCCATTAAGGACATCTTGAACTTAGTCTACATCATCTTGGAGAAATCCTCTCAATATTGCTCTTTAATGGCACTAAAAATAATATCAACTACATAAATTTGAACTACCAGTAAGTCATTATCAAAATACTTGATAAATAAGGTAGTATCAACTTGTCCTCTTTTGAATCCATTTTTTATAAGAAACTCACTAAGTTTTTCATAACATACATGAGGTGCTTGTTTTAGCCCGTATAAAGCCTTTTTTAATTTATATACGTAGTCTTCTTTCAAAGGATCTTCAAACTCTAAGGGTTGTTCTGCACACACTTTTTCTTTGATATAGCTATTCAAGAATGCACTTTTGAAATCCATCCAAAATAGCTTAAATGCTTTATAATATGAAAAAGCTAAAAGCAATTTATAGCTTCTAAACATATAACTGGTGAATATGTTTCATCAAAGTTTATTCCTTTTTCTTATGAATATCCTTTTACCATAAGTCTGGCCTTATTTTTGGTTACATTTCCATGCTCATCTAAATTGTTTTTAAATACTCATTTTGTGCCTATGATTGATTTATTCTTAGGTTTAGGTACTATAGTCCATATTTGATTTCTTTGAAATTGCGTGAGCTCTTCCTACATAGCATTTATCTAATTTGCATCAAATAATGCTTCATCTATCGTACTTGATTGAACTTCAAATACTAAAGCAAAATGATTCTCAATATTTTACAAGCTTGCTTTGGTCCTTACCCCTAATGTATGTTTCCAATCACTTGTTTAGGTAGATGATATCTTTTATATTTCCATGTCTTTGGAGGCATAGTACTTACTTGTATAGCTTTTGATGTATCTTCTTATTTAGCCTCTAATTGAATCTCTGATAGACTAACCTCAGTAGCTTCAGCTTTTCCTGTCTCATTCTTGTGAGTGAGAGAATTCTTACTTGTGTTGTTTGGTTCATCATCATCTGATTCTTCAATCCTTACTTCATCGATGAATTTAACATTGATCGATTCTTCAATGGTTTGAGTGGCTTTGTTATATACTGGAAATGCTTTACTTCATAAGGAATACCTTAAGAAGATTCCTTCATTTGCTTGTTTTTCAAATTTACCCAGATTTTGTCCTAATTTCTTAGTATAACACTTAGAACCAAAGTTATGAAAATACGAAGTTATTGGTTTTCTTCCCTTATACATTTCATATGATTTTTTCTTTATTAAGGGTATTAAATAGACTCTATTAATTATGTAACATGAGATAGAAATAATTTCAACGCAAAAATATTATGCTACTCCACTTTCATTTAATAGAGTTCTCATCATTTCTTATGTAGTTCTATTTTTACATTCCACAACCCTATTTTGCTTTGGAGTACATGTAGCCGATAAATTGTGAGCAATACCTTAGTTTTCACAAAATCTTATGAAATCTTCATTTTCAAATCCTTTACCATGATCAAATCTAAGATTGATGATGGTATAGTCTTTTTTATTTTGAACCTGTTTTGCAAACTTTTCAAAACCATTGAAGGCATCACTTTTGTTTCGTAAAAATAGAACCCAAGAATATTAAGAATAATCACTAACAATCACCATACCATGTTTGTTACCTCCTAAACTTAATGGTTGAGTGGGTCTAAATAGATCTATGTGAAGTAATTCTAAAGGTTTTTTTAGTAGAAATTACTCTTTTAGATTTATGAGTTATAGATCTTAATTTGTTCTTGAAATAGGTTGTGCAACGAACATCTTCTTTTATACTTATCTTAGGCAATCCACTAACTAGATTATTTTTAGATAAGTTTTCCAATTGATTAAAAATGCACATGTCCTAATTTCTTATGCTAGAAAAATGCTATTAGAAACACTAAAGAAACATTTTTCAACTTGTACTTTAGCTGCTTTACCTAAATTTATATTCCTTTTCCTAAATCCTTCAAATAGTTTGATGCCATTCTTATCAAAAGCTTCTACTTTGTTTTGATTAAATTTCATTTTGTACCCTTTGTCACATAGTTGACTTATGCTAAAGAGATTATGGTCCTTCTACTAAAGAGACATTTCGATCAAGTAAGGAGGGATTTTGATATTACCAGTGGTGATTTTCTTTCCTTTACTATCATCATCAAACTTAACATAACTTTCTTCCTTCCATTCAAGATTGGTGAAAAGTGAGGCATCTCCTAACATGTGACATGAGTACCCGCTATTGAGGTACTATGTTCCTTTAAGCATAGCTTTGTTCTCCTATGATCAAATGAGAATGGATTAATTTCTTTTAGGATCCCAGACTAGCTTGGGCTCATCGAAATTCAAGATCATTGTTTTTAATGTATTTGCTTGATAATTACTGAGCTTATGAATTTTGAAATAACAATATATCTCAATATGTCTTAATTTATTGTAAAAGAAACGTCCATATGACTTGTTGTACCTATTTGTTACTTGTACCCTTTGATTTAGGTATCTTCTATCGTATCTTCTAAAGGAGCCTCTAATAGGTCCTCTAACTAGATTATGCCACATAGAATGGTTCTTTTGCTGTATTCTTTTGATGGTTTCAAAATTGTTTATTAAGTTGTTTTCTACTTTTTTTCCCTTGACAAAAACTATTATTATACTTGATTTTGAGGATTGCCCATATTCAAATCTTAATCCAATCTTGTTTTTATCCATTTCATTGTGAGGCAATTAGCATTTGCAATTTTTTATCATTGTCACGGAACTTATTAAATCTCAAATCAATTGAGTTAGATAAATCATCTAACCTTGATCTTAGATTACTTATTTCTTCTCTTAGTTCACTGTTCTCCTTTTCTAAATTATTTTGTCCAAGATATAGGTTCACATTATCAATTTCCAAAGCTTCCCTATTGGTTTTTAACATGTTAATTTCTTTTGCCAATTCTTCATTTATAGGAACTAATTGATCTCTTTCTTCCTTTAAATCCTTTATTTCCCTATTATTCTTGGTTAGTTTTGTGTCTGCCTTTTCTAGTGCTTTTAACAATTTTTTGATTTGTTTACATACACTTTCAGACATATAATCTTTAGAATAAGAGATTACCTCAAATAGTGCCATTAAGCACAAATTGGCTTCTTCTCATCATCTAATCTATCTTTTATTCATTCTCTAATTCATCTAGATCACTCCATGTAGCTAGTAGTAACTTTTGCTTCTTCTTATATTTCCCCTTCTTGATCAAAACAGGATATTCGCATTTGATATGTCCAGGCTTTTTGCACTCGTAACATATGATTTCTTTCTTTTCTTTTTTATATTTCTTCATATCCTTTCCTTTATAGGTCTTACTTGCATCATTCTTATTAGAGACTATGTGCTTAAAAAATCTTTTCTTACCTTGCCTCTTGATCATTGTGTTTAATTTTCTTGCAATGAGTGTGACATCATCTTCATCATCACTTTCACTTTATGATTGAATCAGTGTCAAGTGTTTGAGCTTCAAAGGCTATTCCCTTTTTATTTGTATCTTCTAGTACAATTTTCGATTTAAGAAAATCAACTTCATAAGCCATTAGTTTGCTTCTTAGTTGACTAAGCGTCAATTTCTTTGTGTCACAAGCCTCCTCTATTGCAATTTTCTTTGCATTTCAGGCTTTTGGAAATACTCTTAGCATCTTTTGTACCAAATTTCCATCATCTATTTTCTTACCCAAGGATGAAAGTTTATTAGTAATGGTAATGAATTTGCTAAATGATTCCTTGATTCCTTCGCCAGGAAAAATATGAAATGTCTTATATTGTTGCATGAATGAGTTAATTCTGATTTCTTTGATAGTGTCAATTCCTTCATATGTTTGTGCTAATGTATCCCATATTTCTTTAGTTAAGCTGCAAGAAGAAATTAAATAAAATTTAGATTGAGTAATAGCAGATAGAAGAAGATTCTTAACCTTGGAATTCAATTTTTCTTTTGTGATGCCATTGTTGAATGTGATAATTTCGAAAACTTTTTGCATCTCCTTTTCCAATGATTTGCCAAGTTTGATAATCAAATGCCTTAACATATATTCCCATTATGAATTTCCAACAAGAGAAATTAGCGTATTAAAGAAAGGTGCCTTTCCTAGTTATATGGTAAAGCTACCATTTCCATTATATTTAGCCATGATCTTTGAACTCTAGTGATATTAGAGCTAATCTCTAATACAAATGTAGATCCCAATTAAGAAACTAAGAGGAGGGAAGAGGGGAGAATTAGTTACTTTCTAAAATTTTAAGAGAAGAAGGTTTTAGAAAGATAAACCCCTTAACTACTTAAGCATTTAGCTTTAATAAGGTACACAAAAATAAAAGAGCAGGGGTAGAAAATCAAGCAAATGAATTATAGTGCTTCAACCTTATGCCTCCTATACTTTTTCAGCTCCACCACTAAGGACCTAGTTCACCTTACCAAAGTTGTTCCACTATCCATTTTTTAAAATCATAACTTTGAGAGATTTACAACCACAAGATCTTGTGCTCCGACTCACTTAGCTTCACTCTAGGCTAATCACTTAGAAGTATAGAGATTACATAAGTCTTTCCCAAATACACACACTAGGCACACAAAGAAATAATAAGGTAATAATACAATTGGATTCTTGACAAATAAGAACAAAAAGAAAAATTTGTAAATGAGCTTTGGATTGATCTTCTATTCTTGTTATATAAGAAGGATTTTGAAAAA
The DNA here is from genome assembly GCA_024138015.1 of Lumnitzera littorea. NCBI lineage: Eukaryota > Viridiplantae > Streptophyta > Magnoliopsida > Myrtales > Combretaceae > Lumnitzera > Lumnitzera littorea. Next base: position 68,041,463 of record JAMXBB010000008.1, read on the forward strand.
TTCACTACAACACTTATGATTATTCTCTTGTTATGTGCCATCTTTAAATCGATGAGTCTTTATATACTAAAGCTTCAAATGGTTAGGAACTTGAAGTATGGAAGGTCAATCAAAATTTATTCTCTATCTCTTATTCGTAACTTTAGAAAGTATATAATAATCTTGCTTGATTTTTCCTTTTGGATCAAATTTTCTAGCCTTCTATTTTCATTTCAATGATCCTTCCCTTAAAGTCACATGCTATGAGCTAGATCCTAAGAAGTGAATATCTTTTCCTTTTCAAAAAGCTTTGACTATGCTATTAGGAAGGTAATCTTTTCCTTATTTTTTTACTTCTTATTTTCATGATAAGTCTTCTAGAATAATTTGATTACTGTCCTTCTTTATTTCTTAATCATCTCTAAGTCTAGAAATTTCATCAATTTGATAAGATTTGGAAAAAATATTTTGCAAAAAAAAAAAAAAAAAAAGTTTGCAAATATTTGACTTTGATTTAATTTAGTCCCTATGGATTTTTATCCTTCTTTATGGAATGTATTGAATTCATTTCCCAAATATATTCAATAGATGGAACTAGGTCTTCTTTCTATCTTGAAGGATTCTTAACTTGCCCTACTCTAGTTTGCAAGATAGTTTTATTCAATACATTTTCCTATTACCTGTAAGTGGACCTTCTGATGCTTCCTCTAATTGACCTTGAGATAGATATTAGAATTGGTAGTTTTGACTTGTCTTGTTTTTGTACATTGAAATATATAAATATACACATACATATATCCCTTTTTGTTATCATCAAAACATATGAAGAGGACTTAACAATCAAAGTCTTTGGTTTCAAATTAGGGCTTCCAAATTCATTTTAAGGTTTTAAATTTCCAATTTTATCTTATGTAAGTATACACACACACACACACACACATACACAATGAAATTCATATGCATGGCACAAAAATGTAATTTCGTTGATTTTGTATTTTAATCAGTTTAATTAGATCAATTTAATGTTGTATAATATTGCACATATTTTAATGTATGCAATTAAAACTATTATACATATACATACACATATAAGCACCATTTTCATGTGTAAAGGGGTAAAATAGTAATTTTATTAACTCACTGCTTAAATTAGTTTAATTTAAGTAATTGTTATTATTTAGAGATATCTTTAATTGTTCAATATCAAATATGTGATTTAACAAGGCTTGGGTTAAGTTTACTTTTTTAGGGTTTTCTTTATGTTTACGGTTTAATTTAGGGTTTTACTTCTAAGGTTTGGGTTTAGAGTTTATATATGGTTATACGTACTTGGTTTTCAAGGTCTTCGTATGCAATTAGAGTTTTCAAATTTTAAATTGAGGTTTTTCATGTTTGTTTTAAGATTTCATCTTAAATTTTTTTTTCAGTTTTAATTCCTTTGGTCTTGAGCTAGAGAATATCTATTGGTATTTAAGTATACATCTATATCTAAACTGCAAAATTTACGAGGGATGGTCATGTGCATGACCTTTGGTACATACTCTCATTCCTTATTCGCTTGGCTAAACTTGCTTCTCATTTTTTATACGAAACATTTTAATTTATCATAATACTTCCTAAGGTGAACTCATGTTAGGCTTTAGAACCCACAATTAGTTTGGTTCATTTCAATTTTTAAACCTATAAAGCTCCCTTAAGATAATGAAAGAATTAAAAGTGCATATAGAAAAAGAAAGTTTCAACTTGATTTTGATAACTCTTGAGTTGCAAATTTTCCAATTTTTTCAAAAATTCAAATAATAAATTAAGGCCAATTAAAGTCTCATTTGAAACTACAATTAGTCTAAATTGACTATTATTTAAAATTTTTAAATTGAACTTTTCCCCAAAGTATATTGTAGAGATCTTATTTTTGCTCCGCCATGGTTCTAGAATTTCTTTTAGGTAGGGAAAAAGGCTCTTAATTAAAAAATACAACAAAATAGAGAACATTGAAAAATATAAACAAATTCAAAAACTCAAAATATTACAAAAATTGGAAATTTTAGAAAAGTACAAAAAAAATAAAAAATGGAAAATATAAAAATTAGAAAATTCAAAAAAATAAAAAATAATAAAAAGTATAGAAAAAGANGGATGCAAATAAGTTTGCTCAAAGTTTTCCTTTAAAAAATTCTCCTTGTATAGAAATATAGGGCATAGGCTAACAGTTTATATAGTTATGTGCATGAAATTACATAAAGGAGATTAAGGTGCAAATAAGTTTGTTCTATGCTTTCCTTTAAAAGATTCTGTTTATATAGCAAAATAAGGCATAGGCTAATAGTCCATATAATCATGTACATGAACTTACATAAAGGAGATTAAAGTTCGATTCTCATGGTAGGTGATTGGTGCCTTCATTTTTATTTATTTATTTTTTGCTTTAAATTGCCACATGTCGACTTATCATTAGCTGACAAAGTTATTTTCTTTCTTTTTCTCCTTGATTCCCACATTTTCTCGTGCTTGACCAACTTAGATAGGTTACTTTCAAGCTCCTTCTGATTCTTTTTTTTTTTTTTTTTGCAATTTCACCAAAAAAAAAAAGAAAAAAAGAAAATTGGAATAATACAAAAAATGGAAAAATTAAAGAAAAATACAAAAAACACATAAATAAGAAAAAGAATAAAAAACAATAAATAGCTTAGAAGTAGGATGTTTAATTTGCCAATGTTTTGGTATCTTTTTGTTTAGTCCATTAAGTGTTTGATTGGATGCAAATAAGTTTGCTCAAAGTTTTCCTTTAAAAAATTCTCCTTGTATAGAAATATAGGGCATAGGCTAACAGTTTATATAGTTATGTGCATGAAATTACATAAAGGAGATTAAGGTGCAAATAAGTTTGTTCTATGCTTTCCTTTAAAAGATTCTGTTTATATAGCAAAATAAGGCATAGGCTAATAGTCCATATAATCATGTACATGAACTTACATAAAGGAGATTAAAGTTCGATTCTCATGGTAGGTGATTGGTGCCTTCATTTTTATTTATTTATTTTTTGCTTTAAATTGCCACATGTCGACTTATCATTAGCTGACAAAGTTATTTTCTTTCTTTTTCTCCTTGATTCCCACATTTTCTCGTGCTTGACCAACTTAGATAGGTTACTTTCAAGCTCCTTCTGATTCTTTTTTTTTTTTTTTTTGCAATTTCACCAAATTAATTGTGAAGTCATGAATTAAACTTAAAGTGCTTTTAATCCATATGAATATCATGTCTAAGTACAATCATTTAAGGGGTCAAAATGGCAATTGAAAATTGAAAAAAGCTTAAATTCATAGATAAGTTACTTTCGAGCTCCTTTTGATTCCTCTTTTTTTTTTTTTGCAATTTCACCAAATTAATTATGAAGTCATGAATTAAACTTAGAGTGCTTTTGATCCATACAAATATCATGTCTAAGTATAGTTATTTAAGGGGTTGAAATGGCTTTTGAAAATTAAAAAAACCTTAAATTCATGGATTTTCTCCCAAAATGATTTTGCATGAATCAAGCTTGAACAATGAAAATCAAAGCTTCTGATTGGTATTTCAAGCAAAAGTGTACATATAAGGATTGCATTTGAATATTCATTTCAGCTAAAATTAACTGAAATCATATCAAAATTGGATCAACTCATATTAAATTCAATGGTGAGATTGGACTTTTTGTGTTTTTTTGAGCTCGAATAAGTATGAAAAGGGGTTTGTAGATTGCATTTCAATGTTAGCTCTCATTAAAAAGCTCCAAAACACACCTAGGAGAACAATTCGAGCTCCCTTACTCCCTAGTAGATTGTCCTTACTTCATCTTTAAAATTGCTTGAGCTTAGAACTTCTTAAGCAAGAGTAACCATATAGTCAACATCCATATGCTCTAAGCTCTCGAATGTAACCACTATTTCTCTCTGCTATGGCCTCTCAAATTGTAACTAATCAAACCCTAAGCTCTACTACAAAAACCTGCTACCACCTTGCAAAACTACCCATATCCATGCATCCTCACCCTAAACTAACACCATAAGATGACTCGCTACCCTTTGAAACCCTACATCCAATGCATCTCCTCACTTTAACAACTACCATAGTGGCTTAGGTAACCTCTTTCTTTGTAACTCTAGTGACTACCATGCACCACCCATAAAGCTAATGCAAAACGGCATGACACCAACTCTAGACTCATTTTCATCAATCAGTTTGTCATGAAAGTAGATCCCCCCACTTAAAATAGCCATCGAAACCATTGCTATCATCAACCCCAGCCGCTACTATCTTCCCCTCCTCTAGTCTCATGTGTACTACATGTGATCAAATTAGATGAACCTAAACCTACACTTATCCATGTCTTGCCCTGTGCTTTGACCCAAATTCAACCTAAGTAGGTTTCTTCCTTTTCTTTTATTAATCTATTTTCTCTAAATAAATATAAAGAAAAATAAAAAAAAGAAAAATTTTCTTTTTAGAATTTCAAAAAGGTTTATTTTATCTAAGAAAGGAAAGAAAAGGTTTTTCTATTTAGATATTTTCTTTTGTAAAGTGTTATAACAAACTTTCATTTTTTACTAATGTAAATAAAATATTCAAAATTAAAAAAAAAATTGTAAAGCCTACAAGTTTTCGTGTTTAAAAGTGGATTCAAATAAGAAAGTCAATGAATAATCCTTAGAATTACTCAAATATATTGATAAAAACCTTGAATGGAACAAATGAAACCCTAAATAGTAAGCCGGAAAACTCTAAAAGAAGTAAAACCTTAAAAACCCTAATACATAGGAAACCTTAAAACGTTAACAAAACCTTAGAAGGTTTACTAAACTGTAATTAGGTGACCAAAACTTTAGTACAACGAAGAAGTCCTAATTATATAATTAAATAATTCGCTAAAAGTAATCAGATTCATCAATCACCCAAAAACCCTAGGTTTCGACATGATTAATTAATCTATTCATATAAATTAATTGATATGACTCCACTTCTATTTTATTTTATTAGTATTATTTAATTTCTATTTTAATAGAATACTTTTAATTGTTTCTCATTATTAAGAAAAGGCAACAAAAAAAATCCTTACCAATTTCAATTATAATAGCAATTCACTAGAAATAACTAAAAAAGAAAAAGACTTACTCCAAAATAGACATGAGAGTTTCTTCTCATCTGGCTCCTTACGAATGAAACAATTCAATTTTAATTAAAAAATTTAATTGAGTGTAGATGCAATTCAATAACTATAAATGGAAACAAAACCTTAGGCACACGTATGGAACCCTTGAACCAACTAAATTAAAGTAACATAACATAACACTGAATAGGCTTAATCGTACTTAATCGCGATTAATTACCTTAAGTATACCTTAACTCATGACCAACTCTCATTATATTTTACTTAGTAACAAGTCAAACCTAATTAAAGACCGAGGCATAAGAATTAAAAGAGTATAAAAAAGACAATGTCTTTTAAGCAGACAAAATCCTACCCCATTTGGCATAAAGGCAAGAAGTACAATGGTCCCCAAAAGAGGCCATGTACTTAAGAAAACACTCTAAAAAACCTCTCAAAATCATTCACCACTCTACTAAAGAAAACACCCCTCTCGCCACTCTACACACTCTACCGCCAAGCCTTCTAACTCTACCACCAAATCACCAACCACAAAGCACCACATGACCCTCATACATTCTCCCTCACCACAAACATACACCCACACCATTCCCCAACCCTAATCTATTAGCCTTCATTGGGAAAAGAAGGAGGAATACTTCTAACTCCAATAAAGTGACTAAACTTAGTTTTCCTTGTTTTTTCCTTAAGGTTCATGTTAATATCTTACACTTTAGGCACATATACTTTCATGTCCATCCATATCCTAAAAGCTTAAAGTAAGGTAGTATAGTATAAGTCAAAGTAGTGAATAAACAAGGCTCATTGATTAGGGTATTAACACCAACAAATAGGGAAATTAAGTAACTAGTAAGTTTTAGGGTCAAACCACCAAGAAAAGTCCTAAACCTCCACCTTGCATAGCATGCTGCCCCCTTCATGGCTCATACCCCTCTCGTCGTCATATTGTTATGTAATGATAATGGCTTAAAATAAGTAGAAATATGGTTTTTATTAAGGGAAAACACCCTAGAACAAGTGTTACATGAAAAAGATGAATAAAGCCCTAGAAAACCCTACTAGATTGTCACTAAGGGTATGCATAACAGGTTGAAAATTTTGATTTATTTGTATAATGACATAATTGATTAGTGTTCAGTATGGTTTAAGAGTTGATTAACCAAGTTGAGTAAGGGAGTGATGAGTTAAGCCCTTAAACTAGCTTAATTGGTAATTAGAGACTTAAAAATGGTATTAAAGTCCTCATAAGGATTTGTACCCTTAGTAAAAGTAGACCAAACTTAAGGCTTTTAGTAGGCTTAAGCCTAAAATGATAAGTGAAATTGGGCTTAAGGACCTAAAATGCAAAATAAGCCCAGAAAGCCCTAAAAGACCCAAGACTAAGGCCCCATAACTAAATGACCGGATCTAAACTCTATTTTAAAAGGCTCCTAAAATGATATACAAGAAGCCCATTAGGCCCTAAGCCTACCCAAGACATCTTCTGTAGGCCCCTTAGTAAATTAAGACCTTAAACTAATAAAAAAAGCTCATTTAGGCTCACAAGAGTAATATTGAGGCCTAAATTGGAAGCTATGAAATTTAGGTAGAAAATTTAACTTAGAATACCTAACTAAAAGCCCAAAAAGTTAAGTGTATGGCCTAATACCAAAAACTAAGCCCAAAGCCCAAAAACAAAACCCAAACCTTAAGTGGTTAAATTAACACCTTGGACCAACGAACTTAATAGGCCTAAACCAAAACTTGACCAACCTAAACATTTAGAACAGACCTCACAAAATGAAAAAACACTCAAAGACAATAATAAAAGACTACAAGATCATTAAAAATGGACTGAAAACAAAGAAACTACGACCAAAATATGAAAACAGTTAAGACGGGAAGTTAGGACGAAGAGTGGATAGTTAGTATAAGTAGGATACTTCTATACCTTAATCGTATTCTTCAAGTGACTTGAAACTTGAGATTGACGTAGTCAAGGATTATTGGGATTACGAGACTCTATGGCTGAGTGAGAATACCAACTCCTATCTTATCATTGTATTTGCTTGTAGTGTAGTGCACCAGCTAAGTATTTCTATGGAAAATTGTTGTACTTGGGGGAATTGGGATTCTTGCATGTGCTTATACTTGATTTCGATTTCTTGATAAAACAACATAATATATCGAAATCGAGAACTGCTTGCCGCATTAGCTAATAGGAATTTGGAGTATCTGTTATATTTTGGTTGGTCACTTGTAAATCAGATTAATAAGTATTCAATTTTTAAAATAAAATCAACCATACATTGCATGTTATTACAATATTATAAAAAGGCATCAGCATGATGCAGTTAAGGCAAGAACTTGTTGTGCAAGTATGTCGTACGAGTACGTCGTATGATACAACATCATATAATAATAATAATGGATCCAACATGTATAATACTTATTAATCCAGTTTAAAAGTGATGTTGTATAATAATAATATGCATGTTAGATCCATTATTATTATTATATGATGTTGTATTGTACAATATGATCTTCCCTCAACCTTTGGGAATTACTTAGATTTAGGAAGTTTCACCCTCTGCTTGAGGCTAAACCATATCTGCTACTTTTGATCTACCATGAGAACTGATATTTGGATGAAAGATGTAGAGACTCGAGTTCTAGCGTAACTAAATACTTTCCAACCTAGGCAATGATAGGCACAAAACCATGTTTTATACAGTCATCGGTAAGCTATATATGATGATTGCATTCCATATGCTTATTGCATTGAATGAGTGTTTAAATAACTTGCTTACAAATTGCTAATTGATAGGATAAAAAGGTTACTATCTAAGCAATTTTAGCTTATCCCCTTATAGTTTGTTGTTGCAGTAAGATTTATGGTTAGAGCGGCCGCGAGATGCTAAAGGTTGGTACTATTGGCTTTGGGGTTACTAGAGGGAAGAAGAGAGTTCAAGTAGACATCTATATGTTATGGGACTCTTTAGAGTCTATTTTATCTTTTAATATTTTGAGTAGCTTGGACTACTAGTACTATTTTATGGTAGTTTGTATGACTTATTTAAGGAACATTTACCCTTGTTAATGTACACTAAATTTACTAATAACAATTTAGTTTATATTTAATGCTCTATTATTTGCTTAATATGAGTCACTTAGTAGTAAATAGGGTTGTGTAGATATCTTGTGTAGTGTGTCAAAGGTTTCTTATCAACAGTGGTACTTGATCTTGGATCTTCCTATAATACACAGCTGTGCTACCACAACTTGGTCGTCCCTCTAGTTGTGACAAAAATTCATTTTCAAAAAATATATAATAAAAACACTTTTTATACCTAAAACAAATCCTCAAAATAATAAAAATAAAAAAAGTTTTATCATTTAGAAAATGTTTTCAAAAAATAAAAATCATCAATAAACCCTTTTCCAAATTAAGGTCTCCTTTAGAGTTTATTTTTTAAAAAAAAAAATTGTTCCAAAAATTAGGACCCTTTAGTGTTTTTTCTTAAATAAAATTAAATGAGTGAAAAAGAAAACCCATCTATTTTCCAAAAATAAAAATATCAACAGCCTAAAGTTTTACAAAACAAGCTATGAAAGTCTATTCTCGACTAACGGGTATGTAAGTATTTATAACAAACTACAAAGTAACTTAAAATATGAAAAGTTTTATTTTCCCCTTCTTGTAAATAAATAAATTCAATTTTTGAATTTCTCCTTCTTTTCAAAAAATAAAAATATTCCCTTCTTTACTTGTAAATAAAAAAATAAAATAATATAAAGTAAAAAAATACTAAAAATGATCAAACATATTTATTTTTTGATAAATTGGTATTTTAAAGAATAAGTCTAAATTTGGAAGGTTTAAGTGGTATTTGTTTATGGTTTAATAGGTTAATCCTCCAACTCAATATCCTTAGTTTTCAAAATTGATTTTCTCGTAGATTAGTGGTTAAGTTAGGATCAGCCTACTCAGTCAATTCAATCCTAACCTTTTCTCAACCCTGGTCAGGTAGTAACTCCACATGTCTTTTTTAACCCTTAAAGAAGATTAAAATTTCCTTGATTCCTAGTTGATGGTTAATATTAAACGTATAGGGTTTAATATTAATTAGGTTAAGGAAAATAAAATTGAAAATTGAGACTAGATAGGATGGAAACTCCATTAGGGACATCAAGAGGGTTAATCACTTAAACCTTCTAAAATTGTTTTTCTTTTCCAAAATACTCATGTTTAGTTTTAATTTCTTGTAAATATTTTTACCTGTAAATAGTTATAGATACCTTTTATTGCAATTAGCTTTTTACAAGTCATTTCTTCAATTTATGTTGGGTTCTGGTGGGGGGTATGTCAAATCCAAGCATCCTAGAACCTTAGGATGGGATACAATTGTATAAGTTCTAGGTGCTGTGGTACAACTAATGCTCAAGGTTGATTAGGATACCTTACATAGACTTCAATGTGATCAACAAATCATTTCTTTGAGAATGTGTAAGGTCATTAAACTTAAGGACCTTTAGAACCTACACTAATTGCATTCACAAACCTTTTCCAAAAGTTGGCAAATAACCATAGTGTAGCAAATTGAAAAAGGAAAGGATTGTAACCATTGAGTTTCCTTGCTTATTCCTTATAAATAATTCTTTTTGTAAAATATTTCTTGTATTTTTTTCCATGTAACATGCTACTCTTATAAAATATCGCTGTAATTTCATGTAAATAGAATTTTTTTTCTTTTTAAAAGAAATGGATAGTTATTCTTTCACATGATCTTTCTTTAAGGAAATTCACATTCATCAACCTTTGGAGCTTTGAGTAATGCTCAAGAAATTGTTTTAGCTCAGACCAATAGAAGACTATAAATTAGGCCCATCCTATTACTAGCCAAGATGCAAGTTAATCACTATAGTCTAAGCCTTAGCTCATTTTTTGGGATACTAAAGTGTCAACTTTCTATTTTGGCCCACATCATTTAAGTCCGACTGTTGAAGAATACTCACATTTGTTGAAGATTCCCATCAATGAAAATGGATGGGATGTTGTTGATATTATAGCCGGGCCTGTAGAAATTCTCAATGAATTCTTGGGGCTTCACAAGTCTAAAATATGTAAGATTTAGGTTGGTTAGAGTAGGATAATTATCTAAGTAGACAATCCTTTTTTAGGTTACAACCCCATTTAGTTATAAGCAAGAGTTTTTTTTTTTTTTTTTTTTTACAAATCTTAAAGCGTAGTAGTAATACAAAATTAATGCCTAAACCTTAACAACCTTTGGGTCCATTTTGTTTACTAATAGGGTATTCCACATACATCACAAGATGGCAGAAATAGTGACCTAAATTTTAGAAGGAAAGTCCTACATCCTGACTCTATTGGCTTAACAAATCAACTTGCTCAATTTGGAGAACCAATATGACACTACTCATGGTTTGGTTTGTTATCCATGTACAAGACTGCAAACTTGATTTCTCCTATGTGGAACATACTTAAAAGATAATTATACTTATGCCGTCGCTACCACAATCGAGCTTCTTAAGGAATTTGACACTTATTATTGGGTCAAAGCATTTCAAAAATTCCATATTGAAGACATCTCCTAGTTTGCAAGATGGATAAAGACACCTAACATTAGGAAGAGGAAGAAGTTGGAGGATGAGCTAGAAGAACTATATTTTAGGGTTTCATTTTATAATCAAATAGAAAAGTTTGAATAATGTATTTGCTAACTCCCTTCTTTGCATTCACGTACCATTCATCTTTCACATTTGCATATTTATTTTATTTTATTTCCTTTGAAAGGACAAAGAAAGGAAAAAGAGAGGAAAGGGAAAAGGCACAAAAATATATATATAAATAAAAAACAATGAAAGAACCATTTTGTTGATAAGGGATTTTGGACATGGGTCCTCTAGGCCTAAGCCAGCCTGTTTGGGCCTTGATTTAACCTAATTAAGCCTAAGACAGAAGTGATCTACTAACACCTAACCTGATTTGTCTATTGACCAACCTACTTGAAGAATCTCTAAACAAGCACTTGACATCCTTTAACGATTGACCTAGTGACAAGATGGTCATAAGACAAGTTGATAAGGCTCCGAGACTTAGTCAATAACCATCGCCTTATAATCTTAAAACGCACTGGCTTACACATTCTCACTATAGAGATCCAATGGATGTGCCAATGCATTGAACATGCTCTTAGATTTCTAAGGGCCCTCCACTATAAATAGCCCAAGCACTCCAATAGTAAGGCACCATGAATTCTTTGCGCACTAGGCCTACTCTAAGCTCTCTATGTCTATGTGTTTACTCTTTTATAATCAAATACTGACTTAAGCATCGAAGTAACCACGCTAGATGACACCTTAATGCCCCTCACTGTGTTCTCCTTTACAAGCATTCACATGCTCACATAAAGTCCAATTACCTTACTCTCTATCGACATAATCTTACAAATGACACTTTTCATTTGATTTCTTCTTTTAGCCTTTTTCAAATTTTTATAAGGTTAATTACACCACTTCAAGTTTTTCATAAGCTCTCAATGTTCTTATTAAGTTACTTCATAGGATCCGCTTGTTGAAATTGCGATCGGTCCCTTTCTACTTTTTGTAATTTTCTCTATCACTACCTTATTAGATTAACCTTCATTCTTAAATCCAAACTCTTGGTCTATCTTTGTCCTTTTTTCAATAAGATAATTATTTTCTGGAATTTCGTTTTCCTTTGTCATATAATTATTACTTCTTCCCCTTTATTTTATTCTCCTTCAAGTTTTCTTTTTTTCTTCCTTGTTGAGTGCTACCTTTCTTCTAGTCTCTATTCTCATGTCAAGAATGGTCCATCCCTACCTTTTATAATTCATTTGAAAATTAAGGTCTTTTAGATGTGAATAAAATACTTTTTTAGTCATGAACATGTGAACAAAAAAATGTTTTTTTCTTCAATCCTTATTTGTTTCTTGAATCTCTCTCTCTCTCTCTCTCTCTCTCTCTCACACACACACACACACAAAGAAGAGAGAGGTTGTTAATGTTTACAAATTATTGTTGAATTTGAGATAACCCAAGGAGTAGAAAGAAGAGCCCCATAAAATAGTCTAATCTAAACATGAACCTTGACCCTCAGCTCAACCTAAATCTTTTGCTCAATAAGACAAGACCAAACACAAACCTTCAACATAGGTAGCTAAGTTTACATAAAATCTTAGCCCATCCCAAACATGAACCCTAATCTATTTGAAACACAAAACTAGATAGAGCCATAGTCTCAAACATAAGAAAGCCTAACTTTAAAAAAAAAAAAAATAGGCAATTTAGAACTCCTCTACCTAGCCTACTTAACCTTGAAGAATTGTGCCCATATCAAGATCAAGCACAAAAAGGAGCAAACAAACGAAGGAGCATCTAGCCTGCAAGTTTAGGGCAACCGCTTTCTTAGGCGTAGGCATATTTTAGAGGCATATTAGTCAAATTGGGGTAAGTAGACATAAGATAAAGATAACATTTATGTAGGTGCCGTATAATATATCAAGAGAGGGGTGGATTGATATCTTTTACAAAAATGAAAATTTTTTTATTTTTAAAACAACTCTTGATATAGATTTGTAGATGAACATACGAACCCAATATCACACATAACTAAGGAGTGGGTTCGGGCCATGAGATGGCTCGAAAGGTAAATGGTAGTCAAGGATGAGTAAGGGTTCCCATGTACTGACGATGGATATGAGATACCAATGCCTCATATAAGCTCGGGTTACACTTGATATAATACACAAGTATGACCAAAGGTCACTCGCCACTAATCCACGCTCAAATGGGCTAAATAAGAGTAGCTTAAGAGTAAGTAAAAGGACACTTAGCTCAAGAGAGAGTAAAAGTTCAGAGTATTCTCCGTATGTTGATTCTTGTGGCTATTATAATATGCAAGTATTTATAATACCCAATTAGGGTAAGTCCTAAATTACAGAAATGTATCCCTATTAGCTAGGCAAAAAGGAGAATAATTTACAAGGGAAGCATGTAATCATGTAAAAAAAAATATCTTTTATTAGAAAGGACAATACGGATGTCAAAGAGGACAACACGTACATAATTTCATTCACTCTATGGTCTCAATAATACTACGAGCCGAGTAGGGGTAGCTATGATTAAGTTTGGTCGGCATCGGTAGTTTGACAATTGTAATTGTTAAGGCTGGATAAGGGTTGGCTTAAGGATGACTCACATTTGGATCGGCCTCAAATGGTCAACTCCTAACAATTTTTTATCTCGGTCTCGGCACTATGGGGATGGTTGTATCCTAATTTGGTGCTTAGACTAGTGTGTTACGAAGAGGTTGGCTTAGCATGTCAGATGATCACTTCGATAGTTCCTTAGATGGTGTGGAGAGTGAAGTAGCTCAATAGGTCAAACTAGGGTAAACACTGCTCTTCGGTGCTTAACTCATCTTGGATAGCTCGACGAACTATCTAACAAAGCCCTCAGGTTCAGGAGCGTATGATTAGTCCTTGATCTCTATCATCCCCTCTGGATTGTTTGAGATTTGTGATCAAATCTGGTTCTGCTCCAGGTTGCTCATCCTTGAGAGTGTAAGGCTAGAGATTGGCAATGTTGAAGGAGTTCAAGACTCCATATCCTTCAGGTAATTCAATCCTGTAGGCATTAGGATTGGTCTTTTCAAGTACTTTAAAAGGTCCGTTGGTTCTGTGAGATAACTTGCTCTTCCTTAAGTTTGGGAATTGTTCCTTATTGAGATATATCCAGACTAAATCACCTGGTTGAAACTCTCTCTTCCTCCATCCTTAGCTTCACTTTATGAGCTTAGTATTAGCTCAACTCAATTGCTTTACAACCTTTTGGTGCATGGCTTTGATGGCCTCAACTCTTTCTGTAGCTAGCCAGTCATCATCAAGTCTCAGTTGAGGTGCTTAGTCCATTGAGAGCTTAGGGTTAAACCATAGGTGGCCTCAAATGGAGACATGTTTGTTACGTTGTGGGCAATCCTATTGTTGGCGAACTCAATGTTTGGCAAACACAGATCCCAATCGGCCATGTTTCGTCTGACAATAACCCGCAACAAAGTTCCTACGATTCTATTGACAACCTCATTTTATCCATCGATTTGTAGTTGGTAGGATGTACTATACAATAGCTTGGTTCCCATTCGCCTTCATAGCGTCCTTCAAAAGTGGCTTATGAACTTTGGGTCTCGATAAAAAACAATGGTTTTGGGAACTCCATGTAGTTTGATTACTTCCTATAAGAAAAAAAAAAAAAAAGAGAGAGATAATTAAAGCGTTGTTAGTTTTGACACAAGGCACAAAATGTGCCATCTTACTAAATTGATCCACAACCACCATGATAGAGTCTTTCCTTCGAGGTATCCTCAATAATCCTAACATGAATTACATACTTAGCTCGAACCATGGTTTGGTTAGGACGGGAAAGGGTAGATAATGTCCTTGCTCAACTTGGCTTTTTACTTTTTGGTTAGTCACACACTTTTCCAATATTGACTGCACATCTCTCATCATTCTTGGCTAAAAGAATCTTAAGGATAGTACCTGATGGATACAGTGCTGGCTAAAGTATCTTGTCAATCCTCCTCCATGCACCTCACACATGAGTAATTCTCTTATGGAATTGGTCGAGATACAAAGTCTCCTCTTCCTAAATAAGTATTCGTACTCCTTGTGATAGTCATCCATTGTCCATCCTTCCTTACACCGAGCATAGATAGGACCAAAATGTGGATCTCAACATACATATTCTTTATTGTTAAAAAACCAAGTAGCCTTGTTTGCAGCTCAATCAGGAAGATATGTTGTCTCGATAAGGCGTTAGCCACTACGTTGTTCTTCCCATTTTTATATTTCCCATGAACTTAACTTATTTGGCTTGTCTCCGAGATAACTAGGGTTGGCTCTTCAAATATCTTAAGGATTCATGATCGGTGTAGATCACAAATTCCTTAGGTAGTAGATAGTGCTTCCATACCATTAGGGCTCAGATTAAGGAGTAGAACTCCTTGTCATAGATAAAATAGTTGAGTGTAGCTTTTTGAAGTTTCTCGCTAAAGTAAGCAATAAGTCAACCTTCTTACATCAGTATAAGACCTATGCTTAGTCTGAATCCATCACACTCTACTTCAAACACTTTATCAAATCTTAACAGAGCTAAGAAGGGGGCTATAGTCAACCTTTCTTTCACCTCTTCAAAACTCCTCTTCTCTTTCTCTCCCTATAGGAATTCAACGCTCTTCCTTGACACTTCCGTAAGTAGGGCCGCAATCATATTGAAATTCTTTATAAATCTATGATAAAATGATGCCAAGTTGTGGAAACTTCTCATGTCCGCTAAATAGGTTGGTACAGGCCATTCTAAGATCGCTCTTATTTTCTCATCATCAACTTGAATGCCACCTCCACTCACAACAAACCCCAAGAAAATCACCTTAAGTTGGTAAAAGTTGCATTTCTTTAGATTAGCGTAGAGTTGTTTAGCTCGAAGTTTTATAAAGACTATTTGGAGATACTCCTGGTAAGTCTCCAGGTCAGGGTTGTATGCTCAAAATAAACTACAACAAACTTTCCTATTAATTCTCGAAGCACATGATTCATTAAGCACATATATGTACTCGGTGCATTAGACATTCCAAATGGCATTATAAGCAATTCATATAAACCATGTCGTGTCTTGAATGCAGTCTTCCTTTCATCACCCTCATGGATTCGAATCTGATGGTGTCCAGATTTAAGGTCAATCTTGGAGAACACTTTTGCTTTGCTTAATTCATCTAACATGTCACCAAGCCTGGGAATAGGATACCTATACTTGATGGTGATTCGATTAATCACTCAACTATCCACCTATATCCTCCAAAAACCATCTTTCTTTGGCACTAATAAGGCTGGCACTGCACAAGGACTAAGGGACTCAGATACATACCCCTTCTACATCAACTCATCTAACTGCTTCTGTAGCTCCGCGGCCTATTCAAGATTCAGCCTATAGGCAGACTTATTTGACAATGCAGTTCTTGGCTATAAGTTAATTGCATGTTTAATGCCTCAGATGGACGGTAGGCCCTCTAGTAACTTATCTAAGAATAAATCGGCGAACTCTTCCAGTAATGTTTTTACCTCAACGAATTACTCCCTCTCCTCGAACCTCATCTCCAGCATCCTTCAAACCAGGAGATAGGTTGGTCCTTCGAGCTCCATTTCTCTTTTTAGTTTGACTCAAGTCATCATCAAAGCCTCTTTCTTCAGGGTTCAGCTAAGCTAGGACTGCATGACCTTTACTTGCTCGACAGTCATAGGACTCAATTTCATCCTTCTTCCTTCATGCTCCACAGAATATGTATTCTTTCTTCCATCATATATAATTGCTCGATCAAACATCCATGGTTGTCCAAGTAGAATGTAGGATGCACTCATGGGTAGCATATCACAGAGCACTTTGTATCAATATTTGCCAATGCAGATTGGCATGAACACCTATTTGTTTACCTATAGAGCTCTTTTATCACTAAGCTAATGAAGCTTATAAGGCTTTGGGTAGGACTTGGTTGGCAATTTTAATTGCTGGACCATAAATGTAAAGGCTACATTAGTACAACTCCCATTGTCAATGATCAACACAAATAAGGACTCATTTACCTTACATCTAATATGGAGGAGATTTTTCCCCTGTTCATCTTCAGGCATAGGACTAACACTCATCGTCCTCCTCAATACTAGAGTAGTCGGCATAAAGTTGCTTTCCTCACTATCGATAACTTCTTCCTTAGGCAGTTCAATCAATTTGTCCTCTTTCAGATCCTCTACTTCCTCATCAGTACTATCAACCTCAATAGTCAACACCTCACCTTGAGTCACCATTGTTTGCCTGTTCAGATACTGAGTGGTCATGTGTCTAAATTCTTGGCATTTGAAACACTTGATCTCACTCATCTTCTTGCCTAAACTTTGGCCTTTCTTAAACTTCCTCGAGGGTTCCTTCTCCTCTACTTAGTAAGTTGGAGCAAGTCGGGTCTTAGTGACCTTATTTGGTTTCATTTACATAGGTTTGCTCAGAACAGATAGACTACTGCCGGTTCGGTTGATGGGTGGTTGAAACCTTCCTGTTTGGCACCTTTCTATCCTCTAGGAGGCTCAGATTGCATCATCAAGCATTCCAATATCTAGGGTTATATCCCCAATCTCATACTTCAATCCACCAATGAACCAAGATATTGTTTGATCTTCTAGCTCCACGACTTCACATTAGATCATTAACATCTGGAATTCCTTAACACAAGCTTCAACAGTTGATCCTCCTTGCCTTAGTTCCTATAACCTTTTGAAGGCATCCTAAAGATAGTAGCTTGGCACAAACCTTCTTCTCATAACCCTCTTCATTTCATCCCATCTCCTGATTTCTCGTTCTCCTTCTCTTCGTTAAGTGGCTTGCAAGTTTTTCCACTATAAGGTAGCATAACAGGTAAACTCCAATGCACTGACTAAGGTGTGAAGTTTTCTTCTTGCCCTTAACCATGTCGAGTACCACTTTCTTGGTTTTCTGAAGTTCCTTAAATACTTGAATTTGACATGGTTAGCTACCTTACAAAATTGGTATCTGAAAATACCACTTAAAGTTCTTTCCATGAATGACAATAGTAGAACAATAACCAATACTTCCAATACCACAACAACTACATAGCAAACAAATAATCAACCATACTCTGTTTTTGCATTTCAGAAACAAGGGAAAACAGAGCATTGAATTTTCCCTCAACATTTCCCAAATACCAAACTCTTACGTCAATAGTAGAACTTTTAACACGTGGGAATAGTAACAAAGCACTCAAAGAATACAGTAATAGAATCCAACTTCAAACATAACCAGGCTTTAATACCAAGATGATACGGATTCAAGCATGAACACACGGACCTAATATCATGCGTAACTAAGGGGTAGGTTAGGGCTGTGAGATGGCTCGAAAAGTAAATGATAATTGAGGATGAGCAAGGGTTCTTGTGCACCGATAATGAATATGATGCACCAATGCCTCACACGAGCTCGGGTCATACTTGATATAATGCACAAGTATGGCCGAAGGTCACTTGCCACTAGTATACGCTTAAATGGGCTAAATAAGAGTAGCTTTAGAGTAAGCAGAAGGATACTTAGGTCAAGAGGCAGTAAAAGTTCAATGTATTCTCCATATGTTGATTTTTGCAACTATTACAATATGCAAGTATTTATAGTACCTAATTAGGGTAAGTCCTAAATTATAGAAATGTATCCCTATTAGCTAGGCAAAAAGGAGAATAATTTACAAGGGAAGCATGCAATCATGTAAAAAAATATATATATATCCTTTGTTAGAAAGGATAGTATGAATGTTAGAAAGGATAGTATGCGCATAATTTCATTCACACTATGATCTCAATAATACTACGAGTGGAGCAAGGGTAGCTTTGATTATGTCTGGTCAGCATCAATAGTTTGACAGCTCCAATTGTTGGGGCTGGACAAGGGTTGGCTCAGGGATGACTCACATTCGGATTGGCCTCAAATGGTCCACTCTTGACAATTTGTTATCTCAGTCTCAGCGCTATGGGGATGGATGTGTCTCGATTTGGTGCTTAAATTGGTGTGTTGTTAAGAGGTCGACTCAACATGTAGGATGATCATCTCAGTAGTTCCTTGGATGGTGTAAAGAGCAAAGTAACTCGGTAGGTCGGACTAGGGTAAATATTGTTCTTCAACGCTTAACTCACATTGGATAGCTCGATGAATCATCTAAGAAAGCCCTCAGGTTTGAGAGCACATGATCAGTCCTTGATCCCTATCAACTCCCTTCTTAATAACTTAAATGGCATGATAAGTAGTTGAAAATTAATTGTTTAACTTAAGACACAGACAGTAAAGATCAAAAAGTAAATAAAGTAAGGAGAAAGAAGATTAAGTAATCGATTTATAGAGCTTTGGCTTTTTGCCTACTGCTCACTTCCTGCTCTACTACTGGGGACTCGGTCCTCCTCATCGATGTTGTTCCACTAATCCAGTCTTTTGAATAAACAAAGATCAATGAGAGATTACAAGGATATTTAGTCACTTCTCTATCCTATCTCACTAGCTTCTTCCTAAGCTATACACAGGACTCAAAAAACTCCTTAATCCTTTAACACACTCAAATTACAATGTTAATAATTTTTATCAAGAAAATGAAACAATACAATTAGATATCTCTTTACAATTTTTGCATAAATACAATAACAATGAAATAATGAAACTGTTTTTGCACATTTTTTTACTAAGTTTGTGACACAGTTTCTGATGGTCTATACGAGAGAATTTTTAAATTCAGTTTTGGTCTTAAGTGTACTATTCTAACTCTTGTGCAACATCCTCTTTAAATTGAATAAACTTTCGTATAACAGTTAAAAACGGCTAGTTCTAGATTTTTCTCCAAGATATCTTGATTCAAACACAATTGGTTTTATTGTTGGAGAAAATCCCATAAAAATAGGAACCAAATATTTGAATTTTTGAAAACATAAACCAAGCTGATCTTGATTTGTTTCTTTGCTAAGTTTGAGTTACTTAAAAGTTGCTACACGTAATGATTTGCTTCATCTCTCTTTTAATTATGTGGAACTTCAAAAATTTGAAAATCACACATCAAATATTATGGATAAACATAAAAAGATATGGTCAAATCTTTATATATCTTTCTTTTCAGGAATAATCCAGCACCTGATCATAGCTTATCTGATATTTTTCGTGAACAAATCTATTCCCTTCTTCAATATCTTTAGTTGAATTATGAAATAAAACTCTCATGAAAATCTGGTTGAATTTATCCACAATATCCACACTTATCTTCAACAAAATATCTTAAAGTTCTTGAATTATTGTCAACAAAATAAGCTACAACCTTGTCTCGAAAAACTTGTAAAAATCAGCACTAAATTCTTAAGTTTTGAGCATATCTTTATCTACTAAATCCTTAGAAATAATCTAAATTTTATTTGAACTTGATATACAACACTAATGTAGCAAATCCTTTTACGATTAATGTCCTTAATGTAACTAAAACATGACCAACCTTGCTAAGAATGTTATAACACCTTCTTTCCAAAGTATATTGATCAAACCTTAATCAAACATTCCACAAATCTTATTCTTAAGTGTACTTAAATTAATCCAAGTTAAAATCCCCATAGATTAAATCCAACTTTAGTGGAACAATATTAAACACATTACCTAAATATGCCCAATAAAGTAGAGCTAGGCCTTCTACATGTTTTTCGAACTTAACTTATACAAATTATTCAGAAAATAACTTAGGAACAATTGCTGATCTTGATATCGTATACAATCTATCTCATTCTGTTCTTTTGCTTATATACTTTCTAACATATATTATGACCATCACAATTCCAAACTTAATTTTCTTCCTTGAATTAATTTCATTCTAAAATTGACCTGCTTACTTGTTATTCTTGTTAAACACATTTTAACCTTTTTCATCGTGGTTTCTTTTAGAATTAATCAATGTTATATCATAATATATCTATACACTTCGTAAACATATTAATAATAATATATCACGTGTTTTGTTATCATCTAAACCAATTAGGAAACTTAACAATTTGTATTAAGTTTTTAAAATTTAATTTTGAACTTAAATCAAATAAAAAATGTCTTTCCACATAGGGGCATGTTTTAAGCAACATTTTCAAAGATTGGTTGCAAAGTCAATCCTAACTTTGGGATAAATCAACACAAACTCTTACCTCAAGAAATGGTAACTCACTTTAAAGGTTTGGAATAAAAAGAAGTAAACTATATCACACTCACTAATCTTTAAACACTTTGAGAGTTGAGTGACATCATGATTAAGATATTTTGGACTCATTCCTTTAAGGAGGTCCATTTTGAATTTGATAAGGTCAAAATGAAGTTAGGCATTTCTTTTCAATATCACAAACACAATTAGCCTATGCCAAACCCTGTTGATCCTACAATAGGAGATATTTTTCAAAATTTTAAACTCTTCAAAAACTACCCTACAATGGGGTTACTTTCGAGGTTATGATCCTTAACAATCAGAAAAGGATAAAATTAGTTCGTGTTTACCCCAATAACATCCATTCAAAGACAATGTTTATTTTTGATAAATTATTTTCTCTAAAATGAAGAAGAGCATATAAGAACCTTATATACACAATTCAAACACTTTGCAAAGACAATCACCTTTTAGGCTAAAAAAGAAAAATAAAAGAATAGGGCAAAATAAAATAAGAAAGAGAAGATAGGCCTAAAAAGTGGGCCTTAATGCAAGAGAAAAACCTAAATAATATAAACTTAAATGTAATTCCCCCAATCCACAAAGAAGGTCTACACTCAAAGTCTAAATAACCCCAAAAACACAAAACCTTCATATTCCTTCTGAATCACATTTCCAACCCTAAAACACAAAGCCTCCTTGCCTATTGAAAATCACAAATACAAAACCTCCTTATCCATCTTAAATCACAAAACACAAGACCTACCCATCCATAATACCACCCACATTCAGTGAAAGCTCTTTTGATTATAGAGAATAATTCATCTTAAATGAAAATTATCTTTGAAACTGGTAAGCATACATCTAGTCTCCTTAAGGGTTCTTGACTTATGAAGCCGAACTATATAAGTAGTTTTTTCAAAATCGGCCCATCTCATAGATCCTTCTTGAAACCATTTGACCAAAAGCCTAACTTACAATATCAAATTGAAAAAGACCACATAGATTAAACAAGGTGATCACTTATTAATTGGGCCATAATTTTTGGCATAGTAGTCGAGAGTGAAAATCTAACTAAGAGTATGTAAGGAAGTCCTCCTTGACTAAAACTGATCATGAGTTACCATTTTGATAGGAAAGATAGATTGAAAGTCATGAAGCACCATCATCAAAATCAGCATGCCAACAAGATCTTTAATTTGAACAAGATTAGTCCTAGCAATATTGTGATCAGAAGATATTTTCAAAGACTAAGAGGAATATAAAGTACCCCATGATTACCAAGGAAAGGAAGGGTTTGGTATAAGGCTCATGCTTCTTGATAAGAATTTGTACTTGTTAGCAAACATTTAAAGAAAAAAATAGAAGAAGAAAAGGAAGCGAGAGAGAGAGAGAGAGAGAGAGAGAGAGAGAGAGAGAGAGAGAATGGAAAAGAAAGAGAAGAAGAGGAATTTCTCTTGTAGACAATTCTTCGAAAACTTCTAAAGCAATCCATTTCGAGTCTTTTAGAGTACTATCAGCTACTCTTATTCACGCCAACAATTTGATCTCATTTTCAAGAAGCTTTCTTCTCTCACAATCCTAATGACCATGTTTGTCCTTTTCTAAGGTATAAGCCTTAACTTAGGATTAAGTCAAGGGATATGGTCCTTAATATCCAAAATCTACTTTCCTCCTAGGATAGAGTTGTTTAACTCTTCTTTCAAGTCAGCCTTAGTTGCTAAGGCCAAAGAACTCTTTCTCAAGAGTGTTTGAGTACTTCCTTTCCAAGTTAGCATTGTTTTCTAAATTATGAACACTCCAATTTGACTCGTCATTGTCAAAAATTGTAGCATGTCCTCTAGGTTTTATAGTACCTAATAGTTAATCCCAACTAGTTCAAGTAGCCTTAATGTTTTAGCTTGTTTCTCAAAAACAAAGGATAACTTTTTATCAATCAATTAGTTTTTATAGTTGGAAAAATAAAGCTTGTAAAAAAGAATTGAAGTTTGATCAATCTTGATATAATTGCTTAGATTAAAAACCCACATGAGACACAAAAGGTTGTATTAGCCATAGATGCAATTCTTGCCAAATTCGTATCCTTAATTTCTTGCCTCCCTGCTCTCTTGTGCTCTTGATCAAAGGTTGCAACACTTTTAGCTAAATGTATCTTAAAGGAGCATCTCATTCTTCTTGTAAACTACATGACATGTTTGATGCTACAAGGTATAAAGCTTTATCCATATCATTGAATATATATGTTCCATTCATGTAGGTGATGCTTGATCCGCTTAAACTATATATATATATAAATAAATCACGAATATTCCAACAAGTATACTGGGTCAGAATCAAGTAATATAAAGCAAGTAAAGTTGTCAATCCCTCAAGAACTAAGAAATTACTAATCCTATGCTAATTCTTATCAATATTCAGGCAATTAAAAGTAAATTAACTAATCTAATAATTATACTAAAACTATCGAAAAGAAAATAACTATAAAATATCTAAAACTAAGCAATCAATTGAGAATTATGAGAAAATGGAATTCACCCTAGTTATGTAAATCAAATTGTTATCATATTATATGGATTAATAGCTATATGGTCATTGAAGTGAAATTATTATGCCTTAAAACTTAAGGAATTAAACCTCTAATTAATCAGTCAGCTCCCGCATCTCCAATTAACAGTAGACTCTAAATTACGATCATATATCTCCCGATGCTATGATTGTCTAATGTCCTATATCAATTATCCCTAATGTCTTAGTAAATAATTAATCGCAAAACGTCGCATTAATCTCTAAATAATTTTCTAATTAATTCAATTAACGCTGCTCCCACATTAAGCAATCAAATTAATCAAGAATTTTTAACAAACCCTATATCAACTCCCGTATCACTAAGGTTTTTAACAATTATAATCAATTAAATAACTATAATCGAAATCATAGAAATTTGCAATCATGAATCATCTATATATCTATTAATCCTATAACATGAATACAATTGTTACCTTTGCTACCTAGGGTTTCATCAATTCCCACAAATAAAATTAGCCAACTATGGAATTTGAAATGAAAGCACAATTACTAATTGAATTTGCAAAGAAGTTCATAATTAAAAGTAAGAATAAATCATAGAATTGCATAAACATAAATAAAATAGAAGTCACCAATTCTGTAATTGTAAAGAGTAAACTTTAATTGCAACTTCAAAATTGATCTCCACAGTAAAAGTGAAATCTTCTCAACGATTTAAGTAATTTTATAGAAGAATTCTTCAAGAACTATCTAACAACTGTTATAAGACTCTCTAACTCTAAAAAAGACGTAAAGTTCTCTAAATTCTGAAACACATGACTACTTATAAAGAAAACTAAGGTTAGATTTTGAAAGGCATTCTTTTCATGAAGGCTAGTGGTATAACTTTCAAGGCTAGCGACATTAACTCCAAAGGTTGCTAGTGTTCAGTATAGGCCGACTGTCTTCAATTCCAATCATCCTATGGCTCACTTCAGGCTTCATTCATTTGCGTAAAAGTCCTTTAGATTGTCCATATTTCCACTCTGAATCCTCCAATACCTAAAATGTCCAAATAAAAACACTTAAGTACCAATTCAA
The DNA here is from genome assembly GCA_024138015.1 of Lumnitzera littorea. Lineage (NCBI taxonomy): Eukaryota > Viridiplantae > Streptophyta > Magnoliopsida > Myrtales > Combretaceae > Lumnitzera > Lumnitzera littorea. The sequence goes on from JAMXBB010000008.1 coordinate 68,065,972, forward strand.
AATGATTTTTATAAAATCAATAATAATTCTGCCTAATCTATACATTAAAACATGAATAAAATATGCTTTTATCAACACTCTTCATGCCAAGAAAATGCTTTGAGAAAGCTTTAGCTGAAAGTTGTGTGCACTCTTTCTTAGGGCAAACAAGTAACTATTGGGACAAGATTAAGATTTGATTTTCTCTTGGGCAATGTGTACAACTTTCTTCATATGGAAAAGGGAGACAAAGAGCGTGGGCTGTCTTGGAGTTGATATTGACCATGGTTTCATGGGTAGAATTGACAATGAATCATCTACAACTTAAGAGGAACCAAGAAAAATCAAGGGATTTTGTCTCAAACGTTTCCTACTTAAATTTTAAAAAAAAAATAGAAAAAGAGAGAAAAGAAGTTTCCAATGTTGCAAAGTTTGTTCCTTAGTGGCTATCCTTGTTTCTCCATCATGTCTTTATACTCTTTCTTGTTGCCCAGTTTAAATGCAAATCAAGAGACTTAGTCCTTATGATCCAATCATGGGATCTGCTTTCTAGTTTGAGAACTCAAGGGACTTGGTCCCTAATGACCAATTTAAGAAACCCTACAACTCAATCCTTCAAATCAACCCCAGTCGCTAAAGTCAAAAATTTTTTTGGTTCATGTAAACTACTATTTCCAATTTAAACCCTTGGCCTAGAAGTTCAAATCAACCCTAAAATTCAATCCATCCCATTATCAAAAGAATTAAAATGTGATAAAAAAAAAAAAACAAAAGGACTCGTCAATCTAAGATGGTGAACAAAAACACCCATCAATCTAAAAGGGTCATTCAATTTTAAGACCTATCAATATAAGATGGTGAGTTATTGAAATCCTAGGAGCTTAGAAAGGGTTTTTTTATCCATCCAAGATGGTAACTTTTGAAAAGACCTAGTCAGGTCAAATTTATTCCTCCCTTAAGACTATCCCCCCAATGGATATCTTTAGAGTTCCTCTCAACAAAAAATTCCAAAAAAAATCACATCTCATTCAATGTTCCTTAGTGAGCTTCATCAAAATAGTCATTAGCATTGAGAATGCTCTAGAAGGAGAATATCTCTTTTCGCCCTCAATAGTCATTATAAGCCCCATTCTCTTGTGTTTAGGTATTGAGCAAGTAATTTAGAGTAATGGTAAAAATAACCTTATTGAGTTAGAAATTTATAAGTAGGTTCAAGACATTAGTCAATGAGACTTCATAGACCTGTATCTCGAAAATATAATAAAATAATAATATAGCTAAAATAGTGGAATATATTACTTAATTTTTAATGTAATGCGTAGGATAGATTCAAATAATTATCAAATTTGTAGAGATAAATTACATATGTAATAAAATTATTATATGACATAAAATAATATAAAGAATATATATATACACTGCATGTAATTATTATGCATAAATATATACTTATAATTATCTAAAATACCCATTTACTTATAAACTAAGCTAAGGAAAATTATAAAAAAATCATGGGGTAGCTAGCTTAAACTTATTATTGGTGTATGGGAGTTGGAGGACAAATGTGAGTAAGTGAACAAGGTTAAACATGCAATTAGAACTAAGTACTTAAGCCAATTTTCAAGAGGAGAGAGTAACAAATTCACTAACACTCCCAAATGCTCCAAAAAATTCCTATGAACCTCTTAAAAACCTACATGTAATTCAAGATTTGGAAAAAAAAAAATAGGGGTATGGTTTAGGAGATTAAAGAAATAAATTTGGGAAAATAGACAAAATTGGAGGGTAATATGGGCTTTAGGGTGTTTGAGGACTTTAAGAGTTGTTATAGACCAACCACCACCACCACCTGAAGTAGCCTCCAAGACCTAAGCCTATTGATAAGGTGGTGGTTACTACTAGTGACCGAAGCTCCAACTTTCAGTGAGAGACCTATTTTAGTTCGATTTTCAATAAATTGTTAAAAATATTAAATCTACCTAGAGAATTCTACAAAAAAATTATTCTCAAATATCTTCATGTGTAGAATTTAGAAAAAATATTAGTTTGTATAAATTTAGTAGTTATATTATACGTCCTTAATAAATCAACAAAATCAAGCTATTTTTAATATTGAACTAAATTAATTTAAAGATGTAATTCAACCCTAACTTTTTTAGTGAACTTTCCTAAGCTTATATTAAATTACTATGAAAATATTTTTCACAAAACTATTTTTTATATTTTTTTAAGAATTTTTTAGCCTTAAGTTATACTTAAAATAACGTTTTTAGCAAAAATTAGTGTATTTTTTCTAAAGGACCTCATTAGGATTCTAAGTTTGATTATTTAATGGAGTATTAGTAACATGTTGGAGCTATTGAATTGAGTTTTATATAAAGAGTTACGGTAAGTTAAGATTTTGCCCTTATATGTGTAGCTTAGTTGCTTGTCTACTTGATAAATTTGAAGAATTGATTAATTAGGATTTATTATATGAGAAGTTGGGAAGTAAAGAAGCAAAAGAACGATGAATGGAGTGTTACTTTAGGTTTTTCCTAGTTGAAGTTAGAGGAAAAGTGAACAAATCATTTAGTTATAGGAAGTCAGTTAAATACATAAGATAATTTAGAGGATTTTGAATGAATTCTATACTAAGGACTTTACTCAGAAGTAGAAGCTGAAGTAAATTTAAAAGTGAAATGTAAATATAGGGGAATTTAGAAGCTAAATCAAAAGATAATTCCTAAAAACTTGAAGGTTAGTTAAAATCAGAGGGTAACTTAGAGGCTGCTAGTAACCTAAGATAACTTATAAAAACTAGTAAACTACTTCAAAAATCCTAATATGTAAGTAAAAATAACTAATAAAATTTATGTCAAAAACAACTAAAATCATATAAAATAAATGGATCACTATTAATTTAAGGATTGAATGTAGATTAAAACTAATCTTTTGTGTATGTATAAGGATAATTGAAGACCAACAAGGCGACAGTCAAGAATAGTAAACTGAAGTTCAGGTAATCTAAGATCCATACATCACAACATGTTGGAGTATTGTGTTAGAGTACCGTATTAGAGTACTTAGTGGCTTGGGAGCGCATTTGGTTGTGATTGTAACTTAGTTGAATGTACGCATGCCTTTTGTGTGATTGTTTACTTAAATTGTAGACTTGGAGTACTGCTCTATATGAATATGGTTGATTTGCTTTACCTTGTGAATTTGTTGATCTACTCTAACTAAAATTAACTAAAGACTTACCCTTAACATAACTGAGCATACATAATAACCCACTAGGAGAACAACTAGGTGTGTTAGACCAAATACCGAATCCTTTGATGAAGATAGTTGAAATTATCCTTTCCTTACCCTTAGTTGAACTAAGTAACAAGAGAGGAAGTTGTAGTAAGGTTGGGGACCATAGTTTAAAGGTAGTTTTGGGAAAAGGGTGTTCTCCACTACACAAGCCTATGTTTAGTCTGATTTAAGTCATGTTGAAACTCCTTAATTTGGGTTATATAAAATGTAATTTCTCTAACCTCACAATAGACCAATTAATATTATGCAATGTCTCATTTATTTGATTGCACTATACTTCATTAAAATCTAATTTTTCAAAACCATGTTTGTGGTTGATGTACTCTTTTATCTCCATCCCATTTATTGAGCTAATTGTACTTACATTCCTGTAGACTTTTTTGTAGATGTTGACTAAAGGTTAAAAATGTAGCGTTATAACTACCCTCAAGTTAGTATAAGTCGGGTTGGGAAGCGAAGAGCTTGAAGATCCGCAAGAGCTTGACTTTTATTTTGCCTTTCTTTTTGTTTTTGTATGGAAACTAACTAAAATACCTTGGGATGCCCATTAGTTTCCTGCTTTGATGTACATAAATGTCAAAACTTACGACTTTTTGTAAACTTTTTACGAACTCTAGAACTTTTGATGTAAAAATACTTATGTAAATACTACTATGTTATGGAGAATCAAACTATAAGTTATTTTGAGCAGATATTTTTAAAAGCTATACCATGAGTTTTGTTATTAACAAGTGCTAAATTGGATGTTTCAAGCTAATTAAGTCAAGTACACCTTATGTAAGCTACTTCTATAATAACAGCTATGAGATCAGCTTCTATCTTAGATAAGCTTATATGGTGAGACTGTTATGATTCTTCCTATTCGAGGCATAACAAACATTAGTACTACCTCTCCCTTTTAAGAATGTGAGCTTTCAAATCCCTTTCTAGGATAGTTAGCTCAACAAAAGAATGCCTTTCTAACCTCAAGATAGTCATTAGCACTATCTCTCTCTTTAAGATTGTTAGCTTATCTAAAGGAGCTCAAGCCTTTCTTAAGGTAAGCTAGCTCATCAAGGAGCCCTTTTTGACCCTTAGATAGTCTTCCATATTATCTACCTCTTTAGAATTGTTAGCTCATCAAAAGGAGCTTGAACCCTTTCTAGGGTAAGTTAGATTGTCAAGGAACCCTTTACACCTTCGGGATAGTTATTAGTACTAGGTCTCTTTAGGATTGTTAGCTCATTCAAAAGAGCTCAAGCCTTTCTCAAGGTAAGTTAGCTCGTTAAGGATTCCCACCCTTAAGATAGTCTTTAGTAGTATCTTTACCTTTTTAGGCTTGTTAGTTCATCAAAAGAAGTCCAAGCCCTTTTTTAGGGTAAGTTAGCTCATTAACAAGTCCTTTCTAACCCTTAGATAATCTTCAGTGCTATCTTTATCTTTTTAAGATTGCTAGCTTGCCAAAAGGAGTTTAAGCCCTTGTTAAGGTAAGTTAACTTGTCAAGGAGTCCTTTTCACCCCTTAAATAAGCTTTAGTACTATCTCTCTCTTTGGAATTGTTAGCTCATCCAAAGAAGTCCGAGCCATTCTTATGGTAAGTTAGCTCATCAAGGAGCCCTTTTCGACCCTTAGATACTCTTTAGTAATATCTTCCTCTCTTAAAAATTGTCAACTCACCTAGAAGAGCCCAAACCCCTCTTAAGGTAAGTTAGCTAATCAAGGAGCCATTCCAACCATCAGTACTATCTTTATTTTCTATGATCATTAACTAGTCTAAAGGAGCCAAAGCCTTTTGAGGGTAAGCTAGCTAATTAATGAGCCTTTTCTATCCTTCTAGATAAGTCATTCATGTCACTATTACAAAAAGAGCCTTACTCAGTTAGGGTAGTTAGCTCACTTGAAAGTCCCCTCCAATCTTAATTAACCTTTTAGTAAGAGCTCATTTCTTTTCATGAGAACTATTAGCCTACTTTCCTAAATCCTTAATCATTTTAGGACAAAAATGGCATCTCTTTATTATCTATATTATAAAATTTTACTTAAACTTTACCACAAAGAGAAACAATTGAAAAGTCCTTTGGAATTTCTTTAAGGTAGTAAAAAGAGTCCTAATTAAAAAATACAAAAAAATTAGAAAATTGAAAAACCACATAAAAATTAGGAAATTTAGAAAAGCAAATAAAAATGAAAAATATAAAAAAAAATTAAAATTAGAAAATTTAGAAAAATACAAAAAAAAAAAGAATAAAAGGTATAGAAAAAGAAAAGCACAAAAAAAGGAACATTAGAAAAATACAAAAAAGGGAAAATTAGAGAAAATTACAAAAAATGTATAAATAGGAAAAGAATAAAAAACAATAAACAGCTTAAAAGTGGGATGTTTAATTCCTGTAATATTATGGTATCTCTTTTTGAGTCCATTAGGAGTTTGTTTGGGTGCAAATAGGTTTGTTCCATGTTTTCCTTAAATATATTCAATTTTTATTAAAAAATAGAGCATAGGCTAACAGTCCATATGGTCATGCACATTAACTTACATAAAGGAGATTTAGGTTCGATTCTCGTGGCAAGTGCCTTACACCTTCATTTTTTTTTTTTTTTCATTTGGCTTCAAATTGCCACATGTTGGTATATTGTTAGCTGATACAATTATTTTCTTTCTTTTTCTCCTTGATTCCCTCATCTTCTCGTGCTTGACCAGCTTAGACAAGTCACTTTAGAGCTCCTTGTCATTTCTTTTTCTTTGCAATTTCACCAAATTAATTGTGGAGACATAAATTAAACTTAGAGTGCTTTTAATCTATATGAATATTATGTCTAAGTACAATCATTTAAGGGGTTGAAATGGAATTTGAAAATAAAAAAATAAGCTTAAATTCATAAATTTTCCTTCAAATTCATTTTGCTTAAATTAAGCTTGAACATTAGAAATAGAAGCTTCCCATTAGTATTTCAAGCAAAAATGCACATCTAGAGATTGAATTTGACTATTCCTTTCAACCAAAATTAAGCAAAATCATATCAACTCATTAACTCTTGATTTTGAATTCAATGGTGAGAATGGACTTTTCATTTTCATTTGAGCTCAAATAAGTATAAAAAGGGGTATATAGATTGCATTCCAATATTTTCTCTCATCAATGAGCTCCAAAACACACTCGGGAACACAATTTGAGCTCCTTTACTCTCTAACTAATTGTCTCCACTCTCTCTTTAAAATTGCTCGAGCTTAGAACTTCTCAAGCAAAAGCAACCATATAGTAAGCATCCCTACACTTTAAGCTTTTAAACGCTCAGCACAAGCCTTTAAGCAATCAGACCCCCTCCTCTTAAAAAAACCACCACCACCACCACCAAAAAATATTAGCATGCAAGCAGTTCCTCGATAGTATATAGACATAGGTACGTCAACAAGTAAATGCATGTACCTTCTATTTCTCTAGCCTCCTTTAAAACTTCAACTATGTCGAGACGTTCTCACACTTTAGCTTCAACATCGTAAAGCTCTTCATTCTTTACATAGTCCTTAATTTTCATATGGGCTTTGATGTCATTTGATTGCGAATCTCTTATATTTGATGTCCTAATAAGGTTGACCTACCCTATCCAAAAATTGAAATTGAGCTCTAACCTCAACACGAAGAACTTGTTATGTACTAATAACATAAGTTCATCAAATAACCTCTTGATAGAATGGTTATAGATAATACCATCCTTTAGGCTTATCACCGGCCTTTATTTAATAGAAATGCTTGAATAGTTGTATAGAAGTGCTAACCTCTAGCTCTTTGCATATTTGCTGAAACGCGACCAAAATGTTGTAGGCATTTAGAGCAAACTGGCATACGTTTACTCTATGGTAAGAAAAGAAGTCTTTCTAGAATTTGGTAAAGGGAATGCTTAATCCAAATTCAAAATGCTTATTGTATAAGAAGATTCATCTGGTGAGAGTTGCTCTATCATTATTCAAAGGCAATTATGTGTACCATCATTTAGGAAGTTCACAACTTCACAAAATTCCCTATACATCCTCCTCTATCAACATACCTCAATACTGTAAGGAGAAGGTCCCATCACCAGGTCTCTTCATAGGTGGTTGGTTAACTTATTCTCCTCACCATCATTAAGGTATATATCTATGCTAATCAATAGTTAGTTAAACTCCTTGGTTCGATTCTTCTAATGACGCTACCAAGCCAAGCATCTAAATGGAAGCACTTGCCATCATCACCATTAGGGGGGAGCAACCCTTTGGAGTAGTCGATTATTGGTGTGGGTATGTAATGAAGAAGAAGGAGATAGGGAAGAATTCAAAGAATAGGGAGATGATTTGGAAGAAGATGATATCATACCTATCATATCTAGAGAAGTGATTTTGACCAAAAAAAAAAAAAAGAAAAAGAGATAAAAACTTTGTAACTTTTTGAAACTTTAAAAAAGAAAATTATAGATACAAAGAAAGAAGTAGTAAGTTTTAGATTTCAAAGAGAGACAGTGATACATGGGAAGGAGTTTGCCCTATTTATAGGCGAGGCACGATAATCAAAGCACAAATTATGGAAACTCCAACCAACAAGACATCAACCAGCTATATCTCGCTATGTGTCTTGTAAAAGGAATAAACGGGTTAAATCATCTTAGCAAGACAGTCACATTGCACAAGCACCTAACTGTTAGGAGACATGTGTCCTATATAGTTAATGACTCCGATGCAATGCGCTTAAGGGTAAAATTCAAATCACAAGTTGCAAAACAAGCCACCATAGTCCAAGCTTGGCAAGTTGTCAACAAAATAAGTTTGTCTCCTCCAATAAACTTTAGATCACTTGGGATTTAAGGGTGTGGCCTCATTGCACTTTGGTTTCCAAAAATGACAAAAAGGTCTCAAGAACATCTTAGTAGAATAGATGGGATTAGGCCTTTGTAGGTCAACCAGCTTTGCATGCATGCCCATGCACGGAGGGAAGAGGGGGGGGGGGGGGGGGTGGTTAGGGGTGCAAAGCTTGAACCATTTCAAATTTCCCATTAAAGTAGTACCTCCTCATCATACTAGCTCATCCCTATCCCTTTATGACTCACACTCCATAAAGCAGACTCAGTTCACTTTGGATCAACATGTATTAAACTATTTTGCACCTTAGCGTTCCCAACTCACGATAGCTTAATCTATGATCAATAGCATACTAAAACAACTTAGTTGAAGGTGCCATCTTAACTAAGAAGCTTGCCCTAATACTTAGTGTAGGTCTCAAGTAAAATATCAAGAGAAGTGAATTGATATCTTTTGTAAAAACTAAAACTTTTTAGATTTAAAAACAAAATCCCTCTTAATAGCTTAAATGGCATGATAAATAGTTGAAAATTGATTATTTAACTTAAGGAACAAAAATAAAAACACAAATAATAAAGATTAGAAAGTAAATAAAGTTGAAAGAAAGAAGATCAAGCGATTGATTTATATTGCTTCGGTCTTTTCCCTACTGCTCTCTTCCAGCTTCACCGTTAAGGACCTGATCCTCTCCATCAACATCGTTCCACTAGTCCAATCTTTTCGCTAATAAAAAATGAATAAGAGGTTATAAGGATATCCAGTCACTTCTCTATCCTACCTCTCTAGCTCTTCCTAAACTCAACATAGGACTCAAAGAACTCCCTAACCTCACATACTCAAATTACAATGTCAATAACGTTTACAAAAAAAATGAGACAATACAATCAAATAGCTCTTTACAATTTTTGCACAAATGAAATAACAATGAAATAAGAAAATTTTTTTTGCTCAGTTTCTATCTAAATTTCTGACAAAGTTTCTGAAAGTGATCATGAGAGAGATTTTTGAATTTTAGTTCTTATCTTGATCTGCTATTGTCAATCTTGTGCAGCTTCAATTTATCTTAAATTAATCTTTCATGTAACAGTTAGAAACGCCTAGTTCCTAATTTTTCCCCAAGAAAACTTGATTCAACCATAATTGGCTTTATTACTAAAGAAATATCCCATGAAAATAAGAACTAAATGTTTGACTTTTTTGAAATCTTGAGACCTGCTGTTCCTAATTTGTTTCTTTGCTAAGTTTGTATATTTTTTAAAGTTATTGCACATAAAGTATATATTCAATAATTTGTAGAGTGAATTTAAATTCAAAAACTTCGAAGATTACTGCTTAACCACATGGATAAGTTCAAAAAGATAAGACAAGATCTTGATAAATGAAGCTGGCTCTTAAAAAAATCTAGCACTTGAACAAGCTTATCTGCTGTGAATCAACCAAGTTAACATCTTCTAAATATTATTTAAAATTTCAAATTAGGAAAAATTCCTAAATAATTAATTAAATATATCCAAAATATCCATTCTTATCCTCAACAAGATACCTTAAGATCTTTGAAAATTTTTATCAATAACAAGTTGCAAACAAAAAAAAAAAAGTATCAAGCCTTATAGATTTTAAGCAAAAACTTATTTAACATAGCTTCTTGATATGTTTGAAATTTTATTTGAATATAATGCTCAACCCTTAATCAACTATTCTATAAAATTGAAACCAATCTAACTTAAAATCCCTATAAACTTAACCATCTTAGTGGAACGAAATTAAGTACATTTCCTTAATATACCCAATAAAGTAGAGCTAGGCCTTCTTGCAAAATTGTCTAATTTAATTTTTTCAAATTATTTAGAAAATAACATAGGAATGGTAGCTGAACTCAATTCTATATACTAACTACATTGTTCTATTCTCTTACTGATTTACTTTCTAACACATATTCTGACATATATTCTAATAAGCATAAATTAAAACTTATTTTCCTTCATAAGCTTTCTTTTCTTTAAGACAGCCTGCATACTCAAAGAACTAGTTAATTTCATTCTCATCTTTTTGTTATCATCAAAATATATTAAGGGAAAACTCAACACTAAGGAACACTACCGAGAGCTTAATCTCCTTATTGACCCACTACCAATGAGACTAAGGTGAAAGTATTAGTAAGCTATTTCAAATGTGGGCTTCTAAGCCAAAGGCCAACCTACTTAGACTGTAGGCTAAGCTTAAGAGCCCATGATTAACCTCTATGGACCTTGGTTAAACTTTTAAGTACTTGGTCAACCTAAACATGATCCGTAGCAAGTTATTAACACAAAGGAGAACCTTGTAAGAGCTTAGACTAAGCTCCTAAAAGCTCAACAGACCTCAATTAGAAAATGTTGGATGAGCTCCCTTTTTGTTCTAGCTTTTTACAACTAGGTCTTTTGATCCACTATGTGTAGGCTTAGCCCATTGATTCAAATGAGACTTAGGTGGGAGTAGTTTGTCTAAGTAAAGTAGGTTAATAGTCAATGCATGCCTATCCCATTATCTCTTCTACATAGCTTAAGATCTTGATCCACTTCCATAAAATAGCTCATTAGAGTCGCATATAAATAAAAGGTAAGCTCATAGGTAAAGGGATCCTCCTTTCATACTCTCAAGCTTACCTTATTCTTTTCTCCCCTCACTCAAACACCCTTTGACTTAAGTATTGAAATAGCTACGCTAGAGCCACTTTCAGCAAGCCTCTAAGCTTATGTATGCTCTTTTTATGAGAAATTGCTTACCTTAAGACCTTCTCTAAATCTAAGCAACAATAGTTTTGAATTGATCATTTGGGAAGAATTGGAACTTCCTAAAGCTCTTAAAAATGGCATTACATGCAAAGAAAAAAAGAGGGGGTATCCTAAAGTCTAGACTCCTCTTTTTAGTTAACAATGGCTAGAAAGGGGTTTGTTAAATCAGATAAAGCTACTTATAAAGGACTTTTGTAGGTGAAACATTATAGAATCTTTACTAAACTTAAATACTAGCTAAGATCATTTAATTATCTACCTCCTTATCATGTAGCTTTGGTAACTTTTGTTGATGGGAAATTTTGGACCGTAGACTCCCAAGGCCCATTCTGACCTTTATGGACCATTAGGCGACTAATCTTAGTCTGTGATCAATCTAAGGTAGCCTGAATCTTAGCTTTAGAGGACTATCCATAGTAGGACTGACCTTAATAGTCCCTATACCTCTTGAAGGTCGAGTTAATACCTTAATTCTCGTACCACAATTAAACCTGTAGCATCCATACCACTGGGACCTCAAACCTTAACAGTTCATTCAGGAAGCTTGGACTTCGAGTATCAAGGAATGCCTTGGTCTTATCACTCTATGGGAACAACTAAAGTACTACGTCACCTCTAGAATCTTGGACTATATCTACTTGCAAGATGCAGTTACCCAATTGGACAAGATACATATCTATCTAAGATTCTCTCCATGATGCCTATAAATAGGGGTTAAACCTTATAGGTAAAACACTTTACACACATAAGCACTAGCCTTCTTGCTCTTCCTTTTTCTCCTAAATCCCACAAGCATTGACATAAGTATTAGAGTAGCCACATCGAACAACCTTTCGATGCCTACTAACTATGTTTTATCTTACACATCCAAGCCCATCTCGTAGGCTTAAGGAAAAATCTCTATTGATGAAATTCAAGCGACAACACACTTCGATTTGCAAATTGTTGAACCACTCTTATAAGTCAATACACTATGTAGTGTTACTAGTAAATTAATAAATAGCCTCCTTCCCTTAGCTTTAATCATTTGGAAATTCTCATATTCTAAGAACCTTATTTGCTTAAGTAAATTCTATGGTCAATTATGTATCATTAATTATGTTGCCTAAGCCTTAGCTTCTACAAATAGATTTATTGATTACTCAAATTACCCTTCCTTTCTAATTACTTAAAATAATGTAACTCCTTGACTTGGGGTATTTCATTATGCACTACTATAAGTCTATGGTGGTTGTATCTAGTTGTTGTGCTTAGTGGTTGGGTTCATGATAATTATGTATGGTAAATATATCTAATCATGGTTCTTGCTAAGAAGTAGGTTGCATAGAAGTTAAGGAAAAAGAAGATAACATGAAGGAGAAGAAGGGGTAGTTTTGGGAATATGTTGATTAAACAACCATTAATGAGATCTCCCTTTGTAATATCTGTTCAATATTTGGTAGGATTTTTCATCCTACCAAATAACTATTCACGTAAGGTAAATATTGTAATAGGCATCTTTTATGGAAGAGAGAGGGAATAGCAATTCCATATCATTCTTTAGAACACGATTTCATATAAGGTATTCATGGGAATTATTTAGCTTGTGACATACTTAAGAATTATATTTTAAAAATGCAAATTTTTTTGCCTTTTCCCTCAAAATTTGAAAGGCTGAATATAATATACGAAATAAAATAGCTTAATATGATATACAAAAGGAAATAGCACTTTTGGTTCCACATGTAACTTAGTTGTCTAGGTTGAACGTAATACCTATGTTACTAAGGTTGATGACACTTGTTTGATGTTCTTATTTTTTATTATTTAAATAGTATTTAGTAACTGCTGTGGAAAATGCACGTTTTCATTTTATTTCTTTTTTCCTATTTCAAGAGAACTCCCTACTTTTAATTGCGTCCTTTAATTCAAGCAACTTTTATTTACTTTCAACCCCCTACTTCTCTTTCTCTCTTTAAGCCCTAACTTGATGCTTTGCACACCAACAAATGGGTTTTAGGGTTTTATAGCCACGGTGATTACAAAGGATACTGAAGAGGAGAAGTGAGAAGTTTCTATCCCTTCCACGAGATAAATAGAGGGAAAGAGAGAAAGAGGGAAAGGTGAGAGTTGGTAGAGCAACAATGAATTTCTCTCCTAAGTAGATTACCTTAGGTGCCCTAAACTCGATTTCTCTCCCTAGCAAATTACTCTAAGCTCCCTAATTTTGTCTCTCTTTCATACCAATTAAAACATGCATGCTACTCAAGATTGGATGACTAAACTATGAATCATTTGTTGTATATAAGTAAGAATTAAGGAGATATATTGCTTTTTTATATCCCTAGTCTCCCCTAATCCATTTTCATTTTAGGTAATGTAAATTTCATTCGTCATATGCCCAATTTAATCTTTGTCATGTGCTGTAATGCCTTTGCTGTAATTTTTGTGTTATTAAGTTATTGTAAAACGGATTTATTAAACATAGCATAGTTTTGCACGTTTTTACTATGTATACCTTATTTTTTTTCTATTTTATTTTTTCACTTTACATATTTATATTTAGTCCATCTTTAGAAGGTTAACTATTTGTAACTTTATGTCTCAATTTTGTAATTGTACGAATTGTATTCACTAAAAAAAGATCTTAAGAATTGCTTAAAAGAAGGACATAGTATGCGTACATGTTCAGTTGGCCTCAACTTTGCAACTATATCAAGTGTATTCATAATAAAAAGATTTCAATTCGGTTGAAAGTATCGATCTATCCTCCCTGAAATCTTCTCTCAATTATTTTACTTAAAGTTGTTATCACAAGTCACATCATTTCTCTAATATTATGAAGTGCATAACTCATATTATACCTGGTATGCATTTCAAAAAGTCTCCATATCTATAGAGAGAAATAGGTGGAAAGAAGTATGAAATTGCATTAAATTATAGAATGTCTCCTGAAAGCAAATTTACAACGAAAAAATTGGGATAATTTGAGTTTATCAAACATTTCATTGTTCCTTCCTTTTTTTTTATTATTTTGTTAACAAGAAAAAAAATAAGATTTTATTTCCTCTTTTTTATTTATACTTAGATAAATGTTGCAAACTACCCTTCTTTTCGATATATCCGTTTCTACTTGTCCACATTTTCTTTTCTATTGCCAAGCATAACGTTCTATTTTTCTTTATTCCTGCAATTCAAACAAACTGATGGTGTTGGTGAACGGTTTTAGAATTTACTGGTAAATCTGCTATACATTGATGGATTGGATGAGATTGGATATAGTACAAATCTATCCACTCGCAGTTTGTCTAACCCTTTGAAGAGACCAGCAGGGGGCTAGTCTTTGTCTAAATCCTAATTGCTAACCTCGACCTCAGGGCATCCCACAATTTTTTACCATTAGGCATTGTAGACTAATTCGCTTGATTACTACTTTTGCTCGAGGCTCTATTTGCCCAAGAAAAAAAAAAAAAAAAAAAAAAAAGAAGAAGAAAAGAAATATAAACAACTGAAAATTATCACATGAAGCCTGAAGAGTGAAAAGAAAATTGAAAAGTACGTAGCTAAACTTAGGCAAATGAAAAGGACTTTGACACGTCTTTGCGCGACTTCATGTGCCCTAAACTAGCTCCATCCAAAAAAGCAAGTTTCTGGGTAACTCCAAACTCTTTCCCTTCCACTCCAGCTTCGATGTATAAAGTCCTCTCGTCAGGCAACATCACCTTTTCCTTTTGGTCAACCAACAAAAGCATTTGCGATATCCATGGAAGGTTCAAATTTTAAATAAACATTTGATCTTTTTGACTTGAAATCCTAACCCTTGAAACTCCCCAACTCCACGAATCCCAAACCAAACATCCTTTTCCAAGATCCTAAGACAGACCTCCCTTTCTTGTTATTGCAGCTTCAACAATTGAAGATGATTTATCCAGGTTAAATCTTAATGGGTACGGCCACGATACTCGATAACATGTTTAATAAAGAAATTCCACCACCCCCTCTTTTTTATTTGTGCATTTACCTTTTCAGTAAAATGTATGGTTAATATTAAAAAGCGAAAGAGGTTTTTTTTTTTTTTTCCCCAAAATAATTGAACCCTTATAGTGTCCTAGGATACAATACATATACCAATTGATTGATGGTTGGTAATATAATCAAGAAAACTTGATGGAAGTATTAATAGACGCCCCATATCACAAAATTGCTTGAGAAAATTTAATAAGTGTTCCTCGGACGCGTCAATGAAACACAACATATACAGGGGCCCTACATATGATTTGAGTATATATTTAGAAAAAAACAAAAATATATCTCCAATTTCGAGATGCAATGCGTACTTCTTGCATTCGTGGGATACATAGCATAGGACTCGATTATTCCAAGGTGGATAAGGATAGTTTAATATTCATCCTCATCCTATTAAACTACCTTGTATGGTTTTTCAGGTTTAGATTCCTATAGTCACCAATATACAATCCTATTGGATGAAGATTAAATATGTGTAAATTCATGGCGTTTGATAATTTACCAACATTTGTTTATAAGGTGCCACACATAGTAGCAAAACTCATGTATAGGGTTTAGGTTCGGTTGTAGTTTCCCGATATGTTCTTTATACAATATACGAGTATGGGTCTTGAAAATTTAGAATCAAGATGTATCTTATCACCTTAAGTACTTATTCTGAGATTTATCTAATTATGCAAAGTTCGAACTGATTTGAAATTTTGATGAATATCCTATGTAGTGTAGATATATCCAATTACATGTAATTTTTATTACATCTAATAAGGAAAAGTATACTATACATATTTTTTTTTTCTGAAATGTAATTAAGCCATTTCTTTTAACAGATAGATACCGCAAAGGATCAACAAATAACAACACTGTGGTCCACAAGAGAAGTAACTTTCATTATGCAAGAGTGATGTAGTCCTGACGGTAGCACACAGACAGAGTCATAAATATAAAAGATGAAAGAATGGATCCCCTCTCTATATCTTTTTTCTGAATTATAACTACTCATTAGTCTCCACCATTAACAAAGACATTGAAAGATGGTGAGGCAACCAGAGTGCATTGACTGCAATCCTGCACTACCTTAAATTTGTGGGCCAATTCTTCCACTAATTTATTCCTCTTTTTATAATTTCGGACACAATGGATGAACCTGATTACCCCACCTCACCAAACTAACACCACCTCCACCCATTTGATCAAAATTTTCAACCACCACGCCCACCTATGGGTGCATGCTTTTCCCAATTTAAATGGGGAGCATCATCATCCACCATTTACATCTACTGAACTCTTTAACTCAAAAGGTCTCATTCTCAATCTAATTAAAGCCTTTCATACTACTAAATTCTCTCAATAAATGCCCTCACAAGTTGGAATCTAGACGAGGAGAAAAACCCTAAAATTTTAATAACCCCGGACCACATAAAGCGTGATACATAGGAAATAAAAAGGAACCCACATATAAAAAATTAGGATTTCCTGTGTATCACTCACCCTATTTAAAGAGTCGTTAAAATTGGATTTTGCTAGGTTCACTCGACTATTTTCTGCTGACAATATATCGTACCATCTTCCATCATTTAATATCTACATGATTATAGCGTTCTACACAGGCTTACATTGGACCCAGACCCAAACCCCGTTTTAAACGTTAATACCAGCTTAATATTACCAGTACAACAAAACTGACGGTTTCAATAATTCCACTATCATTAACTTCAAGTACAAAAACATTTCAACTTTTTAAAACTGCCGAAACGCCCACGTCAAAACGCCCATGTGCTTCTGCAGGATTATTCAAGACTTGCATTAATTACAAAGTTCAACAGGAACCCATTTTCAAATTTGCAAATAACTACCCTTTTATCACCTCCTCCAACTACCGTCCCCACCATTAACCCTTTTTTTTGCGTTGGATATCTACTTCATTTCTTTTTCTCTTTCCTTTTCGAAACACACAGCACATATGTTCATATAAGTAGCTTTAACTGAAAAAAAGAATAAGCAAAATTACTAAAATGACCTTTCATCTACATTCCAAGAATAAAACAAATTCAACTACTCAAAACTGAACAGCAACAAATAAGTAATTAAATAATATGATATGAAAACCATTTTGCACGGGCAAACTTGTAATTGTCAAAATCACCTCACCTCATTCCTTATTTTATGATATTATGCAAATTTACGTAGAGAAAGTTCTGTTTTTGCGGAGCCGTAAAATCAAACGAGCATGTAATGCAATGAAGTGAGCTGTCCTATACAAGGAGAAGAAAAATCGATTCCCCTTTTTACCCTGAACAATTAGTATATTTTTACCGAAAACCCCATGCTCAACCCTCAAACCAACAAGAGGAGTAGGGGGGTTTTGTTGGGGTGGGGTGGGTGGGTGGGTGGTGGTGTGTGTTGGTGGGACAGGAACCACAATGCACGAAACGCTCAACTCAAACAACCGTCGTAACAAATCAGTGGTTGTGGTTGTTCGCTCTCCCAAAATCCACCAGCTTCCGTGATCGGTTCCCGCAAAACGACGCCGCCGTCGAAAGGTTCGGCTTCGCCGGAATCCTAAGTTCGCCGGAATATCCGATATCGCTCTTGTGGTGGTGTAGCCGGCTAGGACTCGCCCTCACCAGCGGACTCAAGCAGAAAGCCAAACCGGACGCATTCCGAGAGTGTCCACCACGCGCCGTCCTCCTCACATGCGCCGGAGTCACTCCCGCCGCCGATGATGTGTATCCACTGGCCGATGGAGACTGATCGTACCCGCAATCGTCTTCCGACTCACCTCCTCTCTCTGGCGACATACCTCGGTTCGATATCCTAGAAGGCTTCCGGCTCCGTCCGCCGCGTGCGAGGGATGCAAAATTCTCGACGGACGGTCTTGAATCCTTGGAGCGGCGAGGGAGGAAAGAGAACCACGATGGTGAAGACGAAGAGGCAGAGGCATCGCGATGGAAATTACGATCCCGTTGGGACGAAACCCTAGAATCCGAATCCGGAGCAAGATCCGAATTGCATTTACCGGATCTGGACCTAAAGAAGCTCTTTAACAAGGAGAACTTGCCCTGTTTCTTCTTATTGTAATCACCGTAAATGGAGAATTCTCCTAATTTGGGACCGATTTGAGGGGTGCTGTAGAATCGACGGTATTGGTTGTCCTGGGCCCACGAATCTGGGTCGTCGGATTTGCGGCGAGTCACGTAAGGCGATACGGAGCGAGGGAAGATCAACGGAGGTGGTTGGAGTTGGGTATGGAACCGGTTCTCGGCAACTTGGAGCTGAGCCGGGGAGTGAGCGCGGGCGTGGGCTTGAGCTTCGGCTTGGGCTTGAACCTCTATGAGAGCGAAGAGGCGTTCGCGGAGACACGTGGCACATACGCCGACGGTGCTTGTTAGGTCTATCGGGTGTTTCTTACACCTCATGGAGGGAAGTGAGAGAGGAAGTTAGGGCTTCTGTTTTTGTTTGACTGTGAAATTGGGAATTTCGGAGGTTGTTTTGGATATAATTAGGGATGAAGAGATTATTTCGGGTTTTTGTTATCCATTACCAGGAAAGTGGTGGATTCAGTTCGGTCAGGTAATAGATACTCAGACAGCACAGATACAGAGACACTGAGAGAAAGAGAGAGAGAGAGAGAGAGAGAGTGTAGGTGCGTGTTGGGAGAGAATTGGAGAAGGTGTTAGCTTTTATTCAATGGGGGTGGGGGGGTGGGGTGGGTCTGAGTTCTCTATGGGAGAGAGGAGAGAGACGATGGGAGGGAGAAATACAATACAATTAAATGCCGGATTAATTGTGATAGGGGAGGAAGGGGTAAAAAAGTGTTGCATTGACATCTATTTGTTAGATAATTAATTGGCAGGTCAATTCGCATAAATTGGCTTATGTTTATTCATACTTCATACAATTTGCTTTTAGGGTAAATTTAAATTTTGCTTTCAAATCAATTAACAAGTTTAATGGTATTTCTTTTTCCAATGGGAATGCAAGATAGTATTGTCTTGCTTCGGTTCATTTTGAGTTTTATGCTTATGATAATTTATGTTTATTAAAAATAAATAATTTTTTTATACTCTCTTTTTAAATAGACACTTAGTAAGTCAAGAACAGTGAATTCATTCACTTTTAGAAAATTCATAGAAAGAATGGTTTTCGTGGGAGGTTTTACGTCTCAAAGCCAATGTTTTAACAATAAATAGATAATAATAAAATTTATACTGGAATGAATATCACAGAAATCCGATTTTTCCTTATAGTAAGTGCAAGCAAGATATTTGCCGTTTTGTTTTGGTCTACTATGAGGAGAGAACATGATGGTTGGGTGCAATAATAATTTTTGAAAATGATGGTGTTCGTGTTTATTGCTAAAAGTTGTGAAGGAAAAGTTTCGTTGACTTTCTTTTTTATTTGGGTGGATTTTTAATGATTATTTTAGGACCCAACGACAATTGGGAAAACGAGGGTTTCTTGCCTTATCGGCGCACTTCTTATCTGTTTGCTTCGCGCCGATTATTATTATTTTCCTAATTTACTTTTTAATATAGACACAAATCTTTGTTGCTTTGCCCATGTCATTGTTCACATGGATAACTTGGAATTGAGACGTTTACCCGTGTGTAACTTTTGCTCGATGTGAATCAGGGCCTAATCCATTCAAAGTCAAGATGGTATATAGCTATAAGAGTTAATACTGGATCTAAAATTTTAAAACTGAATCTTCACTCCAACTTGAGTAAATTTAGAATATCGAGCTTGATCAACTTTGAAATTGCGGTCAACAAATTCGAATTCTAACTTAACTAAATTTGCTTTTAGACTTGTTTTATCTTTACAAAAGTACTTCTCTTTAAAGAAAATATAAACTTATTGTATTTAAACTCAAACAAACCCACTTAATTTAGACTTTGTCTTTTACTTTGATTTATTTACATGAAAGTGAATCGATAGCAATTTTTTTAGTTTTGTTTTGGATGAATATAATATGATGTTACAAGGCATGATTGAAACTGTGTGTGTTCGCAAACTGATTCGGGATCAGTCTCACTCGCAATGTGATTTAATTCAATGATCGAACCATTTTGGCAAACATCATTGCTAAGGGAAAAAGGAAAAGAAAATCTTCTGATTTGTGTATGAGTTTCCATTGGATTTATTAATGTCCTTTATTTTCTTCAAATCCTTTCTTCTTTTTTTCTTTCTCCTTTTTTAGGCAACTTCATATCCATTTATTTTGTTATATATATATATATAGATGATTGCAATGAGCTCATAACTTTATCTATCCTATGTATTATGATATCATATTCAATTAAGTAGATTTTAAGTGAATACTGAAAATTATCTAATAGATTTTACGGATAACTTTTTGGAATTTAAGAGATATATGGTATAGTGTTCTAACATCATGTGCTCATCTTAGAACCTATATAATAAAACATATAAGGTACAAGTTAAAACATATCGTATACTCACCCTATAAAAATTATTAAATAATAATAATATGAATATTATACAGTATTATATTTTTACCTTATATAGGTTACAAGTTAAAAAATATTTTATATTCACTCGATAAAAATTATTAAATAATGACAATATAAATATTATATAGTATTTATTCTACCTTATAAGTTTTACAAATGAAAAAGCTAACCATATGGACTATAAACTATACCTATCATCCATAAGAAATTGTAAAGGATTTCTTACTCCATTTCTTCCGTCTCACTTCTACTTTTCTACCTCTCATCTCATGTTTTTCTCATTTGTAATATTACATTTATCGTTATATTTTTCAATAGATGTTATATTTTTAAACTCACTATAAGGGATTATAGTTTCAAGCAAGTGGAGTAAACAATTTTAACATATTGTAAGGTCCATACAAGTGAAGGGTGTAGCTTCTTTATAGGAGTATTATTTTGTCACTTTTATCTATGATGTTGTACTTTTTACTTCATAAAGATTGTTAAAGAACACTAGGCTAATACTCAAAAGAAGGGGGGGTAGGGGTGAATTGAGTATTCATGACAAAATTTGAATTTTCTTAATAATCTATCTTTAGATATAACAATAGTGAACAAGATTAATAACTAAATAATGATAATAAGTGCGAAAATAAAAGAGATAAGGTAAGAGAGAATCAAGCCGTGATATAATGTAGAATTCATACCTCCTCCTACTCTCTACATATACAAATGCCTCCAATTAAGGACTTCACACCACTTTTATTTATCACAAAACCACAATGCTCAATCAATAGCTTACACAACTTAACTATTACACAGCAATCACTCAATAACGCTTAGCACAATCTTTATCTTTCAAGTGTAGTACACTCTTAATTTTCTCTCAAATGAATAACAAAACAAAGCATAATTAATAGAGTACAATTGCATAAGAGAATGTTTGGAATTTTTAGTTAAAGATCATATATCTATATGTCTTTAACGAGTAATTGGTGTATCAAAAAGGTTGCACAAATTCTTCCTGTTACTGCATTAAATGCATTCCAATGGCTATTTCAGGGTACTACCGATCGATCGCTATATTATTTACTAATCAAACGGTAGTGCAAATTTCATAACCAACTTCTTCTACCGATCGATCACTCTAAGGTATTGCCCAACCTTAGGTGGATCACGGAATGTTCTAGTTTAGGTTTTTGGCTATCGATCAATCGCCAAGTATTCCATCGATCGATTAATAGAACAAAAATCCCATTGATCCCCTTTTCTCGATCGGTTGCCTTAACATGTCACCTAACATTTCTTTAAAGCACAGAATGTAGCAATATGATTTCCTAAACACCAATCGATCACCAAGATTCCTATCGATAGATCGGTAGGCCCTTGCCACTTCTAAACACCCTGCAACAATTAATAACACCAAACTAAACACAAACATAGACAACAACTATCTATTTTAACAACAATTTGTCTTTAACTTCCATTTTAAAGATTAATCAAGTGAAATTGCTTGTAAACTTTTGAAGATAAATCTCAAAAGATAATCTCAATTTCAATTAAGTTTTGTCTCATTAAAATCACATGAATCACATATTCAACAAGTGTGTTTTCTTATGATTTAAATGAATAAAATGTTATAGAAACATTAATGAATACATAATATTTTGTTAAGTAAACTCCACATTTGATATTTAAGCTTTGTCCATTATTACAACAAATTACTTAAAATTTGAAAGTATCAATTTAGTATTTCAACTTTTCCCATTTTGTAATTAACTAGTTGAATTTAGTTTTACATTTAACTACCTGAACATTGCCCATTTCTATTATTAACTACCTAATCCTTATCACTTTAAAAATTTAAGTAGTTAATTTAAAAAAATAGATAAAATTCAAGTACCAAATGTGATTGAATTTTTATTACTATAAAAACCTAATAGAAAAGTTGAAGATACCCTATGTAGACACCTCATTTTTGCCTATTTTTAAGGATTTTTAGGTAATAAAGGGAAAGGCCTTAATATAAGAAATATAATAATTTGGAAAAATATTTTTAAAAAATAAAAATATTAAAAGTCGGAGTATAAACAAAAAATATATATATAATACAAAAAATTAAAGAAATAACGGTCATTGAGTCACTTTTTAGGGGTTACTTCCCATTTGGGGTCTAAAAGAGCAATTTTGGAAATTAAATATGCATATGCAATTTAAAAGGTTTTGAGCTATATTCGAAAGTATTAGATTTTTTCATAAAATTCAATATTTTCATTAAAGCCTAAGTTGATTATCTATATATCATGAAAATGTTGTCAATTTAAGATAATTATGGCTTCAAATAGAGCTTCAATTAGATATAAATTGATAAACTTGTGAAAAAATCAATATTTTAATTACCAAACAAACAATGGATTGAAGCTCGAAAAACTATCAAATCAGAGTCATTTTAAAAATATTTTTCACATATGCACAGTTGATGAGCTTATCTAAAAGTTAACTTTAAAAACCAGTTAAGTTAAGATTGAATAAGGCTTAAGCCAGTCCCTTTCTTTTTGGAACTTACTCAAGCTCATTCAAAGAGTTAGCTATAATTAAATTGCATTGATGGTCGAGAATTGAGCCATAGCTTAGTAGCTAGGTGTCACGCCCCAAAGCGGTAGAGTTGTAACAGCTCCCGCCGTGTAAACCATCCTAAGATAGAAGTTGGCCTTACAACCGCTATCTTAGACCTGATCTACACAAGGCGTCAACGACTAACCCGCTTTGAAGTAAACAGTTTGTAATTTAAATAAATCATTTACTTATAAAAGTGAGGAATTATATATATATGTTATCATTCAGTTATTGCAGTTAAAGTTTACAACATTTCTCTATAATATATTCCCTAGTTATTACATCATTCGGAAATGAAAAATAATTCTAAAATAACAACTTAGACCTTAAAATATGTGTTTATTCTTCCATATTTTTCCTCACTCCCCAGGATCCAGCAGTTGCTAGCTTCAGAGTAATTGGTTGCCGCTTCTTAGCCAGCACCTGCACGACGTCTATAGGGATGTGAGCAACCACAGCTCAGTAAGTTAGGACGAAGGACTTAAAACTATACCAGAAACACAACAAGGTTTTCAATCACTTATTAGATGCAATGCATGTGCAAGCAAATGCCATCGCACGACATTGTCCGGCCCGTCGTGAGATTAGAGAAATTGCGCCCGCTCTAATCCGGGTTGAGGAGTTGCCGTTAATGCAACAGCTCACGACCAAACCCAGGCTTGTGTAATGGAGATCTTGCTCCTCCCGCGACTACCTTCGAACCACTGCCTTCACCCTCGCCGCGACCTCCTCTCCTGTCACTTAGTTCGACTGAGGATGAAGAAGGGACCATTTTGCAATCCTGCGCTATCCCTTCCGAAGGGGTCGGTATTTGGCCAGAGAGTCCTAAGTTCCCCTAACGGGTTGCAATGCATGTCCAATTATGATTACTGGTTGGATATTTAATTAAGTCCAGTTTAGGGTGATCAATCATTTCATACAATTCATACAATATGTGCAGAGCAACAAACAGAATCATGGCATCACCCATAATCAAGCACATGCATACATTCAACTATCTAACAAGCACAATCAAGCATAATCTTAAGCCTCCAAAATAAAGCATCGTATTAATCCCAACTTACCTCGACTCCTCGCTCGCTCACTCGAGGTCCGATTTGCTCAGGCCATCGTTGATCATTCCTATAACACGAACGTGGTTTCATCTTTTCATATAAATATTATAAGTTCATTTTATCCTATAACGCTTATTGTTAGGTTTTGTTTAATGTTTAATATGCCTAATTATTTAGGTATTAAGTCTTTTACAATTATTCTAGGTTTGGGGTTGGGTTCGGGTTCGGTTTCGGTTTCCGCATCAATTTCTAAATTAGATTTTAGTTCGATTTCTAAATCCTAAACATGCTCGAATCCCAATGTGAAATTAATCGCATTAAGCTCGAGTATTCAAATATCCTATTGGATCTTAATTTAGTATTCTAAGTTATTCAGTATCCGCTAACCCTAATTGAGGTATCGGATTTATTCCCGATGTGTAAAAATCTTACATTTTTAGATATTTACTTAAAATTAAATGTCATTTCAGATTTATTATTTTTCTGATTTCTATTATGAAATTATTTAAATAACCTTATTTTTTTAGATTTATTAATTTACATTTTCACATATTACTAATTTATTATATTACTTACCTAATTTCCCTAATTAACCATACTTAGTACCCAAAGGCTAGGATTAGGGTTCCACTGCAGAGATTAACTTCCCTAAACATATAATTAATATCCCAATCAGTAATTAACATCCTAATCACCTAATTAATCCTAAATCACCCAATTTTACCATCATTTTAGGGCTAAAAATTAACTTAAAAATTTCAAAAATTAATTTTAAAAAAATGGCTTCATAGCACTGTTCTATATCACATGAGCATCTTACAGAAAAAAATTGAGCTCCAAACTACACTCCTAAGGTCATTTATTTCTAAACCGAAATGTGCTCGGTTTTGCATGATTTCTTAAGGACCCTATATTACAGGATATTTTTTCATCTAAATAATATTTTTCCTACAAACTACATACAAAAATATCTCAGAATAACAAAATTCATAATTTTCTAATTATATTTACTATTTTTACAAAATTTCACAAGAATCAGGCTGGAATTTGGACTCACCAGTTTAGGTGGCTCCGGCCACCGCGGGCCGCCGTGGCCTTATCGGCCGGCCTGGGCACTGCCACCACCGTATGGTGGTGGTGGCCGTCCACTCCCAGCTCCTCGTCTGGTGTGGGTTCCCTTTAAAATCCCTAACTGCACAGTTTTTCTTATTTTTTTTATTTCCTGGATTTTTTCTCGAATTTTTAACTCTCTCTAATTTTTTTCTGATTTGTATCTGTCCAAATGAGCTTCTAAATTTTTCTTGCTATTTATAGACGATTTTTGTAATTATTATGCATTAATTTGACAAGACTTTGTTCAATTTCCTTGATTTTTTGCTTTTAAGTTGTTCAATTTTTATTGGCCAATTTTTCTTTTTCTGACCACGACCTGATCTTGCATCAGCTTATCCTCTTCTGATTTTTTTTTTATTTTTCCATAATTATTTTATATTTTTCTTTAATTATTTGCTTAGTTTTCGGCCAATTTAGGTAATTACGCATATTTTTATCTACACGTAAATACATGTGGGGTACACGTGAACATTCCTAAATATTATTTTGGTCATTCTAAAATTTTTAGTATACATATAATCTATCTCTAGTAATTTATTAGTTATTAGATTACACTTTTTGCCTTTTCAATAATTAGCAATTATTATGCTTAAAATTTGAAAATTTTATAGTCTCCTATTTTACTATTTATTTTCTTAAATTTAAGTTTACGGGGTCATTTTTACTAATATTTCTCTCAATAGTTTATAATTTGGGTGTGATCGGATTCTTTAGCCGATCGCTATCCGATCGCCCTAAACCTTGGGTTCTAATCTCAATCCTACGGTTACTTGGCTTAACTTTGGGGCTTACACTAGGGCATAGTGTTTACTTCAACTGGTTGAGGGTTCGATGCGTGCCCTTTATTTTTCCCTCCTTAAGGATACATGACAAGCCTTAACTAGGCTATATAGCTTTGCTACCACATAGGACCATTTGATTAGGTCATGTGGGAATTAACGTCCTCTTATGCCATGTAGATGTTACATTTCTAACCACATAGTGCCTACAAACCCTAGTAAATACATGGTACCTACTAATTAGACCCGTGGCATTTGCTAGCATGACATGGATGCCACATCGTTGTCTTCAACATCTAATACCCACCATTTTCCCACATTTTCCTTTCTGGTTGCCTTACTTTTGATTAATTTTTCACTCCTTTTTGTCATAAATTCATCAAATCAATGTAAAAATGGATTACTTACATGGCCTACTTTGAATCTAACCCAAAATTTCATCTAAATCTATTTGATTAAAGGTTCAAATCAAGCTCAAAAAATAAGGAAAAATTCATAAATCATGTCTACGCTAGATTAAGAATCTAAGTTATATAAGCTTCAAAGCATTAATTGATCACGACTAACATTTCCTTGCACAAAATATCCAATCAAAACTTAATTATTTCTTTAATTTTTGAGGATTAGTTGAGCTTGATTGGCTCAAACCTGTATGTATTTTATTCTCCCATTGTTAGCCTTTCCTTCTTTAATTCAAGCTCCTAAACTATAAATTGAGCCCCATCCACTCTGTAAGAGTCACACACAAATCCTCGAAAAGCTTTCTACAAGCAATTATGCCAATTTTCTCTCTAGTTGAAACCCTAACTCTATCTATCTCTCTAAAACCACTACATTCTAGTAGTTTTTGAGCAAACCAACTCCATCCTAAACTTCTTCAAGCTCTAAAACCGAAGATGCCATCCTCATTCCCTTCAAACAACTACCTATGAAGATCAATTAACTCTTTATCTTTATCACTTATAGATCACCACAAAATAATACCACCTATCCCTACTCTACTCAAACTAACCATACAACTAAGCTCTATATGCTCAAGAAACCTACGTTCAATGCCTTTTTGCCCCCCAACCACAACTAGAGCACCAAGTTTGAAACACCACCTTGCTCCTTTACACCCATCCACAATAGCCATTTTCTCTCTCTCTTTCTCTTTGCTTGATCACGTGCAAGTTACGTGACCTGACCCTAACTTGTATTTTAATCCACAAATGACTCAAATTCAACATAGGTACTTTTTTTCTTATTTTATTTTATTTATTTAAACATTTCAAATAAGATAAGTACATTTTGTGTAATCCTTAAGTGTTAACGAATAGGGCCCACTTTTAAAAAATCTTTACAAATAAAATGATAATAATTTTTCTAAAAAAATTAAAATAATTTTTTTTTAAAATAATTCTTTTTAAAATTGAACCATTTTAATTAAAAAAAAATTAGGGCATTTCCAAAAATATATAAGAAATTATGTTTTCTTACCTAAAAAAAGAGTTTTTCAAAAATAAAATGATAATTAACCCTTTTTCCAAAAACTAAGAATCTTTTTGAAAATAAAAATTAAACATAAAATAAAATTAAAATTTTTTTCTTAGAATTTTTCGAATAAAATAACCTATTAATAATGTAAACTTGGTTCATTTTTAAAATTGAAATAAACCAAACCACTAAAGTTTTATAAAAACAAACTACAAGAATCCGATCCCTACTATAAGGTATGTAGATACCTTCAGGGTGACTTCAAAATAAAAAAAAAAAATTATTCATCCTTTATATATATATATATATATATATATATATATATATATATATATATATATAAAGCAAAACAAAGTTTTCAAAGGGGCATTCTAAAAATTAACATCCTTAGATAAGACTTCTAGTATATCTACCTATTTTTAGGAAACCTATAGAAGTAAGATTGGGAAGAGGAAGAGGAAATCCTATGGGTTGCATTTAACATTTCAATATAGTAATTGTTTAGATTTTAATAGGTTAACCATTATATTCAAAATATCTAGTCTCTTTTGAACTTTTTATAGAAAATTTTAAAAACATAGCCAATAATTAAATTACAATTGATCTGCTTAATCAAATTCTAATACTTATCTATCTCGATTACACCTAGTGGTGACTTCAAAAAAAAGAAAAAAAATTGATTNTCATCGTGAAAGGGAAAGCAAAACAAAGTTTTCAAAGGGGCATTCTAAAAATTAACATCCTTAGATAAGACTTCTAGTATATCTACCTATTTTTAGGAAACCTATAGAAGTAAGATTGGGAAGAGGAAGAGGAAATCCTATGGGTTGCATTTAACATTTCAATATAGTAATTGTTTAGATTTTAATAGGTTAACCATTATATTCAAAATATCTAGTCTCTTTTGAACTTTTTATAGAAAATTTTAAAAACATAGCCAATAATTAAATTACAATTGATCTGCTTAATCAAATTCTAATACTTATCTATCTCGATTACACCTAGTGGTGACTTCAAAAAAAAGAAAAAAAATTGATTTTTCTTAACTTTAGCTGAAGATTTAAGTTAAATAGGTATAGAATTTAATTTAAACCAAGTTAAGAAAAATGAAAACCGAACTTTAGGCTTGACACTTTATACCATGTAGGTTTTATGTGATATAGATTTTATGGTGGTTTTAAAGTATTAAAGGAGAGGTCAAAATATTTAAATTTATACTTGTAAGGTTGACCATGAATAGAGCTTCATACCCTAGGCACATTATACTCACTTATCTTTATATTTAATATATACTTGACATTTTCATGTCTCTTTACAATTTTCTTTCTAGGTAAGTATTTTAAGTTGATTATAATAGAAGATGAAAAAAAAAAAAAGTTGAGGAGTAAAATATCCTATTTGGATGGAAATGAAAGATGAATATATTAAATTAAGATTACTATGATTTGGTCCAATTCATTGCATTTTACTCATCATAACTTTAAGCTCTTCATAACATTACCTATGGCCTTATTCATATTATTTTATTTTAGGATAAGTTATAAATAAATCATCTTATATTTGCTTCATATGTGCTTAATCTCCCTTAGTTTAGAGTTGAGCATCTAGGGCCTGAAATCTTTAAAAAGGTATTCTTAGCCCCCCATAGGACAATTTTTCCCTTGATAAAATAGCATAAGAAATAACACTAAAATTTAAAAATTAGCATAAAATTAGATGAAAAAAAGAGAACTCCGTATGAGTTATTTTGTTATATGTAATGTTATTTTTGTTAATAACAAAATGGTTGTATATGGATTTAAAAGCATGTTTTTGAAGATCTAAAATGCTAATATGATAAGTTCCTAATTGCACATATTTTATTTAATGATTTTTTATGATTTTTCCTTGATATTTGAGTTTATTTTTAGATAATAAAACTTAATTAAGTAAAATTTTGTTTTTTAAGTTTTGAAACTATCTCTGTAAGAAAACGAGAAAATAGAAACAAATTTCAGGCAAATTGAAGCTAAAATACGCAAATTATGAAGGTTTGAAAATCAATACAACCGAATGACATGACTATGTCGTTTTCAAGTGAATGCGGAGCTTATTTTCAACTGTTATAGCTTAGGATACGACCAAAAGACACAATCGTGTCCCCAGTTGTGTCTTTTCCAATTGACTTATTTTTTTTTATCTCTTCATACATAAAAGCTTGTTAGGGTTTATTTAAAGGGAGGAACTTATTAGACACAAATTTTAGAGAGCTTTTCAAGACAAGAACACTCAAGGAGCGAGATGATCATTAAGAATTCAAGATTCAATTTTTCTTTACACTTTATGATTTTCTTTCCTACAATTTTCTACTCTTTGTTTTTAGATTTTTATTTTAGGATGTGTAGTGAGTAAATCTTTGATATTTAGGTCTTGTGAAACCTAAATCTACTTATATGACATAATTAGTATTTGATTAATTTAATTCTTTGGTCTTTTTCTTGATTTAACTATGTTTGTTTCATAATTTAGGTTATTATTTCCATAGGTAGTAATCTAGAGCTCGATATCTTATAAGAGAATCGAGATATTTCTTATAAGATTATATCTAGGCATAATTGATGAGGATTATTGCAAATTAGAGATAATTTGCAAGATACTTCCAGAATTTTAAATTAAAGCATAAAGAATTGATCGTTTAATAATGCAATCTTAGATCATGCTGTTAAGAAGAGATTCTAATAGGTGATTTTAGAGTTAGGGTTAATTGGCTTGAGAAAATGATTATCTTTAGTAGAGAATTCTTCCGGTTAAAAAACATTAAAGAATAAATTAGATTATCTTTAGAAAAATCACACGTTAAATCTAAAGGAAGCAAGATCTAGGTACAATATTTAATCTTGAATTAATTTCCAATTAAATTGCTTTCTTGTTAATTCTTCAATTGCGTCTTAGTTCATCTTTAAATTTGTTTTAGCAATAATGTACATTTACTTCTTTAAGTTTCTTGAAATTTAATTTGTTAGTTAGATAATAAAGACCTAATGAGTACTAGTAGTCAGAGTTTTTGAGGGATTGACATTACACTTATATCTACTATATTATAAACTATTAGGTACACTTGCCTATATCATAATGCTTCAAATCAAAATAGAACTGTTAAATACATAAAAAGCAAATATAAGGAAAATATATTTAAAATTCACCATCTATTACACACATACAATTTAGACCAACCTCTTTAGTGCATGAGCTAAACTCGGTAAGCCTAGACTGGTCACACTAGGAAAGAATATATCTGTTACTTACCTCTTTCATAAAACTCTCTTCACAGAATTTAAATTACATATTTTAGATATGGCAAAGTGAATCTCAAAGATATGATATGCTTTCTTTGAATATTTTGCTAACCTCTCCTATAAATACTAGGCAATTCCACGTATAAAGGGATCTGAAACCTATCTCACTTAAAACCTTTATTTACTTCCTCTTCAAGGCCCTTACTAGCTTAAGCATGGCCGCGTTGGATCTACCGCCAATAGCCATCTTAGCTTACATTTTCTAGTTTTGCAAATTTTCTCCCTCCTCTAAGCCCTCAACTAGAATCAAGCATTGGCAATTGGCATTGTCTACATGCAAATCCCTTACAACCATGGAAAGCAAGTCGCACTCTAACCTTGAGGACGTTAGGATCCTATATAGGGTTATACCATCCACATTAACAAAAATTTAAATACCAAATTACAAGACTAGACCAAAAATGTTCCGGCCCCATAAGAGATATCAACTATTTGAAAGAACCTTCTTCTATTATGGAAGAGCAAGAAAATATTGCTCTTAAACCTTCTAATGGTTTAGTTCATAAAATTGTGGGCGACACAGTTTGAACTAGCTTTCTGATAGTAGAAACTATGGAAAGAAAGCTCTCAACATCACCATTAAGAAGCCAAAAGTTGATAACTCAATTACCTTTTTAGACAAAGATTTGAAAGACGTACATACACCATATGAAGATGCATTAGTTATCAAAGCTAGGATAGTAAGATTTAAAGTATAGAAAGTTTTGATTGATACAGGGAGTTATATCATCTTTAAGCCAATATATGGAAAGATGAAGGATAAGCTAAAAAAGAAATTAAAATCCTACAACTTAAACCTATACAACTTCAACAATAGGCTTATATGATGTATGAGAACTAGTAACCTCCTTATACAATTAGGCAAGGATGACAGTTACTGGCTATATGTTGAATACTTGGTTATAAATTATAGTTCTTTATATAATGTTATTCTTGGCCAGCCTAGCTAGAACACTTTCAAGAATACTCCTTCAACAACATGCCTTAAGGTTAGGTTCTCCACATCGATCGAGGTTAGCATATGCTAAGGGAGACTAGGAGTTAGCCCAAACTTATGTCAAAACTCTTTTTAAAGGAGAAATCCTTATAGTTGAATATAGACCAGATGATAAATCAACACTTATAGAGAGCCCACAAAAGGAACTAAGGAGATTTAGCTTTGAGATAACCTTAAGTAAACCACAAAAATAGGAACAGCATTGCCCACCGAGCTTAAGCAACAACTTGTTGACTTTTTATGAGCCAATGGAGATGCTTTGTATGTTCTCCCTCAAACATGCCTAATGTCCTAAGACACCTCATCAAGCTTTACCTCAACATTGAGAAAAAAGTTAAGGTAGTGCTATAGAAGAAGAGACACTTTACCCTTAAAAGACAAGCAGTGATTGAACAAGAGGTTTAGAAGCTATTAAAAGATAATTTTATCCTGGATAAACTTACCTACTTAGCTAACTAACTATGTCTAGAAATGTAATGGGAAATGGCATATGTACATCGACTTCCTTTATCTTAACAAAGTTTACCCTAAAGATTGCTTATGGCTCCCCAAAATTGATCAGCTTATGGATTCCACCTCAAGCCACATACTTTTGAGCTTCACAAACTCCTTCTTTGGCTATAGCCAGATAAAAATGAAAGAGTCTAACTAAGTTCACCAATCTTTTGTCACTAACTTTGGTACATACTAATATAATGTAATGCCCTTCGTACTTGAAAATGCCTAGGTGACTTATCAACCTTTGGTAACCAATATGTTTAAACCATAAATCTAACGTAACATTGAAGTCTATGATGATGATATGATTGTAGAAAGTAAACAAGTTAATGATCACATCAAAGACCTCAAAGAAACATTCAACATTCTATGTAGTGCCAACATAGAGCTCAACCATAGAAATATGCCTTTGGTGTTCGTTAGGGTATATGGTCACTCAGCATGGCATTAAATCTAATTTAGTGAAAATACAAGCCATGTTGGACATGTAAATCCCTAAGTCTAGAAAAATGTCTAGCGACTTACAAGCTACATTACCACTCTAAACCGGTTTGTGTCTAAACCTACTAATGAATACACTAAGTTCTTTAAGGTATTGAAGAATCCATCTAAGTTTGGATGGATTGAAGAGTGTTAACATGCTTTTGATGACCTTAAACAATACTTGACTAGTCCACCTATGTTATTGAAGCCGATCTTGGTGAAGATTTATCCTTCAACCAATTTGTTAGCAATCAAGCTTTGTCTTCAATCTTAGTCCAAGCTAATGGAGAACATTGACCTATTTATTCCATCAGCCACATCCTTTAAGGACCAAAAGTATGTTACTCGAAATTGGAAAAGTTTGTACTTATAGTGGTCATAATAGCTCATAAACTTTAGTCATCCTTTGAAACACATCAAATTATTGTTTTGACTATATAACCATTAAGACATGTTTTTCATTAGCTAGACACTTAAAGAAGAATGGTTAAATATGCCATTGAGCACAATACCTATAAAGTCTAATACTAATTTTGAGAAGCCATTAAGGCATAAGCCCTTGTCAACTTTATTACTGAATACACTAAGGAGGAAGAAACACTAGACACATATGATAAAACAATGTAGACTATCCATATTAATGGATCATCCATTAAATGAGGAAGCAAAGTAGGTCTAGCGTTACAAGAACCCTATTAAACATAGATATGCTACACCTTAAAGTTTAGACTTTGGCTAACAATAAAAAAGCTGAATACAAGGCCCTTATTACTAGCATGAAATTGACTAAAGTAGTTGGTGCAAAAAAAGATAGAAGTCTTCTCAGATTCGTAGTTGGTTATCCAGCAAGCTAAAGGTAAGTCTCATGTTAAAGATGTTGGCATGACTAATTATTTGGAGATTATCCAATCACTACAACTAGCATCTCCATTTGGAACATTAAAAAAAAAAAAATCCCTTAGAAATAGAATGTGGAAGTAGACTCCATGGACAAAATTATTGTAACTAGCTTTCCAACTTTGGAGAAGAAAGTATTTACCGAATATCTCCTAGATAAGAGCATCAATAAGTTACACCATGAATGTCTAAAGATAGAGACCATAGTTGCCAAACCATGCACTCCTACATAACTTAAGATACAGCACCATTCCACAAGATTAAAAAGAAGCTAAGATATTAACGTATTAGGCTATAAACTATATGATGATAAGCATTGCACTCTACAAACAAGGTCACAGCACTCCCTACCTCCAATGCCTTTAACCTAAAGAAGTACAACATGCTCTCATCGAGCTGGACACCATGGTATGTAGCAACAACATCAAGAGTCATTCTTTAGATATCAAGGCTTTACAACTTGCATGTTATTAGCACACATGAGGTAAGATGCTATGAAAATGAATTTGAGATGCCCTTAGTGCCAAAAACACACATTTGTAGAGCATGTTCCAAGTAGCACCCTACTATCCCTAACCAATCCATAACCCTTTGCTCAGTAGGGTCTCGACATCTTAAGCCCTTTCCCTAAGACCACTAGCTAATGACAATTCATTATCATAGTTGTAGACTACTTCATGAAGTAGTGGTAGCCAAAATAATCGTAAACAACATACAGAGTTCCGTTCACAATTATATACTATGTAGATTTGATGTCCTTACACTAAATCACGGATAATGAGACTCAATTCGATAACAAGAAGTTTCAAGCCTTTTATGATTAGCATAAGGTAAAGATTCATTACACTTTGGTGCCGCCCTATCTACAAACAAATGGATAAGTTAAAACAATAAACAAGACCATCTTTAAGCACCTTAAAAGAAGAGTGGACCAATCCAAAGGAAAATGAGCAGTTGAGCTTCCCTCAATCTCATGGGGTTATAGGCCCATATAAAAGATGGCCATAGAAGAAACGCTATTCCCATTAGCTTTCAGTTCCAAAGCATTACTACACATTGAACTTGAGCTCCCAAACCTCCAAACCCGAGATCTCGACATAACAGCCAATACCATTAATCTCCAAGCAAGTTTGACACAATTGAAGAGCAACTTGGTATTTTAACAAAAAGATTAGATACAAAACATTCCAACTTAGCACAACCTGGTATGCTAGGAACTCGAAGCCACAAGTCCTTAAGAAGGCCAAGGTAAGCCAACTCTTGACTAGGAAAACCTAGTCATGGTGAAGGAAGTCATAAGGCATAAGCCTATAAGTTAAAATGGTTGGATGGCCAACCCATGCCCAAAACATGGAATGTTAATAACTTAAGGGCTTAGTTTGATAACCCAAGCACACATGACAATGATCGTACAATTTAGAAATAGTAAAGTTTCAGCTCTCATTTTTATGCCTACCCTCCTCCGATGACCCTATCATCATAACCTCTTATAGGGTAAACTAGTACCCCTATAGAAAATGGATTCTTGAGCTCTAAGACCACCATCATTAGGCAACTAGAGCTTATGACCTCTTCACATCTTCCAAGAGCTCCAAGATCACCCTCTTGGGGGTAACTAGAGCATACAACCTCCTTAGGTATTCCAAGTGCTCTAAAAATGCCCTCTTTGGGTAATAAAAGAACACAACCTCCTTAGGTCCCATATGCTTTAAGATTGCTCTCCTTAGGTGACCAAAGCATCCAACACCCCAAGGTTCCTTCACTCCAAGCCCACCTTGGTGACTAGAGCATTAGGCTTTATATAACCATCTCTCAAAAACCACTACCAAGTGAATAGAACACCCAACCTTCTTTAGCTTATAGTAGTAGTTATCTCCTACCCAAACAACTAACACTTCTTCATCAAGCTAGATCCCAATCTACAATTTAAGATGTTACTATAAATGGATTTTAATTCGGAATGATTAACCTACATTACACTTAATACAGTCTAATATTACATGCAATGATAAATTAGAGATGGAGCTTGTATTATAAAAAAAAAAAAAGTACTAACAAGAAAGCACAAAATGAAATGAACAAAAGCATTAAGTTTGTAAAATAGTACATCGATATAATTAGGCCAAAATCCCAGCCATCAACAAATACATCAAGTACATCATTCTTTTTTTTTTTTTTTTAGACTCCTCCATGGTAGTAAATTAAGGATCAAACCAATAACTTGGCTCTACGAGCACATCTTTAGTATAAAAGGCTTAGACAATGAGCCCTCCCTTACATTACCAAACTCACTTACCCCTTCAATGTGAGTAAATTATGAATTCTCAACTATGGGGGCTGCATCTATGTAGTCCTATAAGCTAAGATCGAGGTTAGAATAATTAATGCGTAATCTATGCAGCGGGTCTCTGACGCTAATGGGGCTCGAATGGGAACAAGGAATAGGAAGTGAGAATGAGGTTTTAATTGCGAATGTATATAGATATTATACACTAAGGCACATACACAATTAGGGGTTGAGCTGGAAATAACGTTCAATACAACTCATGAACACTAAATGTCACTTGAGTTTCAAATAAGAGGTTAGTGGCAACTCATTAACTCACTCAAATGAAGGGTTCACCATAATCTTAAAGGCAAGATTGATAAGAACGCGAGAGATTAAGGAGTACGGCACACTCAATAATCCAAAACACCAGCTTAAAAGGCTTAAGAATGCCCTTACTTCCAGAAGGAACGTTTAAGTGTAAATTCATTGTATGAATATTCTTCACTGTCTATATTCGCTTTTGAAAATTACAAATATTGCTATTTATAGTAAGTCTTAAAGCCTCAGTAGCAAAACTATAAATAATATATAAGGCCTTAAACCCTAAAGAATGGCTTATAATCAAAATAAGGAAAATATTTACAAAGCATACAAAACTGTACACTTAACGAAGTGGTCAACATGCAGTCATTCAAGTTGTTTATGGGACAATCGGGTGTCTAAGTAGGGGTAGGATATTTGGAAGTCTTATTGTGCTTAGCCGAGCTCCTAGTGAGGTTGGCCCACAGTTGTTATACTCATGGATTACTTGGCACGATCTCTCCTATGCTATGCCGAGCTATTCTTTGGCCTTGAGTGCTTGGCTATGTGGTTTCTTGACTTCTCAGCAAACGATAGACTTGAGGCTAAGTAGCTCCTTTTCTTCCCCTTGGCCTTCAGTATTAGCTTGGCCTCAGCAAAAGCTATTCGGCCTTAACTTTGAACAATTTGGCCTCTGGTTAAGATAAGTTAGCTTCAGCTTCTAGTAAGTCAATGTTGTCTTAAGACAGGTTGGCCTTAGCTTAAGGATCATCGTAGACCAATTCCTATCACCACTGTGGGGTTGAAAAGAAGTCATCCTCAACTTTAGATTATGAGCACAAGCCTGGATGCCAAACAAACTTCTCTTCCCTTTTCTCTTCACCATAGGTATCGAATGTCTTTAGA
The DNA here is from genome assembly GCA_024138015.1 of Lumnitzera littorea. Lineage (NCBI taxonomy): Eukaryota > Viridiplantae > Streptophyta > Magnoliopsida > Myrtales > Combretaceae > Lumnitzera > Lumnitzera littorea. The sequence goes on from JAMXBB010000008.1 coordinate 68,103,020, forward strand.
TTTCCTCAAAGCTCATAAGGGTTAAGCAATAGCTATTCCTATCCTTTCAAACAATGTAAATGTTGAGGAAACCATCATAGATCACTTTTCGATCATATTCCCATGGTCGGCCTAAAAGTAAATTTACGACGTTCATAGGCACTATGTCGAAGTCAATCTCATCCTCATACTGTCCAGTGTTGAATGTTATCCGAGCTCTTTTATATACATGGATCATACCCTTATCATTGAACCACTTCGATCCATATGGTCGAAGGCATGGGTAAGTCAACAATCTCATCTTCTCTACTAACTTGACAGAAACGATGTTGGTGCAACTACCTCCATCAACTACCAGGGAACAGGTCTTCTTATTCACTAAACATTGGATTTAAAATACATTCTTCCTTTGACTTGGGTCTTCCTTAATGTCGGCTCGTCTACTTGTTAAGGCTATGGGTTCTCCTATCTTGGGGCAAATGTTAATTGTTTCCTCACTCTCTAAGCTGTTATCACTATGGCTCTCCACTTGAGCTTCAAGTCCTTCACCTTTCAAAATCATGACCCTCTTGTTTAGGCACTGTGAGGCAATATGTTTGAAGCCCAAACATTTGAAGCACTTAACTTCTTGGGCTTTAGTACTAGGTACTTTCTCTTTCTCCACTTTCTTAGTCTCAGCCTGATCAGGTCGACTAAGCTCTCCCTTCTCCATCCTTCTCTCAGGCTTTTTCTTCTCTTCATACCTCTCAAGCTTAGGGCTGCTTTATTGAGGTCAGATGGTTGGCCTTTGATGCCTCCTTCTCCTTTGTCTCTCCACTCTTAATGCCAAATTGATTAGCTCATCTAGAGAGTTGAACGGCTGCAATTCAACTATGTCGGCAATATCATCTCGGAGTCTACTCAGGAACCTAGCAATAGTACAGTCCTATGGCTTGGCAATCTCACATCTCATCATCAAGGTCTCAAGCTCTTGCAAATACTCTTCAACAGTACTTTGACCTTATCTCAGGTGCTAGAACACATAGAGCATCTCTTACTTCAAGTAGGTCGACATAAAGCGCTGATTCATTAATCGCTTCATAAGCCTCTAAGTTCTAATCAGCTCCTCTCCTTCAACATCTCACTTAGCAAATGATTTGTCCCACTAAAGACTTACATATTCAACAAGGGCTAACGAAGATAGCTTGACCTTAGTTTTGTCATCGTACTCATAATACTCAAACAACTTCTCGACTCGAAGAACCCAATCAAGGAACTCTTCAGATCAACTACTACCACTAAAGGTAACTTAAGCTTGATGTTGTCAAGTCCTCGATTATGTATTCGAGGTGCATCCCATACATTCCTAACAGGTTAGTTCTCCTCAAGTCAGCCATTTTTATTGGAGCTCTACTTAGCCACATCTCTTCTCAACCTTAACTCTCTTCTTCGAGCTCCTTAGTTTACCTTGAAGCCAATGCTCCCGTCATTGCTCCACTTCGGCTCAAGTCGGTTTTCTCTTCTCCTCAGCTCAATAGCTCTTCTCTACTATCTTGCATCATTATCAAGCTCATTGGAGCCACTTCTACTAGGGGGTGTTCATTCCCTCCTTTCACCTTGGCTAACATGTCTACGGCTTCTAACTAATCCAGTAAGTTCCTGGATAGAATTAGTGAGATTCTAAATTTGATATTCCATGTTATCAATACGTCTCCTCAAGCTTTTGCAAAGACTGTCTCCATTATTATTGACATTATTTTCCAACATTGTAGTCCATGCAATAAATTCCAAAGAGAGGAAATTTAACAAATACATAACACACTTGAACTGTACTCAACTTGGAACTACCATCAAGATGATTCCACAAATACCACTGTAACAAAATACAACTAACAGTAACCTAGAAATTATTGCTACTCGATTTCTACAGCTACCTACGATTGATAAATACTATAGTAACTAAAATCAACTACTGAAATTATTGCTAAGAACATGAACAATAGACTTTACTAAAGAACGATGATGAACAGAATTGTTCAAACCACGAGTCAAACTTTAAAGAACACTAACACACGTGTCTCCCCAAAGCTCTGATACCAGTGAAGTTGAATCGTAATCTATACAGCGGGTCATTGACGCTAATGGGGCTCAAATGGGAACAAGGAACGGGAAATGAGAATGGGGTTTTGACTGTGAATGTGTATAAATATCACACACTAAGGTACAAACACAATAAGGGGTTAAGCTTGAAATAGGGTTCGATACAACTCACGAACGTTAAATGTCACTTGGGTTTCAAATGAAAGGTTAGAAGCGACTCATTAACTCGCTCAAATGAAGGGTTCAACATAATCTTAAAGGTAAGATTGATAAGAACACGAGAGATTAAGGAGTATGGCACACTTAATAATCTGAAACGCCAGCTCAAAGGGCTCAAGAATGTCCTTACTTCTAGAAGGAATGTTCAAGTGTAAATTCACTATATGAATATTCTTCACTGTCTGTATTCCCTTTTGATAATTACAAATGTTGCTATTTATAGCAAGTTTTAAAGCCCTAGTAGCAAAACTGTAAATAATATACAAGGCTTTAAACCCTAAAGAATGACCCATAATCAAAATAAGGAAAACATTTATAAAGTATACAAAACTATGTACCTAATAGAGTAGTCAATATGTAGTTATCCGAGCTATTTGTGGGCCTAAGTAGGGGTCGGTTGGTAGTTAGGTATCTGAACTGGGGTGGGATGTTTAAAAGTCTTATTGTGCTTAGCTAAGCTCCCAATGAGGTCGGCCCACAGTTGCTATACTCGTAGATTGCTTGGCACGATCTCTCTTGTGCTGTGCCAAGCTATTCTTTGGCCTTGAGTGCTTGGCCATATGGTTTCTCAGCTTCTCAACAAATGACAAACTTGAGGTCGAGTAACTCCTTTTCTTCCCCTTGGCCTTTTAGTATTAGCTTGACCTCGGTAAAAGCTATTCGACCTTAGCTTTGAACAATTTGGCTTCAAGTTAAGATAGGTTGGCTTCAAATTCCAGCAAGTTGGCATTATCTTAGGACAGGTCGACCTTGGCTTAGCGATCATTGTGGACTGATTCCTATCAATAATGTTCTTAAACCTCTTCCCCCACAGCCTTTATGGACTTCATGAAGATTTTACTTTACAGTATCTTCTACCCCATGCAATTCATTATATCATAAAAAAATTTTGTCTCAAAGGCTCCCCTCATGAGCATAGCATTCTTGTATCTCCTCATTGAGCTACTTTACCTTCTTCTATTACTGTTCTTCTTTCACTTGGATGCTTTTCCTTAAAGCTTTCTGTTCAACCAACTCTTCGTAGACTACTCTAACTATAAGTTCAACTCGACTCTCTAGTATTTGTTGGTCTTTAGCTACCCTTTGAGAACAAGACACTTAGTTGCCAAAGACTCTACCTCCATTGTTGTAACCCCTACTCTTCCTCAAGCTTCATATCTTTCAACCTCAATACTTACCAATTTTTCTTGATTTTAACCTTCTTCAGCCTATCCTCTAAGGCCCTCACCTCTACAAAATAAGAATGACCTTAATAAGAGACCTGTTGAATGCACAATAATGAATAATTCAACTAATTCATTACCTTCCTCCTCTCTTCCCAAAATGCCTTCAACAAAGAATAAGCTATTGTGTTTGACTGAAGCAAAAGAGTATAGTATGTCTCAGCAAAGCAAACAACATAAGATGTGATTAAACAATTAATCAAAGGCTAAAAAATTTACCTTATACATTTGTAAGCTGAAATACTCTTCAATTTTCTTAATAGGCTAGCTCCACATTAAGTTGGATGGCCAAAGTTCTCCAACCTTAGGTAACACTATTGTTTGCATCATCTCATGGTATAATCCCGCTCGTCAATACCGAGGTATCCCTCAAAATATCTAAAGTAGGCATTCTATGATTTTCTTACCTTGTCAAAAGAACTTGTAAGGATGAACTCCTTGATGGAGCATCCAAAGCATCCTTTTTCTTCCCAAAGTCCTTCATTTGCTTCTATGGTGGCTATTGTCTACTCGTCTGCCCACAACTATATTCTCCCCTGCTACATGCGCTTTAGAATTTGATGGTACTACCTCCAACGACTTAAAACCTCATCCTTAAACCTCTTTTAGGTCTTCAAAGGTTTCGTGTTATTCAGTTTCATAGCAGTCAGTGGTTAAGCAACAATAGTCACCCTCATTGACACATACTAAGCAATGTGCCCAGTTGTTTTCTTAGTACATCGATTGCAACGACCTTTCCCTTTTTAGATGGGGATGCAACTGCCTCTTGTAGTCCCTATATTTTCCTTTACTACCTAAGCAAGACTAGCCACCTTTAAGTGTAAAATATCAAACTTCTTTAGCTTTGCAGAAATGAGCAAACATAAGTTTTAAGAAAAATTAACTAGCAAGAAACATACGTAGAGGAATTGTACTAAGCATGAGCCTTCAAGGGACTTACACCACCATGTTAGTAAATGGATGGCTCCCCAAACAACTTGTAAACCTTGGCATGGTGGCAAATAAGGCTAGTAGTTTTCTCTTATCCATGCTCCTCCAACACTTTAGCTATAAACAAATGCTTCATTACCTTTTCCTTAACATCATGGACACCCTCTTTCTCCATAAAATCCTTAATTTTCTAAGATGCTTCCAATTCATTAGGTTGCAATTCTTTCAAATATGATGTCTTTATAAGATTAACCTACCGTGTCTAAAAATTAAAATCAATTTCTAAACCTTAGTACAAAGTTTGTCCCTCCATTCATGCATTGAGGATTTGATATATACATGTATTATAACAAGTATTAGAAAATATGTAAAATATACCAATAGATTGGAAGATATTGTAAAACTAATGATTAAAATAAGAAAGACAAAAAAAAAAAAAAGCAAATAACATCGAAACTTTACATGACCTAATTATATGAAACATGAATTTTGGATTGAGTTGAAGATAGGCAACCTAATGGTACTACATATTAGTGAAATAGATGTCAATTTAATCTAAAAGCCACCTAACAAATGACTTTACACATGTCATGCATAATTCACATATATTATAATCAAGGTAACACAACCATCACCAAGGAGTAAAGTATGGAGAGAAAGTAAATCAAATTAGGAGAAATTACTTAGGAAATTCAACCAGAGAAAAGGAAGATCTTGGTATAATTAGACAACCATCCAAATAAGTTGTTGCTAATATAAGATTTTGGTGGTTGAAAAAGACACCCTCCCAAGCTTGTCAGATAAGCCCACTTTGGCCATTAGCCATTAAAGCTTCAAACTGTATGCCCTTGTTTTCCACTTGAATTTCCACAATTTCTCAAAATATCTAATCAATTTATTTAGTTAGAAGCCGATTCATGTGAGCTTATTTTTCCTTTAGAATACATCTATTTGTAATCTTAGAGTTGTAAGTATTTTTTATACTTTCTTCTTTAAGTACCTTATTTTAACAAAAAATTAAATTAGTTTTTAGGAACATTAGATGTTATTTTGATATCAAAATCATTGTTGGCTTCTTATAACATATATTTTATGTACATCAAAAGAAAATTTGGAAAATACACATTTAACAATTATAGAATTTTTGTTCTTAAAACTGTCAATAGTTGTCAATTAAAGGAGTAAATTGATTATTATTTAATTTCATGATGAATTTAGTTTGTATTGATTTTTGGAGATTTATAATGATATACAGAATGTTTAAATTAAGACTTGCTTTAGATATAATTGCTGGTATAATTAAAAGTAATTGTAGGATTAGATGTATAATTTCTTATAAATATGTAATAAATAATGGCGAGCAATGGATGATAACTTAAATTTACTTTTTTTAAGTACATAATAATTTTCCTGTTATGTAATTACATTGAAAATTGTATAAGTTGCTCTTAGGAGCCTATTTCATAAGATATTTTAATGAAAAATAAAGTTTTGATTGGTGTTTTGGATTGACTAGATCTAATTGTGAGCTATTTTTATTCATACTATGATATCTTAATCCTAAGCTCTAATATGTACACATTATGTATAACAAACATGCATATGCTTTATGAATTTATTGTGTTTTATTGAAATTTATGCATAAATATAACTTGTTTTTAGAATGTTACATTATATATATACATACGCATATATGTATATATAATAATTTTCTTCTAAAGACTGAGGTGTACATAAAGACATAAAGACTCTTTTCAAGATATATTTGTCAAAATAAAACTTGTATATGATGTATCATCGTACCCTGATGGAATCTTAACCTCTGAACTATTGAGTTAATCTAGGCTCCAAGGTGTTCAAGGATTGGCCAGACATATCCTATTTGATGTGCCTAAGAGCTAAGTTGATTACTAGGACTTACCATAGGGAGTTGTAATAGTGTATCCCTTGAAGTGTCGAAGAATGAAAGAATGGAATAGGTTGACAAACTCAATAGCTTTCATAAAGCTGAGAATATGATATACTAATGAATACGACACGACTTAGTACTTCACTTGATATGACTCATAAGCTAAATACTAAGGTTCACTTGGCACTAATCTCGAGCTATTCAGTAAGATTAAATAAGAGTGTAGAAAAAATGTACTCGGAGAAGGGTATATCGTAAGAATAAATATATTCAATACCTATCAAGTGTAACATGATTGCGGCCATAGTAAAAATGACTATTTATAATAAGTCATAGGGTAATAAGGAAAAACATGCAATCATAACAAAGGGTAATAATACAATAACATTAGCTTAATACATTACAAAAAGAGTAAAAGGAAACAAATAATATAAGGGATTATAGTACAATGTCAGAAAAGGAACGATAGTTAGTTGTCGAGTCTAAAATTCGGTTTTTTATTTTTCTTAACTTGGTTTAAATTAAACCATATGCCTATTTAATTTAAACCCTTGATAAAAGTTAAGAAAAAAGTGTTTTTTTTTTTTTTGTTTCGTTAAATTGGAGTTATCACTCGATGAAACCAAGAAAAATTAAGTAAATTAAAACCAACTAGATGGATTGGTTTTAATTTAGCTATCGGTCCACAATTTGAAAACCTTTCAAAAAAGTTTTAAAAAAACTAGAGATAATCAAGTCAAGAGCTAACCCATTGAAACCATAGGGTTATCACTTTAAAATACTAATTTGAGTTTTAACTTTAAAATACCCCTTAAACTTTAAGGGAAACATATTTTTTTATTTTTTATTCTTTTTCTTTTTTATTTTTAACTTTTTCTTCTTCTTCTTCTTTTTTTTTTTTTTGAGTTTTTGTTTTCTAAGAAAAGAAGAGGAAAAATAAATCTTTCTTTTTATGGTTGCCCCACAGCCGCGTACGTATCTATTATTTGGAATCAGATTGTGGTGGTTCCTTTTTGTATAACTTTAGTGGTTTGGTTATTTTTAATTTTGAAAAGAAGTCAAGTTTACATCATTAACTACTTATTTGATTTTGGAAAAATCTTAAGAGAAGACCCCAATTTTATTTGTGTTGACTCAAAGAAAAATCCTAATTGATTCTATATTCTTTTTTAAAAAAGGTTGATTGGATTTTTTTATCAAAACGTTTTTCTAAGTGATAAAAACTTTGTTTTCACTAAAAACATATTTTCCTACAGGATAATGTTGCTTATTTCTTTTTTTTTTCTTTTCATAAAAGCCTACAATATCTATCCAAGAAGGAAAAAAATATTCATTTTTTTAAAGAAGAACTCTATAGAAAATTATTGAAGAAAACTTTTTTTTTTTGAAAGAATCCTATTATTTTTCAATAGTATTTTTCATTTTTTTGTATTTTTTTATTAACTTTTATTTTAGTAGGCCCTAATAGTCCTAAGGGCAATGGTTACCCTACAACATCCTAAGACTATATAATGCCCCTAACTTATTTTTTATTTTTATTATTTATTATTAAATGTAGACCTTACTTATCCCCAAGAGGTGGTTATCTCACAACACCTAGGGACTGCATATGCCTTTACCCCTAGAATAAACTAGGCATAGAAACTAATAAGTAATAATAACAATAATAATAAAAAGAAGATTAAACTTAGGCCAAATGGGTTGTGCATGAGTCAATGGCAAGTCATGTGAGTCGTACGAGAGATAAAGAGTGCACTGATAGGGGTTACTTCACATAACTCCGACGATGGTTCTAAGTGGTGTTGAAAGAAAAGAAAGGAAAAAAAAAGTTAGGAAGCAAAGAAATAAACAAATGGACCAATACAACAAATATAAAATATATATTTATAGAAGTTCCAATCTTAGATTAAACAGTAACCGCAATAGGATGATTTCTTGGTACTTCGATGGTGGTTGCCAGCGACAATAAGAGGGGAAGTGATTTTTTTTTTAGTCATCCTTGATAGTGTGTAGTGAAATGGAATCCTCTTTATAGGTATCATGATCTAATTAAGGGTAAAAAATATTAAATGTATTATAATTTTCTTCCATATTTGGGTTGGATGAACTTAGACAATTTGTGATGTTAAATGCAAAGCTACTAGAAAACATTATCAATATGTGCTAAGAGTGTATCGAAGTGTATCCACCGCATATAGGAGTGTACCCACCATACTTAGAAGTGAGTCGGTAAATGATGTGGCGATCATGTGACTTGTGACATGGAGATGATGTGGCAGTAACGTAGCATGACATGGTGATGATATGGTAATGATATGGTAAGTGACATAGCATGATGTGGCAATGATATGATAATGATGTGGTGGTAACATGGCATGGTGATGTGGTGGGTGACATGGACTTATGTATCAATGAGGGATGGACAAGTGTCTAGGTAAGAGAATAAAATAAAAGATGCATTTTATACCTTTCATAGATTGAACCCAAGACCTCCATCCCTTAATTTAAAGCCTTAACCAACTAAGCTACTACTTGATTCTTGTTATGTTTTAACAAAAATAATATTTAATCTATTTCTACACCAACTTTTAATAAAAGTCCCAATGAACATCGAGCCTTAAAATTGATCCAAACCTTTTGAGTCTGGAAAAATCAATTCATCCCATGTAATTATTTGCTCTACTAGGCATATATGAAAAATTATTTTTAAAAATAGACTAATTTGATAGAATTACGGGCACGGTTTTGCTTAGTGCTTAGCTTTGTTTAAAACTTCAGTTGTTTATAAAATAATCATTGTAAGTCCAATTGAGGCACCATTTAATATTACGATAAATTTAAATTGTCTATTTTCACAATATTTTGCAAAATAAGCAAGTCGAACTTAATCAATAATTTCTTTTCAATAAAATGTCTATTTTTGCTAAAAAATTGTGATTCTATTAAATTACATATGCCTATTTAGCTTCTATTTGAACCCTTTAACCTTGAAAAACTAAAAGACCCACCCTGAAATGAAACTTAATGACCCTTATTTCTCCAAAATCCTATATTTTTGTATTTTTTTTCCATTTTTTTTATTTTTATGTAATTTTTTCACCTTTTATATGTTTCAAACTTTTCCTTTTTTGTGTGTGTTTTCCTAAAATAAGGCCTTTTATTTGAGAAATTTAAAATAACAATAAGGGCAAAAATGAGATGTCTATAATTGCCTCTCTTTGTGATAAAGTTTGATGAAAACTTTACCACAAAAATAAAGGAGACACAATTTTTGCTCTAAAATAGGTGCTAATAATGTGACCTACTAGGGATAGAGAGAGATCATTATTGAAAAAAAGATAGAACTCATATAGGATATCCTACCTATAGACACCTCATTTTTGCCTACTTATTCATTTGTTTATTTTATGCTAGGTTTACAAAAAAAAAATGAATTGAAAAAAAATAAGTAAAAATGGAAAAAATTAATTAAAAATTGAAAAATAAAAAAATATATTTAGTATCAAAAATGTCCGAGATGAATTAGTCAACCATTTAGGATCAAATAGGCTATAGCTAGAAATATACATACAATTTAAAAAATTCGAGTCTTTAAAAAATTAAGCTTCATTAGAAAGATATTTTTAATAGTTCGGTAAAGTATAAATTGGATTTTTATCCAATTTGAAAATATTTTAATTGGACTAATTAAAAATAGACTCAGAATTTATTAAATAGTTTGTGTATGTATTTTGGGCTATATTAAAAGGCTGTGGTCAATTTAAAACAAATTGGGTTGAGTCAAGCCCAAGATAGAGAGCCTAAATAAAATGTGGAGCCTCTAGAAACTTGATCTTGATAGTGGATTAGATCAAATCATAAGGGAATTATTAGAGAAACTAACAAATCCAAAGCAAGTATGATCGTATCTTATGAAAAGTAGATTTGTCAAGATTGAATCCTTATTAAAAAAGATCTAAAAGATTCAAAATTACTCATTTATAAATAGTGGACTTTGATTGCAAAAGAAAATCAGAATTCCACACATAATTACTCTCATACATCACTAATTCCCTAACCATCTCCATAGTAGCACACAAAATCCGACTTCATCCAAACTCCACACCCCACAATAGTTTCATCCTCATACATACTCCCACTCGCACACATACACATACAGACCATGTCTAGCATTCAACTTATACATCCTACTTCACTAGAACACGCAACACTCTACCTACAGCACGGTTTATACAAGTCCACGCACAGTCCCACATATGATCAGTAGCACATGATTAGCAACCACACCATCGATAACTTGACCTATAGTAGGATGCAATCAGCAGTACCTCAACGAACAGCGATTCAACACGACCCACGTAAGTTTTTTTTTTTTTTCTCCCAATCCAACTCATTTGAGCAATTGAATTTTTTTTATTATATTTAGTTGGTTAACTTATTTAATTAATTGTGTTGTTTTACTAACTTGATTTAATCTTTTAGTGCAGGCTTTTAGTTTAGTTTTCTTTAATGAAGTAGCACCTACATAAATCACAATCATGTTATCTTTTAGATTAAATCACATATTTTTAGATAAAATTGCATCTTTTAGGTGAATCACATCTTTTAAATAAATTGCATCATTTTCATAATAGATGTATCTTTTTAAAAAAAAATTGCATTTTTAGATATGTATACGTATCTTTTCTAAGATTCATATCTTTGGTAAAGATGTATATCTAAATTGCATACCTCAGTAGATTTGTATAAATCTTACACTTAAGGTTTAGAAAAATAAACTTTTGGTATGTAGTGTTTTTTTTTTTAAAAAAAAAAATCTTGACTTAAGTCTTTTCAAAAAATTTAATTAGTTAGGTTTTTTAAAATAGATTCACTAGATAAGATCTTTTAGGTTTTTTTTTTCAAATAATAAATCATTAAATAGCATAAATCTGGCTCGATTTTTTAAATTAAAAAGAATCAACTCACTAAATCTTTTCTAAAAAAACAAAACTACATTAATTTGATCCTGATTAGCGAGTACATAAACACCTTTAAGGTAACCATAAAAAAATAAAAACTTTTTCTTTTTTTGAAAATTCGTAATAAAAATTATTAAAAAATTTATTTTAATAGCATTTTTGTATATTGTTGCTTATTTGGCATCTTTAGAAAAATTATAAAAAAATAAAAGGTCATTAGTTTTTTTTTTATATGGTGACTTAGTCTTAATAAGTTAGTTTCCAATTTTTGATATTTTGATTAAATTTTCTAAAAATTAATTTTTTTTTAAAATATCCCTAGACTAATGACTAAATTAGGATTTCCCCATCCAAAAACCCTAGTTTGAATTTTTAACCAATTTGACTAGTTAGCGACTCCAAATTATTTTTTTCAAAACTTTTTTTCTAAACATTTTTTAAAGAAAAATGTTTTTCCTTAATTTTATATCGAGTAACTTATATTAAGCGAGTTGAGCTTAATAGAGGTTAAATTAAGGAAAACTGAAATAAAGCTTAACACTACCCTAAAAGATACTTGAAGGAATAAGGTCCTAATGAAATATCCTATCTTAAAAAGCATTTAAAGGGATGGAGTGATGTGCTTAGGAGGTCGGTTATCATTAAAACTTACTATAGTAGATTAAAACCAATGAGTCCTTCGAAATATCAAACTTAAAGTGAGTAGGTCGACAAACTAACTAAAGTAGCTGACATGAAGTTGCTCGGAGAATATGACCCACCTATGAACACAACACAACTTGACACTTCACTTGAGATGATGCATAAGTTAATGTCAAGGTCCACTCGCCACTAATCTTAAACTACTTGGTAAGATTAGATAAGAGTGTATAAAATGGACTTGGAGAGAGTTGACTCGTAAGAATAGTATATTTAATGTCTATCTATAAAGTAAGATGATTCTGGCTATAAGGAGAAGGGATTATTTATAGTAAGTCTCTAAGGCAACATTACGAATAAAGAAATTACGAAAAAGCATACACAAAAAGAAGATTCCTAATACATATGAAAAGGGTGAAAAAGACAAAAGACAAAAAGGGAAAAGTAGTACAGTGTTAGATGAAATGAATAGGTAGTAGCGCAACATTAGTTTCGTATAAAAGATTCTCTAATTACAATAGGCGTAACGAATCTAAGTGTTGTGGTAATAAGGAGGCCAAGACAAGAATGAATGACATGAGCGTTAGAAGGAGGCCGAGAGAGAAGTAATCGACCAGTAAGAGACTAGCTCTCGTTACTCAACATGAACTCTCGGCAACAGAAGGTCAGATCACTTGGTACAGAGCCCTCAGCTAGAGAATAGTCAACATTGACACAAGAGATAGAACAAAGCATGGTATAACAACTCGAAGCTCTCAGGAAATTTAGCCATCCATCTTCTGTGTATTGTTTCTCATCATTGATAGGTTGACCAAAAATAATTCTTCTAGTAAGGGACTGGAGGCCTCTAAGGCGTGCGCAAATAAGTGGGTTAGTGTTCGATAACCCATCAGTTCCCTAAGGTTGTTGGAGATTTTCCCTCAAATCATGATTTTCATTGTCATCTGGCACATAGGGAGTCAGGTCGGCGACGTTGAATGTGGTAGACATGCCATACCCCTCGAGCAACTCAACCTCATAGGCATTGTCATTAATACACCTAAGGATCTTGGAAGGTCCATCCGCTCTAGGAGATAGTTTGTTCAACCTCCTGCCAAGGAAGTGTTCCTTACTATGATGGATCTAAACAAGGTCTCTAGGGGTATAAACAACTTATCTCCTTCCTCAACTTCCTTATTCCTTTTATCGGGCTACAATCTTCACTAGTTGTTTAGTAACTCTTTTATGCAACTTCTGGAATTCCTTAGCTCACTGTAGGTCAAGTTAGCTTTCCCCTTATATAGTCAAATTGATAATTAAATCCAGGGATAAGTTCAAATTAAGTCCATAAATGACCTTAAATGGAGATTTTCCTGTTGAGTTGTGAGAGAAGTGGTTGTAGGTAAACTCAATGACAGGCAAGCACAAATCCCAGTCAATTAAATGCTTCCCAATAATTGCTCGCAAGAGGTTACCGACTGTCCTATTTACAACTTCAGTTTAGCAGTCTGTCTAGGGGCAACAAGAAATACTAAACATGAGCTTAGTACTGGGCTTCTTCTATAGGGTAATCTAAAGGAAGCTCATGAACTTTAAGTCATGGTCGGACACAATACTTTTTGGTACTCCACGCAGTCATTAGTTTTATGGCAAGGAATGAGGTTAGTGACGAATAAAACATCGTTAGTTTTGGGGTAGGGAATGAAGTGGCTCATATTGCTAAACCAATCAACCACCACCATGATTGAGTTATGTCTTCTTGGTGTTCATAAAAGGCTAAGCATGAAATCTATGCTTAGGTCGATCTATGGCCACTTTGGTATAGGTAAGGGTGTGTACTCTCCATATAGCTCTCTCTTTCCTTTTGCACATTTATATACCTTGCACCTCTCAAGAATTCGACGCACATCCTTCATTATCCCAAGCCAATAGAAATGTTTTTTCAATATTTCAGCCGTCCTCTTTTCCCTAAAATGGCCGGCTAAACCCCTAATATGAGTTTCTCGAACAAATAGTTCTCTTACCGAACCACTCGGTACACAGACTTGCTTACCCTTCATTAGGAACCCTTGATTTAAGTAAAATCCATCTGTAGCTCCTCTAACATTGCACTTAGCTACTAAAGGCTCAAAATGCAGGTCATGCTCATACTGATTAGATAGAGTGCCAAATCCAAGTACCTTGGCTTGCAATGTTGTGATGAGGGTATGATGATGAGAAAGAGCGCTACCCATGGTGTTTGTGCTCCCCTTCTTATACCTAATCACATAGCAAAAGGTTTCTAAGAACTCGACCCACTTGGCATGATGTTAAGAAAGTTTTTGTTGTCCTCGAAGGTGCTTGAAAGACTCATGATCGGAGTAAATGTTGAATTCTCTCGGTAAGAGGTAATGCTGCCAATTTTGTAGTGTTCGAACAAAGGTATAGAAATTCTTGTCATAGGCCAAGTAATTCAGGGTAGCTCCTCTAAGTTTCTCACTAAAGTAGGCAATTGGTCGGCGTTCTTACATAAGGATAGTACCAATGCCAACTCCGGATACATTACACTTCACCTCAAGAACTTTCTCGAAATTAGGGAGGGTAAGTATTGAGGCCAATGTCAATCTAGATTTTATATCTTCAAAACTTTTCTTAGCTTTCTTCGACCTCTTAAACTCAGTGTTCTTCCTAGTTAATTCAGTTAAAGGCGCAGTTATGGAACTAAAGTTCTGAATAAATCTCTGATAAAATGAAGCTAAGCCATGGAAGCTCCTGACTTCACTAGCATTAGTCGACGTAGGCCATTCAAGAATAGCTTTGACTTTCTCGTTATCAACTCGAACTCCTTTCCTTAGAACAACAAATCTGAGGAATATAACCTCGCTTTAACAAAATACACATTTCTTCAGGTTGTTGAATAATCTCTTAGCACAAAGGATGTCGAACATCTATCTTTAATGCTCAACATGAGTGATGAGGTAGGTATCGTAGACTAAAATGTCATTAAAATAAACTACAACACATTTGTAGATTGATATTCTAAGCATATGATTCATTAGCAGCATAAATCTACACGGTGCATTAGTTAGGCCAAACGGCATTACCATCCATTCGAATAGACCATCCCTTGTCGTGAAGGCTGCCTTCCATTCATCTCCAGGCCTCATTTGTATTTGATGGTAGCTACTCTTTAAGTCAATCTTCGAGATGATGTAGGCACCATGTAACTCATCAAGCATATCATCTAACCATAGGATCGGACATCGATACTTAATGATAATTTTATTGATGGCACAACTATCAATACACCATGACCCATCTTTCTTAGGTACTAGTATAGTTAGAACGGCACATGGGCTCATACTCTTTCGAATGTATCCACGGTCTACTAACTCATTCACTTGTTTCTTCAACTCGGCTACTTACTTAGGATTGAGCCTGTAAGTAGGTCAGTTCAGTAAGGTGACTTTAGGCTAAAGGTCGATGCAATGCTCAATGCCTCTTAAAGGAGGTAAACCTTTGGGCATCTCGGTAGGAAATAAGTTGGCATAATCTTGAAGTAACTGCTGCATCTCGATAGGTAAGCTCTTATCTTCTTTCACCTCGAAGAGTCTCCTGACTAAAAAGGGCACATAGTCATCAGCCTTGACTTCTCGGGCAAACTGAGCTCGAGAAATCAGTAAAGACTTCCATTGCAATGATCTAGCAATCTTTTCTTGGGCTTTTGACACTTCCTTAGGATTCATGGGTGTTAGTATAATTTTCTTCCCATCCTTTTGGAACATATAAGTGTTCCTATACTCATTGTGCAATACTCTCAAGTCAAACAACCATGGTCGGTCGAGCAATATGTAAGAAGCACACATGGGAAGGACATCACACAACACCTCATCCTTGTAACTATCACCAATGGAAATCGGTACTCTAACTTGCTCGACAACATGTAAGCCTGTTTTTTTGTTCAACTAGTGAATCTTGTATAGCTTAGGGTGTGGAAAGGTTGGCAATTTCATGGCCTTAACTACCCCTTATGATATGACATTGATACAACTCCCTCCGTCAATGATCAAGGCACATAGTTTGCCGTTCACTCGACAATTCGTATGGAAGAGGTCTCCCTCTGCTCATTCTCATTAGCCACAAATGCATTAAGAGATCATCGAATGAAAAAACAATACTTGGTACCACCCTAAAGTGGTGTCTCAGCATTGAGATCTTCCTAAAACTCTTCTAGCATCCGTTTAATTCCCAATCTCTTCCTCTCCTTCGCTTGTACTCTCTACTTCAAACTAAGGATTGTCTACCTTTATAGTCATCACTCAACGATTCAGACATTGACTAGCCACGTGCCCATAACCAAAACATTTAAAACATTTGATTTCTCGGGTCTTTTCTTCCTGAGCTCTGACCTTAGTCTCTTCAAACCTCAGGCTCCTCAGCACTGCCCTTACCTCGGCCTTCTTCTGGTCGGATTGGCACTTGCCCTTAACACTCTACCTCGAAACAATTTGATGTTTGTTCATTTCCTAATCGGCTTAGCATGCCACTCCTATTCAACAGCATAGGTTAGCTACTCAACATTTGACTAATTTGGTTCTGCCTTTACCTTTTGACTCTCTGTCCTACCTTGATGGCTTCATCTAGAGTCGCAAGACTCTACAGCTCCACTATGTTACCAATCTCAATCCCTAGCCTAAAAATGAATGGTGCTATAGTTTATGCCTCGGGGTTCATCAACATCACATCGAATCATGAGCAACTAAAACTTTCGGACATAGTCATCTATTGATCGACTACCTTGTCTCAAGTTTTAGAGACGTCAAAAAGTGTCTTATTCGCAGTGTTTGAGAACAAACCTACTTCTCAAGACTCTCTTCATTTCATTCCATGTTCGGACTTCTCTTCGGGCTCTCAAGTGGACATTCTGCAACTTCTTCCACCACATTACTGCATATCTAGAAAATTCCAATCTTGCTACTTAAATACAAATAGCATCCTCATAATCATAAAAGTCAAATATCTTTTCAATCTTCTCCTCCTAATCCAAGTCGTCGTCAGTACTGCTAGACCCGTTGAAGCTCAAAATCTGTACTTTGAGGTGTTCAGTGCCTTTAAGAGCCTTAAGTTCACACTCGTCAATTTCAACATACTGTTCTTCCTCTTCATACTCTACTTTATCCGATTCCAACCTTTGCCTCGCCATTCTTTCAGCACGTCGAGGTAGTGCTTAGTTCATAAGAATGGGTTCTGGTGCACGCTGTTCATTCATCTGTCTTCTCAACCTATCTCTCATTTCTTAGCCTTATTCAACAACTCTCTCTTGTGGCCGAATCTCTAAGACTCTATACTAAAATAACTAAATTAGCCATAATAGCAACAAGGTCTTATATCTAGTCATCAGTAGTACATGGTAATTGTTGGGTAACTCAACCACAACCATGAGCATCATTCTTGGCATCATTAATCTCTCCTTAAACACTAAAATTCGACATTCTCAAAACAAAGAGTCAGAAAATACTCTTCACATAAGAAATCCTTACATATACACAAATATCACATGAACTGTGAATTATAAACTTGCTCTGTTCTTCCAAATGAAAATAATGTATCTCAAACAGCAAACTAGTAGGGACTATCACCACATAGCTCTCGGCCTCAACCTCAAGCTCTGATACCAAGATTATATAATGTGCCTAAGAGCTCAATTATCACTATAACTTACTATAGCAGATTAGAACCAATGGGTCCTTTGAAATATCAAAGAAACTTAAAGTTAGTAGTTCGACGAACTAATTAGAGTAGCTAACGTGAAGCTACTCGGAGGATATGACCCACCTACAAAAATAACACAACTTCACACTTCCCATGAGATGACGCATAAGTTAATGTCAAGTTCTACCTACCAATAATCTTAAGCTATTCAATAAGATTAGATAAGAGTGTATAAAATGGACTTAGAGAGGGTTGACTCATAAGAATAGTATATTCAATGTCTATCTATAAAGTAAGATGATTTTGGCTACAAAGAAAAGGGATTATTTATAGTAAGTCCTTAAGGCAACATTACGAATAAAGAAATTATAAAAAAGCATACACAAAAAGAGGATCCATAATACATATGAAAAAGGGTAAAAAGGACAAAAGACAAATAGGGAAAAGTAGTACAGTGTCAGATGAAATGGATAGGTAGCAGCGCAACACTAGTTTTGTATAAAAGATTCTCTAATTACAATAGGCGTAACGAATCTAAATGTTGCGGTAATAAGAAGGCCGAGACGAGAACCAATGCTGTATCCTTGGCCAGTAAGAGGCTAGCTCTCGTTACTCAACATGAACTCTCAACAGCAAAAGGTTAAATCACTCAATATAGAGCCCTCGGCTAAAGAATATTCAGCATCGGCATAAGAGATAAAACAAAGAATAGTATAACAACTCAGAGCTCTCAAGGAATTCAGCCATCCACCTTCTATATATTGTTTCTCATCATCGGCAGGTTGGCGAAAGAAAATTCTTCGAGTAAAGGACTAGAGGCCTCTAAGGTGTATGCAAGTAGGTGAACAATTTTACAAAAGTAAATATTTTTTAATAGTTTATAGGGGAAAATTTTTTTTACATGAAAAAAAGAAAATATATGGGAAAATTTATACAACCAATATGTCACATGAGAAAATAATAAAATTGCAACTCCTTATTCATGATATATATATATATTGAAAACATTACACTATTATTCATTTGCAGGTCTATAAAAGATTTATTGCAATTTAGCAGATATTATCTTGAATTTTGTTGCACCACCTTACTTGTAAAATAAGAGTTACAACACATAAAATATAGGTTATAGGATAATATACACAAGCAAGTATACGAAATGTAAGAAATAACATTAAAATACAAAGAAAATATAATAAAATATGATCCAATATGATACATACGTATGCAATGTGATAGGGGCCGGTAATTACTAAATTATAGGAATTATTATAAACCTGCAGTCAAGAATACACTTATTTATAAGTGAATTAAAATAAGAAATGAAGCTCATAGACATTTATATATAAGGGGTACTTATTTTTTTTAATTCCCCTTTTTGAAAAAGAAAGTCTAATCGACCGCGGATTATAATAATAAAATTTTTCCTCTAATTTAAAAATGATTACCCCTTTTTCAAAAAAAAAAATGATACAGGAAGGTAGGGGTTTATGGGTCTCAAACTTTGTAACTCCAAGCATTTTCAGAGAAAAATCTAATAGGCTATATTGAAGTATAAGTGTGCTCGCCTATTATCGCCAGACAGGGGTAAAGACCCTAGTAACTCGAGGTTTACACAATAGTGACTCATCCTAAATTCCTAAGGTGGCTTAAGTCAAGTTATATCTAAGCACACAAAATTTAAATAAAAGTTTTCCCCCTAATCCCTAATGACAAGCCTATTGAGCTAAACTTTCTTAAAGGCCTACATCACTAAAACCTAACTAGTATGACTATATTATAATATATAGATAAAAAGAAATAAAAAATGAAAGCCCATTAATTAATTTTTATTTTTATATGACTAGCCCACTAGGGTTCCTTAGTGGAGTCACCAATTTTGTCAACCCCTATTTCAGTTTTCATTAATTCAATCTATATTAAGCTCGGATCGCTTAATATAAATTACTCAACATTAAATTAAAGAAACATTTTTCTTTAAAAAATTGCATTAAAAAATATTTTTAAAAAATCAAAGTCACCAACCAATTAAACTGGTAAAAAAATCAAATTAAGATTTTCAAGTGGAAAAACCTTAATTTAGCCACTAATCTACAAATATTCTAAAAAGTAATTTAAAAAAAAATTAAACCAAAAAATCTAAGATTGGGGGCTAATCCATTAAAACTAAGTTACTATGTAAACATAAAAAAAAAAAAAACTAATGGGTTTTAATTTTTTATAATTTTTCTAAAAATGTTAAGTCATATAAGGATATGCGAAAATGTAACTAAGATTAATTTTTTATGATTTTTTTATTACGAATTTTCTAAAAAAAAAAATTTTATACAGTTGCTCCAGAAGTGCTTGTATACTTGCTAGTCCGGATCAAACCAACATAGTTAGGTTTTTCATAAAAGATTTAGTGAGTTGATTTTTTCTTTTTTATAAATTGAGCTAGATTTACATAAGTTATCAAATTATTATTTTTTTTCTAAAAAAATACCTAAAAAGAATAACTTTATGAATCTATTAATAAAAAAATCCTAACTAACTAAATCTTTTTTAGAAAAAAAAAAAAAAAAACTTCGGTTGAGATGTTTATTTAAAAAAAAAAATCTACATCTCAAAAATTAATTTTTATGAACCTTAAGTACATGATTTACTAAGATACGATCAAGATTTATATCTTCTTTGAAGATATGAATTTCGGAGAAAAAATATGCAAGTTTTTCTAAAAAATGAAATTTTGGTAAAAAAAAATTCAATTTAACTAAAAATATAAAATTTATCTAAAAAAACCTACGCTAAAAAAATAAGTTAGTAAAATAAAGCAATTACTTAATTAAAAAATAAATAAATAAATAATTTACTCAACGGGTTGGATCGTGCATGCGATCAAACGTAGACCATGCTGCTGCTATACAGGTAGGGCATGAACTGTAGTGGATTACCATATAGTATGTATGTTGGACATGCGGGACAGTAGGCTATGTTAGATGCGTGTGTACTGGACAGTGCTGTATGTATCAATGCGTGATCGGGCATAGCCATGTGCGTGTTGATGCGTGATTGGATGTAGACAGTACGGTGCAATGATTGGTATGTGTGATCGATGATGTGTAGTGTGGTGATTAGTATGTGTTGTGTTCGTATGTGCTATGCAAACACAGGTAGTAGAAGGCAATGTTGTATGAGTGCTGATTATAGTGGATGGTGTAGTGTGTGATCGATGCTGAACAATGGACAATAGAGTATGTGCAATGATTGGACAACGTAGGCATAGAGTACGTTGGACAGATGTGAACTACAGTGTGCTAATGATTATATGGGTCTATGATATGCAAATGTGTGTAGAAATTGTGAATGGAGATGTGCGTATGTTTATATAGTTATGAATTGTGAAAATCGTATATTTTTTAGCCCCCATTATTCATTATTTATAGGCTATTAATTTAAATCTTTTGGATCTTTTTGTTGTGAAGATTCGATCTTAACAAATCCAATATTGATAAGATAAGATGATACCTAATTTGGATTTATTAAATTCGTTAAAGATTTAATTAAGTTTTTAGAAACCCCACATTTATTTAGGCTTTATATCTTAGGCTCGATTTAGTCTATCTTAATTTAGCCTAAAATACACACTAACCGATTTAATAAATCTTAAGTTTATTTAGTTCAATATTAATTAGATAAAAAATCCGCTTTATATTGAACTACACTAAAAATATTTTTTAATGAAGACCAACCATTTAACGACTTGGTATTTATTAAATTGAATGTACATCTTCAACCATTATCCGATCCGATTTGACCCTAAATGATTAACTCAACTCGACTTAACACTTTTATTATTTTATTATTATTTTTCTTTTTTTTTTGTTTTATTTATTTATTTTTTATAAGTTTTTTGCAACAAAAAAAAAAATTCATTTAAATTTGGCCCAATAAGATAAGAATCCTAAGGGTAGTAAAAATGAGATGTCTACACACATGATTACGAACAAGAGGTCTACCTAACTTGACCTATTGGATCTTCAATTGTCAACCCAGTATTGAGGAAGCCAACCTAATTTGTAGAGCTGATCTATTTGTACACCCGAGCTCTTAAAGTTCTTAAAGTATTGTCTTGTCAAAACAAGATCAATTCGAGTAGACTAGGAGCCTAGAGCCAATCCTTCTAACCTATTTTGAAGGTCACCCTTTACTGCAAATCCAAACTTGCCAAAGTCATGGTGTTGAGCTATTAAAGAGACTTGCTATAGTGGGCCTTATATAGGATAGTCAACAACCTCTTTATTGAATGAAATTTCTTTGAGTTTTTCCTTGCTTTTTCATGTGTTGAGAATCCTATCCCACCTCATAACAACCTTTAAGTAAGGTTGTGCCATAAGTAGTCCATTACCTTAGATCACCGACTCATATCCAATAAGACATTAGTTGTAAGTTCTTAAGTAGTGCATCACATCCACGACTAGCTCAAGGGTTTGCTAACCCTTCTACCTACATTCCCAACTTGATCTATTTCCCTATTTCTTCTATAGCTTTGAATGACCCATTTACATTGCTGTAAGATCTCTTCTAAGGCTCATACCCCCATTCCCTTTCATCTTGATATTAAAGCTTAAGGTTCTAAATAGGGCTGAGTATGAGCAGTGTTGTATGTGTTAGTTGAATTGTAGTTATGGTCAAGGTTTTTGCTGTTGTGTTAGCTGCTGTAAGTATGTTAGTATGAGTTATGTTGTGCTTTGTCTTCATTTCTCGAAATAGAGTAAGGGTTGTTAAGGTAGAGTAATAGTGGGAGTGTTGTTTTTGTTCTAAGTGCTTGTCTAGTTGTTGTCGAAGGAGGTAGTGTTTATCAAGGTAGAGCAAATTCAAACCTGAATATAACATAGAGTTCGGACCAACCCTTACTCTCCACAGACACATAATGCCTCCAACCAAGAACTTCACACCACTTTATTGATTTCTTAATCCAAGCTCCAAAAGCTACACACACACAAACTTAATTACTCAAGTTTCACAATTACAACTCTTAACACAAATCATAATCTCAACTCACAACACAAAACTCAATCTCAAGGATTATTGGTGTAGTGCTTTTAACTCTCAATACTTTGCAACTAATAGTTCACAAGCACTACACTTTAAATCTTTCCAAATATTATCAAATTAGGATACAAGAGACAATGAGAATAATAGACAATAAGAATACAAGAGAATGTTGAAATATTGCAGTAAAGGATCAGCTTTCTCTTGTCCTTGGTCGGGTTATTGAGCATTTATAACATCCCATTTAATATTTCCAATTATAGTGCATTAAATGGTCCAACGGCTAGTTGAAACAAGCTTACCAGCATACTAGAACCTTACTCTTACCTGCATGACAGTAAGCAAATGTACTACCGGCAAGTGTATCGACATGCTAGTACCTTGATCAGAAGCAATTCCATCTTCTTATCAAGGCCACTTCACCATCAAGCCGGTAATGCTTTGGAGCTGTTAAGCTAGTAAGCCAAATTCACCAATTTCCATCTTTCAAACACAACAAAGAACATCCACAATATGCATTTCAACTTCAATGATGCTTACACATCTTTCAAACCTAAATATCTTGTAGAGTTAATTTATGTTTATAATTGTTTTATAAGATAGCAATTATTTTTCAATTAACTCAATATAAGCAAATAATAATACGTATAACTATATACTTTTTGTTTTGTTCTCATCAAAATCAAATAATGAACCCCAAGTTTAATAGTTAGTGGAGCTACGGAAGAAGTAGAAGACGAGATAAGGTAGAAGTTATAGGAGGTAACATTTATCCAAAGGAAGGGATATGCTAACATTGGTTGTCCACCCAACTCTAAGTATGGAACCTGACAAAAAGAATAAGTAATAAGAAATTCTGTTTCATAGTACATGTAAGATAAGAGATCGGCTTTATACTTTAATTATTGATAGTGGTAGTTATACAAATGTTGCATCTATGAAATTAGTCAAGTAATTAAACTTACCAACCTCTTCACATCCTAAACTATACAAGCTATATTGGCTAAATGAGAAATGATCATTGCATGTTAGAAAACAAGTGTTTTTTTTTACCAATTTTTTTTGGGAGTTATAAGGATTACATACTATGCAATGTGCTAACAATGCATACGTTGCATATTCTACTTAGCTGACCTTGGTTATTCGATAAAAGAGTTATGTATGATGGCTATATGAATACTTATATGTTTAAGAAAGCTGGCCAACTTGTTACACTTTTCCCAATGACACCAAGCCAAGTCAGTAGTATACAATCCAAATGAAGCCAATGAACTAAGAAGACATTGGTAAGGAGTTGATTTGAGCTTAAAGAAGCTATGAAGTCTAATGAGCTGATGTTTTTACTAATACAAAGATTATTAGGACTACAAAAGCAGATTGACCTACTTAAAGAGATCAAGAAATTGTTAGATGAGTTTGTTGGCTTATCCCCTAAAGAATTGCTAAAAGGATCATCACAAAGCAAGGAATAGAGCATCGAATTGATTTGCAACCAAGAGCCACATTACTAAATCAACTAACCTATTAGATGAATCCCAATTAGGTCATCAAACCATAGAGACAAGTATACGAGCTCATTGAAAAAGGATATGTCTAAGAGAGTATGAGTCTATGTGCTATACTCACATTATTGGTTCCTAAGAAGAAAATAAGTTAGAGGAAGTGTGTAGAAAACCAAGCTGTTAACAAGATCACCATAAAGTACAGGTATCTAATCCCTAGATTAGATGATATGTTGAATGAGCTACATGGTACGAGGATATTCCACAAGATTGATCTGAAGTCCAGATATCATCAAATTTGCATATGAGAAGGGGATGAACAGAAAACAACCTTCAAGACGAGGCATGGATTATATGAGTGGCTTATGATGCCATTTGGCCTATCAAATGCCCTAAGCACTTCATAAGATTGATAAACCATGTTTTGAGGAATGAGATAAGGAAATTTGTTATAGTTTACTTTGATGACTTCTTGTTTACAATCCTAATTTGTTAAGTAATGTAAGTCATCTTCAAGCTATTTTTTAGGTGCTGCGAGTTGAGCAACTATTTGGAAATTTAAAGAAGTGCTTTTTCTATCAAGAGGGGGTTATATTTCTTGGGTATGTAATTAGTAGCGAAGGCCTTAAAGTGGACGAAGAAAAGATCTGAGCTAGTGTTTCACTGGCCTACCTCGACCTCTTATGCTAATGTATGTAGTTTTCATGGTTTAACTTCTTTTTATCGCAAGTTCATTTAGAATTTTAGGTTTTTTTGCTGCACCCTTTATCGAGATTATAGAGAAGAATGTTGAATTTGATGGGAACATACAAAAGAAGAGAGCTTTGCTAAGATGAAGAAGAGGCTAACTTTAGCCCTAATCTTATCTTTACCTAATTTAAATAAGATTTTTAAGTTAGAGTGTGATGCATCTTGCATTGTTATTAGTACAATTCTCATGCAAGACTATTAACCTATTGTCTATTTTAGTAAAAAACTTAAGGGATCTACTTTGAACTATTATTTTTATGAAAAGGAGTTATATGCCCTTATTCAAGCTTTATAAAGCTAGCAATATTACCTATTGCCTAAGGAGTTTGTTGTATACTTTGATCACTATTGAGATATTTGAAGACCTAACCAAATCTATCTAAGCAACAAATCAAATGGGTTGAGTTTCCAGAGATTTTTTCATTTATGATCAAGTACAAGTGAGTGAAAGCAAATATAGTTGCAGATACCCTTTCTAGACAGCATGTGATGCTTTCCAAGCTTCAAACAAGATTGTTGGGATTCGTAAGCATCAAAGAGTGGTATTTCCAAGACCTACATGTTTTATTGATCTATGCTTAATATAGTGAAGGAAGGAAGTAGCATGATTACTTTATGGAAGAAGGATATCCTTTTTGAGCTGGAAAACTATGTGTACCGACCTTTTTAGTTCGAGAATTGCTCATTAGGGAAGCACATAGTGAAGGATTATTAGGACATTTTGAAGAAAGGAGGACATATGAGTTGTTAAAGTTAAGATTTTACTGGCCCAGAACGTTGAGGGATATACATCGGATTATTGAGAGATGCATGACTTGTAAAGAGGTTAAGAGCCAACTGAGCAAGGGAAGGCTATGCCTCTCTATGCCAACCAAACCATAGGTAGATCCGAGTATAGATTTTGTTCTCGAGTTACCAAGAATAGCATAAGGCAAGGATTTTTTTATGGCAATGGTCGACAGGTTTAGTATAGTGGTACACATTGTGCCCTACAATAAAACTAACGATGCTTTAGTTATTTCTTTTTTGTTTTTGCAAAAGATTGTGAAGGTACATGGAGTTCTCAAGAGTATTGTGTTTAATAGAAACTCTAAGTTTTTAAGTCCTTTTTTGAAGACCCTATGGCACCCACTAAGGATCAAGTTGCTATTTAGCACTTCATACCAATCCCAAACTAGTGGTTAGATAGAGAACATCATTAGAATGTTGGGTTCTCTTCTTTAAGCTACTGTTGGAAGAAATCAAGCTTATTAAGATACTTACTTATCGATTATATAGTTCATCTACAATCAACTTGCTCATAGTAGGACAAGTAAGACCCCATTTGAAGTTGTTTATGGTTTCATCCAAGAGTTACCCCTTAATTAGACAACAGTGCCTAAGACCGAGCAAGGTGACCTAGAAACCTTAGATTAAGCTAAAACTTTGCAGTAGATCTATTAGAAGGTTATCAAGTGTCAAGCCTGATTTTTCCCTATCTTTTTATAATTTTTCCTTAACTCGATCAATATTAAACTCTACTCATTCGATATTAAACCTCGATTAAGGCTTAAGAAAAACTAAAGATTTTTTTTGAAAGAATTTTGTAAACACTTCAAGTCGCCACCCATCCGTCGTCAGGAAATGGTTTAGATCAAAACCAAATAGGTGGATTGGTTTTAATTTAGACACTAATTCATGTAAGGAAAACCGATTTTAAAAAAGGGTTTTTGAAAAACCAAAGATTGAGTCCGAGGGCTAGTTATTTAAACCCTTTTAGGTATAATCAACTTTCCGAATTTAGATTTAATTCTTGAAATCACCAAAAAATCAACAAATAATTTTTATTTTATTTTTACTAAATTAAGTAGTTTAAGCTAGAAAATGGGAAAAACTAAATTTTTTTCATTTTTTTTACGTTGCCTTGAAAGTGCCTATGAACCCACTAATCGGAATTAGACATACTTAGTTCTTTTTATAAAAAATTTAAGAGAGTGGTTTGATTTTAATTTCTAAAATCATCGAGTTCACATTTTTAGCCTAATTCAAATTAGTTTAAATAAAATTTCTAAAGGATCTTAAAGTTTGGTTTTATTTTGAAAATTCTAATAAAGGCCTTAGTTTTAAAAGGGTCCATTTTATTTTGTTTCTATTTTTTTTTAAAAAAAAATTTCTAAGTGCTAAAATGCATTTATTTGTTTATTTTATTTCCTTTTTTTTATTCTTTATTTTCTTAAAATAATAAAAAAACATAAAACTAAGCTTCCTCCCTTCTTTTTTTTTTTTTTTTTTTTTGCTTTTTCTCTTTTCTTTTCTTTGGTTTTTTATTACAATCACATTAGAGTTTAGAAAAAATATATAAATAACCAAAAGAAAAAGAAACAAGAAGGTAGTTGGACTAAAGGAGAATAGGCATGCAGGTTGGAGCTAATGGACAAGTCGAAGCACTAGTTGTTTAATTGGATCCAAAGAGCTAGTGGGTCGGGTTTAGAGCTCTACACAAGTCGTTGATGGACAAGAAAGAGTAGCGACCGAAGGACATGTCTAGGGTAGATCCGAGCGCCAAATTGATTAAGGGAGAAGATTTTTGTATGGATCTTATTGGAGTTAAAGGGTTGGCCGAGTGCCTCCATAAGTGGTGGTGCCTTTGCGGTTGTTTGAAGGAGGTTAGTTGACGGTGATGGTGCGTAGCTCCTTGCAATGGTTGCAAGAGAGGAAATCAAGGTTGGATCTTAGGTTTTAGAACACCACAAGTCTAGTTATGGTGTTAGTTTAGCTTAGGAAGCATCCGTTTGGCGATTTACGAAGGTGATACAGTGGTTAAGGTTTGGAGTTTTCGATGGTGGATTGATTGGGTGGTTATTAGGTCACAACAGTAGGAACAAGGAGCGTCACTTAGTAGTTAGGTGTTTGGGAACACTACAATGGTAGTAGGCTTGTCCAAAAGTGGCTAGAGAAGGAAAGAAATGTAGAGAAAGAGAGTTTGCGAGCTGAAGAGAGAGTTCAGGAGAAAGAGTTGATGATCGAACAAGGATGGAGAAGTCGAATTTATATAGATCAAAGCTTAAATCACGATGGAAAATGGTCGAAACACCATTGAATAGGATTGAATGAGTGAGGATGACCCGCGATTTGATCCCTAAATTGGGTGTAAATTAAAGTATAAAACTAGTCAAAATCGTATCCAAAACGTTTGCATTTGCTAAATATGATAGATAAAAGCTTCAAATTGCATTAACGAGCTTAAATCATGGAAGTTGGCTTCGGATAGAAAATGGACTTTTTTCAAATTTCAAATGGATTTTTTACCTCATTAATGTTTGAATTTAGACTATCTATTGATATGGATATAAATTATTCCGAGTGTACTTCATGATTTCACCATTGATTTGGTGAAATCACAAAGAAAAAAGGGACGAAAAATGGAGCTAAAGTGAGCATACCAGGTGATTTTTCGCAAGGAAGAGCTGGGGAAAAGGAGGGAAAGGGAAAGAAAGAGAGAGAAAAGAGCACTAATGTAACACTAAGTCAGTTGTACAATCCAGTAACATCATACTACGTGTCTTTAACGAGACATGTGGTTGATCACGTGGGGGTGCTGATGTGTCGTGTGCCATATGTCAAGACACGTGACATGAAATGGGTTCGTGAGGTGTTGATGATAGAATTAGGCTATTGGGCCTTTGACCTGCAGCCGAGCTTAAGGACTGGAAGGCCTGACAAGGTAGATTCTTTTGCTCCAACTAACCCTTACTGACGCCGAATACTTCTTTACCAAGTCACTATGTATGCTAAGTCAAATGACTGCCTATATCTCTGCAGTATTTCAAGTTATAGATTACTAAGACAACAGCTAAAACTTTCAAGATCACTCACTTGCGCCCAGGCCGACCAATGACTCAACATCTCCCTTGTCGAGAAGTCGAGAGAGAAAGACTGGATTGATCCTTAGCCACCCTTAATCGGACAAGCAACCTAACTGTACACTTTTTTCCACATCCTCCAACGGCTTCACCCATGTATCACCACTTCGTATACAAAACCATGTGTAGAATCTACCACACTATTCATTACTTTTCTTGAATATTCATTTTTATCCTTTTATATTCTTATACATTACTTCTTTAGGGAAATACCCTTTTTGTCTTTTCCTTTTTAGGCATGTTACCTTAAATTCTCAGGTATAAATACCCCTTTGTACTTTTAGCTATAATCATTAGATTGATCATTAATACACTAGATATTTGTCTCTCATAAATACTACTTTATTTACATTCATTTTACTCTTATCCTAACCCTTAAGCAAGGTTAAGTAGCGAGTAGCCTCACCGAACCATCTCATGTGTCATATTGAGTTATGCTATGAGTCTTCGGAAGTTCTATTGGTATGTCATATCCATTGGAGCTATTTATGGGTTTTTTCTTACTTTCTCATTCGCATCCATCCTTTCGCATATTTCCCATCACTTCCTTTTCAAGCTTTTGGTAAGCTTAAACCCATCCAACAACTGACCTTGTCTATTCTTGATCACGGTTCGCATCATCTTAGTATCAGAGCAAAGGTTTTTTCTGAGTTGTAGTTTGTTTTCAAAGTTCTTTTTATACTCATATTTTACATGTGCAAAACAAAGCAAGTTACCATATTTATCTTAGCAACTGTGTTTGCTAGCTGTTTAGTTTTTGGTTTGGAGAAATGATAAATCCAAGTGTAAATGTTGGTGTTAGAGATGACAATAGTGGAGTTATCTACCATGGTCGACAATCTCAAGAAACCCCTAGGAGCACTAATGAGAGACTTAATGATACGAGGCAAGCGCACCTATCAATTTTAATATAGTCGGATATGAGTCCGAGTCGATCCCTCAGAGATTTTGAGTACTAATATTAACTTTAGCTTTATTATCTAACCGGAAAATTATGATGAGTTGAATAAATTAAAAATACTGAAATTAACCAACTAAACTAATTATGAAACTTGGTTAAACAAATTAGAAAGCAATAAACTACTAACGACTTCAAGTATGCAATAATGTATTTAGGAATTATTTCCCCTAGTGTTTAACATGTAACCTTTTTAAAATATATTCAAGTCAATTTCTATTATTCTTGACCGGAGGGATTCACAATTAACGCTAATATCTTTCTCAAGCATATTAACCCTAATCCTAAATTATTTACCGGAATCTCTTCACTTAGTAATATAACTTAGAATTGCATTAATGTTTAATAAATTCCCACACAAACAATCAACTTTCCGGAAGAAACATGTATCTTATCTCTAAGTATACATGTAATTCTCTTCAATTATGCTTAGATCTAATTACACATGCAATTTCTCAATCAACATGCATAATATCATATATTGATACTCTAGAATTATCAATCCATAACTAAACGACATAATTGAATCAAGAAAAGATAGAAACTTTCTTGAAATTATAATTCAATCCAAGGGTTACATGAAACTCTAGGTTCCATAATCCTAAATACTTGAATTCTAAACTATCATAATGAATCTAAAAACGAGTTCTATCAAAAATATAAAATAAAGCATGAAAACCCCTCTTGATTTGATGAACAATCTCTCTAATCTTGAAATCGATGTCGTTATCGCTTCTTGATGTTGTTTCTCCTTAAGTCTATTCTTGTCTCTTGTCTCTCCGTTTCTGTAATGTCTCTCCTTCTTTTGAACCCTAAGATCCCCTTATATATGTGTGTTACACGGATTTTATTTTCGTCACCAGACACGGCCTGGGACATGGCCGTGTCTCCAGGTCGTGTAACTTTCTGCACAAAGGCAAAATTTCTGCACAACTTCAAAATTTCATAACTTCTTCGTTTGAACTCGAAATTGAGTGAAACTTGATTCCTTTTCTTCGTTTTCAAGCCTAGAATGTGTTTAAACCCTGAAATCAATATTTTACTCAATTAAGTATCAATTTCTTTAAAGAAAACCAAAAATATATGGGAAATGCTATAAAATCACCATATGAAATATGTTTAAAATCAGAGTTATCACTTAATAAGATGGCTAACCTCTTAGTAAATTTGACCTGAGTTGTTCATGTATTGGCTTACCGACTGACTGAGGCCACATAAAACACCCCATAAACTACTCAACCTATTAAAGGTCAAAACCTAGCTCAACGAGCTCGAGGTGGAGGAATAACCAGATGAGTAAAACGAAGGATAGACTTAAGAGAACTGGATGAAGAAGACAAGGAAGAGTATTTGAAGAAGAGCGAGCTCGAGTGCCCAAAGCAGCTAACTATGTCAAGCTTTGGATTTCAAGTTTTAATGGATCTAGGAATGCTGATGAATACCTAGAATGGGAAGAGAAAGTAGAGCATGTTTTTTACTATTCTCAGTACAAGGATTACGAGAAAGTGAGAACTGCTACTGTTGAGTTCTTCGAGTATGCTGCCATATGGTAGAAGAATTTCCAAGCTATGAGGAGGCAAAAAGGCTACCAAGAGATTAATACTTAGCCTGAAATAAAAGGAATACTTAGAAATAGGTTCATACTAATTACTTATTTGCAAGACACTTTTACTCAACTTTAGGAGCTGAGGCAAGGAGGTCGAACAGTTGAAAAGTATGTCCAGGAATTCCAAATACTCATGATCTAATGTGAGGTGAAAGAACCACCAGCATGAACAGTATCTAGGTTCCTTACCAGGTTACGAGGTGATATTCGAGACATTGTAGAACTCCAACGGTTTACCACAATGGATGAAGCCATTAGAATAGCCTAACAAGTAGAGAGGTAGAGAAGAAGCTAAATACCGACTAGCTGACCCGGATAAGGAAGTCACTAAGCTCAGTTAGGTACTAAGTTGGCCCAAAAGATGGATGTTCGAGCTGAGTAGAAAAGCCAACCTAACAATGACGTATCGACCCGAACTTATGAGAAAAGGCAGGGATTTGGTAGGAAGATGAGCCAAATCAAATGCTTCAAGTGCCAAGGGTTCAGACATATGGTTGCTCAATACTTGAAATGAAGGACGATGGTCATCAAGGGAGACATCCCGAAGTTAGAAATAAAAAGTACTGATGAGGAACCTAAGGAGAAGAAGATTACTACTAAGAAAGAAG
This sequence comes from Lumnitzera littorea, assembly GCA_024138015.1. Classification (NCBI taxonomy): domain Eukaryota; kingdom Viridiplantae; phylum Streptophyta; class Magnoliopsida; order Myrtales; family Combretaceae; genus Lumnitzera; species Lumnitzera littorea. The sequence goes on from JAMXBB010000008.1 coordinate 68,134,989, forward strand.
ATGCTAGGAAAGAACTAGTCGAAGAGGATGTAATTGCTGAGGACTTGGACTAATTGATCATGGTTATCCGACCATATTGAACATGGAACCCTCATGCAAGGAGAAGTAGAGAGAGAATTTGTTTCATACCACCTGTGAGGTGAATGATTAGATGTGTACCCTCATCATGGATAGTGAAAGTTGTGCCAATGTGGCATTAGCCAATCTCATTTTAAAATTTAAGTTGCTAACTATTACACATCTAAGGTCTTATAAGTTCCACTGGTTGAGTGAGAAAAAAGCACAACATGTCACTCAGTAAGTACTAATGCAGATCACTATCAGAAATTACTTTGACCAGATTCTCTGCAACATACTACCTATGTATGCTTTCTGCGTATTGCTAGGTAGATCGTGGCTATTTGATAGGAGAGTTATCTATGATGGATACTGGAACACGTATACGTTCAAGAAGGATAGTAGGAAGATCACATTGAACCCAATGCCACTAAGTGGAGTTAATAAACTATAAGCCAAACTTGCTAGGAGATCGAAGGATCCGATGATGAGTAAAGCCGAGCTCCGAGAGGTTATCAATGATGACAAGCCAGCCCTCATGTCGGTCAAGCACCTATTAGAATTAAAAGAGCGAGGTAAACTACCCTAAAAAATAAAAGAGTTGCTGGATAAATATGCTGACCTATTCCTAGAACAGTTACTCGAGGAGTTACCCCAAATTCGAGGCATAGAACACTCATTGACTTAATACCTGGCACCGCGCTGCCAAATAAGCCTACCTATTGAATGAGTCTTAAACAGACTTCTGAGCTCTAATGTCAAGCCAATGAGTTACTAGAGAGAGGATATATTTAGAAAAGTCTCAGCCCTTATGCTATACTAGTGCTTCTAGTACCCAAAAAGGATGGAACTTGGCAGATGTGTGTAGACAATCGAGCCATGAAAAAGATCATGATCAAGGATAAGTATCCTATTCCAAGATTGGAAGATATGCTGGATCAGCCGAGTGGAGCTAAGGTCTTCAACAAGATTGATCTGAAGTCCAACAACCATCAAATCCGCATGATGCCAAGAGATAAGTGGAAAACTGCGTTTAAGACTCAACATGGACTTTATGAATGGATGGTTATGCCCTTCAATTTGTCGAATGCCTTAAGCACTTTCATGAGACTAATGAACTATGTGTTGAGAAAACTACTAGGGAAGTGTATCGTGGTGTACTTTGACGACATCCTAGTCTACAGTATCAACATGTCGAGTCACTGTGAACATTACTAAGCTATACTGGATATCTTCCATACCGAGAGATTATTCGACAATCTCAAGAAGTGTTGCTTTTGCCAGGAGGAAGTGATATTCTTAGGCTACATAATAGGTAGAAGAAGCTTATGGATGGACAACAAGAAGATCCAAGCAATCGTTGATTGGCCAACTCCTACTACTTGTGCCGATATAAGGAGTTTCCATAGACTGGCTTCATTCTATAAAACATTCATTAAGAATTTCAGCACCCTCGCCGCATCACTTACTAAGCTAACAAAGAAGAACACTAAATTTCGATGGGAAGAAAAGGAGGAGAGGAGTTTTGCTGAGATAAAGGAAAGGTTGACCTTTGCCCCTATACTTGTTCTTTCTAATTTCGAGAAAATATTTGAGTTGGAATATGACACGTCAGGCATTAGGATAGGCGTCGTCTTAATATAGGAAGGCAGGCTAATTGCCTTCCCCAGTGAGAAGCTCAAAGGACCTTAGCTAAACTACTCTGTGTATGACACAGAACTCTTGGCGCTGATTCAAGTATTGTAAGTATGGCAACATTATTTACTACTAAGAGAATTTGTCATCTATACTGACCATGAATCCTTAAAGTACCTCCGAAGTCAAACCAAGTTGTCGAAGCTATAGGTAAGATGAGTTAAATTCCTTAAAGGATTTAATTTTGTAATAAAATATAAACAAGGAAAGAGCAATGTAGTTGCATATGCTCTTTCGAGAAGACATGCACTCCTGAGCGAACTATGTAAGCCCTATAACCAGTCCCTCAAGGTTTGGATCGGCTGAAAGATCCGATTAAGCCTAAATTATAAAGTAAAGCTAGAAATATTAGTAAAAATGATCCCGTAAGTTTGAATTTACGAAAATAAGCAATAAAATAAGAGACTATAAAAATTCCAAATTTTAAGTATATAACTCGTTATTTATCGAAAATGTGTAAAATGCATTCCGATAATTAACAAATCACTAGAGATAAATTGTATGTATACTAAAAATAATAGAATGACCTAAATAATATTTAGAAATATTTATTTGTACTATATATGAATTTATATGTAGGTATAAATACACGTAATTACTTAAAATACGCGAAATGTACTAAAATAATACTAAATACTCAAAGAAAATTCATAATTAATTAAGGAAAACTTAAGAAAAATCAGGAAAAATTAGGAATGATCCAGAATTGGGTCATGGTAATTGGGAAAAATAAGAAAAAATTCGGTCAATTAAATTAAGACAACACAAAAGCCAAAAATTAAGGGATAAGACAATTGTCTTGTCCAATTTAATGCACAATAATTATCCTAAAGCTCTATAAATAGCAAGAAAAATCCAGAAGCTCATTTAGACAGTTAGAAATCAGAGAAAATTAGGGAGAGGTGAAAATTGAGAGAAAAATTAGAGTTAGAAAAAAAATAAGAAAAACTGTGCAATTAGGGCTTTTAAAGGGAACCTACACCAGACGAGCAGCTAGGAGTGGACGGCCACCACCATCACATGGTGGTGGCAGCACCTAGGCCGGACGACAAGGCCACGGCTGCCGGAGCCACCCAGATCGGTGAGTCCGATTTCCAGCCCGATTTTATGTAATTTTGTTAAAAATAGTAAATATTCTTAGAAAATTATGAATTTTGTTATTCTAGAATATTTTTGTATGTAGTTTTTAGGAAAAATATTATTTTGATGAAAATATGTCTCGTAATATATGGTCCTTAAGAAATCGTGCAAAACCAAGCAGATTTCGGTTTTGAAATAAATGACCTTAGGAGTGTAGTTTCGAGCCCAAAATTTTTGTGTAAATTACTTAGATGATATAGAACAGTGCTATGAAGCCCATTTTCAAAAATCAAATTTCGAAAATTTTAGATAATTTTTAGGCCCTAAAATGAGGCATAAAATGGGTAATTTAGGGTTAATTAAGTAATTAAATAGTTAATTACTGATTTAGTGAATAAGTATATGTTGTAGGATGTTGAAATCTGATGGAGTATGATACTTATAGCATTTAGGGTGTTAGATGTAATTATTAGGTTAATTATGTAGTAAATGAGTAATAGGGAAAAATAGTTAACTTTAAGTTAAATTTGTAAATTAGAGAAATTAGGAGTAAAATCTGATTTAGGATGAATTTAGACATTTTGAAATGATAATTGATGTTTAGGGATGGTAATGAAAGTGATAGAAATAGTAGAAGTGTATTATATACATAATAGATAATAATACATAATACATAATTATATGAAATATAATAAATAGAAAATATTAGGATGAAAATTGATATTATATAAATAATAGGGATATATAATAAAACCGATAGAAGACTTGAATTTATGTAATTATATGAAAAATATAAAAATTTCTCACATTAGGAGTGAATTCAGTACACTAATAAGGATTTAAGTGTACCAGGTAAAATAAAATACTAATTAGAAGTAATGATGGTATTTAGGATATCGAGAAGTAACGTGATTAATTTCACATTATGAGTTAAAATGAATTTCTAGGGTTGGAGTATAAAACATTACTTAGAAATCAAACTAGAACCTAATTTAGAAACCGATGCGAAAACCGAACCCGAACCTAACCCCAAACCTAGAATAATTATAAAAGACTTAAGACCTAAATAATTAGGCATATTAAACCCTAAACAAAACATAACAATAAATAGGATAAAATGAACCTATAATAGTTATATGAAAAACTGAAACCATGTTTGTGTTATAGGGATGATCGACAATGGCCTGAGCAAGTCGAACCTCGAGTGAGTGAGTGAGGAGTCGAGGTAAGTTAGGATTAATACAATGCTGTATTCTAGAGGCTTGAGATTATGCTTGGTTGTGCTTGTTAGATAGTTGGATGTGTGCATGTGCTTGATTATGGGTGATGCTGTGATTCTGTTTGTTGTTCTGGCATGTATTGTATGATTTATATTAAATGAATTATTACCCTAAACTGGACTTAATCAAATATATGACCAGTAATCATAATCGGACATGCATGGCAACCTGTTAGGGGAACTTAGGACTCTCCGGCCAAATACCGACCCCTTCGAAAGGGATAACGTAGGATTGCATAATGGTCCCTTCTTCATCCTTAGCCGAACTAAGTGACAGGAGAAGAGGTCGCGGCGAGGGTGAAGTCAGTGGTTCAAAGGTAGTCGCAGGAGAAGCGAGGTCTCCATTGCGCAAGCCTAAGTTTGGTCGTGAGCTGTTGCATTAATGGCAACTCCTCAACTTGGATTAGAGCGGGCACAATTTCTCCAATCTCACGACGGGCTGGACAATGTCGTATGATAGCATTTGCTTACACATGCATTGCACCTAATAAGTTGATTGAAAACCTTGTTGTGTTTATGGTATAGTTTTAAGTCCTCCATCCTAACTTACTGAGCTATGGTTACTCACATCCCTATAGACGTCGTGCAGGTGCTAACTAAGAAGCGGCAAACAACTACTCTGAAGCTAGCAACTGCTGGATCCTAGGGAGTGAGGAAAAATATTGAAGAATAAACACATATTTTTAAAGTCTAAGTTTTTATTTTAGAATTAGTTTTCATTTATGAATAATGTAATAACTAGGAAATATATTACAGAGAAATATTGTAAACTTTAATTGCAACAACTGAATTATAGCATTTATATATAATTCCTCACTTTTATAGGTAAATGATTTATTTAAATTACAAACTGTTTACTTTAAAGCGGGTTAGTTGTGGACGCCTTGTATAGATCGGGTCTAAGATAGCAGTTGTAAGGCCAACTTCTATCTTAGGATGGTTTACACAGTGGAGCTGTTACGACTCTGCCACTTCGGGGTATGACAAACTACAGACTAGATTATTTAGGTTTGCAAGCATCAAAGAGCAGTACTCTAAGGATCCACACTTTGGACCTATATTTGTGTGATGTATCAATGGAAGAACAGTGGACGAGTACCATGTAGAAGATGGCTACTTATTTTGAAGGGGAAAATTATGTGTATCGAAGTGTTTACTGTGAAAGCTACTGATTAGGGAAGCTACAGTAAAGGACTGTCCAGACATTTTGGGGAGAAAAAAACATATTAATTGTTGAGGGGGTCGATTCTTTTGGCCTAGAATAAGGCAACATGTGCATCAAGTTATTGAAAGTTGTACCGTATGTAAAAGGACTAAGTACCGAGCCGAAAAAAGGGAAAGTAATGCCATTGCCTATTTCGACGAAGCCATGGACCAAATTAAGTATGGACTTTGTTCTCGGACTACTACGAACGACTCAAAGCAAAGATTCTATAATGGTTGTCATGGATAAGTTTAGCAAGATGGCAAACTTCATGCCCTATTCCAAGACTAACGACACTTCGGCTATTACTTCTTTTTTCTTACAGGAAATTGTAAGGTTACATGGCGTGCCGAAAAAGTGTAATCTTTGATAGAGACTCAAAGTTCTTGAGCTATTTCTAGAGGACCCTGTGGCGTCGGATGGGGACCAAGCTACTATTTAGTACTTCTTATCACCCCCAAACTTATGGCAAAATATAGGTAGTTAATCATACTTTGGAATCACTGCTCCGAGCTATAATAGGTAAGAACTTGGTCGATTGGGACATTTGCTTGCCAGTGGTTGATTTGCTTACAATCAAACAGTACATGATACCACTAAGTAGACCCCTTTTGAGGTTATCTATGGTTTCAATCCCGAGTTGCCCCCTCGATCACAACCTTATACCTATGCTCGTGCAAGAGGACCCTAATACAAGCAATAAGGCACAATCCCTTTAGCACATCTACAACAAAGTCACTCGACACATCGACCAAGCCGCTAAATGTATGCGAGAGAAGGCCAGGGGTAGGACGGCAAAACATTTTCAACCAAGAGACTTGGTATGGCTGTACTTAAGCAAAGAGAGGTTTTCGAGTAAGAGGAGGAACAAACTATCCCCAAAGGCTGAAGGACCTTTTAAAATCCTCTAAAAGATCAATGATAATGCCTATAGATTAGAGCTGCCCAAGAACTATAGGCTTTCTAACACCTTCAACATTACCAACCTCAGTCCATATCATCTCAACGGAGAGCTAATTAAAGACCATTCGGATTTGATCCCAAATCTAAATCAACCTAGAAGGAATGATAAAAATCAGGCTACTGGGCCTTTAACCCATAGTCGAGCCCGAGGACTGGAAGGCCTAATAAGGTGGATTCTTCTACTCCAATCAAGCCCTATCGAAGTAGAGTACTTCTTTACCGAGTCACTCTGTATGTCGAGCCAAATGACTACCCATCTCTCTAAAGTGTGCCGAGTTATAGATTACCAAAAGAATAGCTAAACCTTTCATGATTACTCACTCACACTCAAGCCGACCAATGACTCAACATCTCCTTTGCCGAGAACCCAAGAGAGAGAGAGACCAAACTAATCCTTAGCCACTCTTACTCGGATGAGCAAATTGACTGTATACTTTTGTCCGCATCCTCCAATGGCCTCGCCAATGTATCGCTACCACGTATACAAGACTACATGTAGAATCTGTCACACTAATCGTTACTTTTCTTAAATATTTATTTTTATCCTTTTGTATTCTTGTACATTACTTTTTTAGGGAAATATTATTTTTGTCTTTTCCTTTTTAGGCATGTTGCCCTAAATTCTTGGGTATAAATACCCCTTTATACTTATAGCTGTAATCATTAGATTAAACATTAATACACTTGACATTTGTCTCTCATAAACACAACTTTGTTTACATTCATTTCACTCTTATCCTAACCCTTAAGCAAGGCTAGGTAGCAAGCAACCTCACCAAACCATCTCATGTGTCATATCAAGTTGTGCCATGAGTCCTCGAAAGTTCCATTAGTACATCATATCTATTGGAGATGTTCGTAGGTTTTGGCTTACTTTCTCATTCGCATCTACCCTTTCATATATTCCTGTATCACTTCCTTTTCAAGCTTTCAGCAAGTTTGGACCTATCTAGCGATCGGCTTTATCTATTCTTGGTCACGGTTCACACTAACTGACATAGCAACATGTTAATTGCAGCCAAATAAAGCAGTACTACGTATCTATAGTAGACACGTGGCCCAATGCTATCCCAACACATGGCAGTATGCTTTTGCAAAAAAAAATAAAAGGCATGTTGTGCCTTGGTGAGATTCGAACTTAGGATCTCCAAACTATATATAAGTGCAAGTTAAAGTGTAGAACCACCAGGCTATTGGCCTGTGCCTTATCCATATATGCAATCAAAATTGCATATATAGTCTAGGTAACTTAGGCTAGATTAATTTCTAAGCCTAGGCCTAATGTCCCTTTACTCTTTTTTATTATCTAAGACCCTAAAAAAAATAAGGCTAAATTAAAAAATCTTATTCTATTTAAATTATCTAAAATTTCTTCTTTTATTATTATTTTTTTTTCTATTTTTTTATTTTTCCTAAATTTTCTACTTTTGTGATTTTTCCAAATTTTCTATTTTTTTATTTTCTAAATTTTCTATTTTGTTGTGCTTTTTTCCTAAATTAAGACTCCTTATCCTATTCTAAAAATTTTTAAATTAAAGAGGGAGCAAAAATAAAGTATCTACAATCGCTCCTCTTTGTGATAAAGTTTGAGTAAAATTTTGCCACAAAGATAAAAAAGAAACCATTTTTGTGATGAGGATGAATTTTTCCTAAGTAGTGCTATAACTAGCTAACTAAGCTAGGTCTAATCTATTGGAGATTTGGTGAAAGGTGAAAGAGAGAGGAGGCGCTCTAAGAGCTAGCCAAGACAAAAAAGAAACTGAAAGAGGGTAGTGCCCCTATGGGTTGGTAAGAACCTTAAAAGAATTTGAAAGCCCGGTCGTACGCCTTTGAGCCGACTGACCTAAGCAAATGGTAAAGCGTTCCTTGAGTTGGTTAAGACCCTAAATTAAAACTTAGTCATGCTCCTTTGAGCTGAATAACCTAAGTAAATGGGTAAAGCGCTCCTTGAGCTAACTAAGACCTTAAATTGAAACCTAGTCATACTCCTTTAAGCTAATTAACTTAAGTAAATAAGCAAAGCGCTCTTTGAGTTGGCTAAGACCCTAAATGAGAATTTAAAAACTTGGTCATACCCTTATGAGTTGACTAACCTAGGCGAATGGGTAAAGTGCTCCTTAAGATGGCTAAGATCGGTAATTGAAACCTAGTCGTACTCTTTAAAGCTGACTAACCTAAGTAAACTGGCAAAGTGCTCCTTAAGCTGGTTAAGACCTTAACTTGAAACCTAATTGTGCTCCTCTAAGTCAACAAACCTAGGTGAACAGGCAAAGCGCTCCTTGAATTGACTAAGACCCTAAATGAGAAATTGAAAACTGGTAGTGCCCCTATGAATTGACTAACCTAGGCGAATGGGCGAAGCGCTCCTTGAGCTGACTAAGACCCTAAATTAAAATTGAAACCTAATAACGCTGCTTTGAGCTAACTAACCTAATTAAACAAGTGAAGCACTCCTTGAGCAAGATAAGACCTTATATGACAACCTAGTTATGTTACTTTGAGCCAATTAACGTAAGGCTCATTATAAAAAAAATGTTTGAAGAGAGATTAGTAGTAGGAAGTGCTCTATGAGCTTACTAAGAATATTGGTGAAAAGAAGTGCCCTATGGGTTTGCTAAAATAAATTGGTGAAGAAAAGCTTCCTATGGGCTCGCTAAAACACTAAAGAAATTGATGATGAAAGGGGAAGTGCCCTATGGGCTTGCTAAACCCTAAGAGAAAATGGTAAATCGGGCTAGTGCTCTATGAGCTTATTAGAACCCTAAAAATGATGAAAGATAGGACAATGCTCTAAAAGCTAGCTAAAACTCTAAAAATGGATTAAAAGATGGGACAACACTCCAAAAGCTAACTAGGACATTGAAAATGATGAAGAGAGGGGATAGCACCTTAAAAGTTGGCTAGAACTCTAAAAATGGATGAAATGTAGGACAACGCTCTAAGAGTTGGCTAAAACTCCTAAAAATTGATTAAAAGATGGGATAGTACTCATAAGAGCTAGCTAGAACCTCTAAAAAATGAATTAAGGATAGGATAGCGCTTTAAAAGCTAGCTAGAGCCCTAAAAAATGGTAAAAGATAGGACAACGCTCTGAGAGTTGGCTAGGACCCTACAAATGATGAGGGACGGACAAAGTAAGGAATGTAACTTGTTTAAAAAAAAAAAACTTCCTAACTTGAAAATATTTACAGACAAAGAATTCAATAAAAATCATTTAATGACAAAGGAGGCATAAAGGAATAAGTTCCTTAATGACTTAAATTAATGTGATAAACTTAAAATGTGTAACCACATTGAAAAGGAAATAGATGACTTGAATTGAAAGTTTAGCTAATTGAGCTAACATGGATTTGAAAATGGACAAAAAAATTTGTGACAAGCCTTTACTTTCTCTCTCTCTTTCTCTTGTCCTTTTTTTTTTTTTTTAAGTTTGCTAACGAGTATCAGTTCTTATTAAGGAGCAAATGTTATAAGCATCCCCTCTTTTGATAACCGTATAGGGCATCTCGTATTCTTCTTAGTATTTGAAAATGTCTCCTAACTCTAATGCTAGGCTTCCTCGTAAGGTCTTATGATTTTAAACATTCATTTCCTAAGAAAAAGATAACTAATGATTAGTCTAATTGAAGAAGGCTTCCATGCAAACTCTTGATCTAGATTACACTCTTGATTAGAGTCCTAAAAATTATGGTCCATTTCGCAAGTGATACGCTTTGATCAATCCATTAAGTCTTTTTCAATTCAACATTATGAATTTAGGCTTTTGATCAAAGGGTTTCAAAAAAGATTAATGAGAAGACCTATTTTAAAAGAAATACTTTTATTTACTCTTAGGTATACAAGTTAAGAACTTTTAGGAAAAATTAAAAATATGCTCACCTCAGTTTCAAAAACAATTTTTATTAAAGATAAATTATCCTTTCCAATCAAAAAAAGCTTTTATTGAATAAGGGTGGTAATGTGAGTAGGGAGGTCTTGTGTGATTTAACATAAGTAAGAAAGTTTTTTATTTGTGATTTTGAATGGACATGGAGGTTTTGTGTTTTTAGGCTCGAAATGTGATTCAGGACCTTGCATTTTTAGAGCTATTTAGGCTTTGATTCTTGGCCTTTTTTTATTTAGTTTTGCTACCCCTACTAGGATATATTTTTTGTGGCTTTCATCTTACACTTAAGCCTAATTTTCCAACCTCTTTTCTTCCTTTCCCTTCTTTTTTCTCTAATTTTTTATTGCCCCATTCTTTCATCATTCTTTTTTTTTTTTTTTTTATCCTCTTTCCTTGGGCCTCTATTGTCAAGTCTTTGACTTTGAGAGATTAAAGGCCTTAAATCCATGGTTTCTAAATATATGGGCTCAGGTGAGGTACGTATAAGCTTGAGGTGTTTGAAAGGTGTCGACTCTTCTTCATTTCAAAGAAAAATAATTTATTAGAAATAAAAGTTTTCTTTAAATCAATATTACTAAAGTAAGTAAAAACCAATTTTTATCCTTAATCAATGACCCTAATCTCCAAATTACCCCATTGTGGGATGTTTGTTAACAAGGTTTAAGTTTGAAGATTCTCTAGATTAGTCCAACGGGGTTAACAAGAGATAATTGTATTTTGGGATTTGAAATTAAATGCCTAACTTCCTTTGATGTGCATATCAAATTAAAAAACGAGCCTCCTTTAAGGAATGAGTCTTAAAGTATCCTCACTACAATGTCGCTCAACTCTCAAAATGTTTTCAAGGTTAGTGTATGGGATGAAGTTCATCTCTTTTCACTCTAAACTTTTTTTTTTTTTTTATAGGTTCCTTAGGGAGGAATGTACATTTATTTGCCCCAGGGTAGAGATAGAATTTGCCCCTCGGTTTCTTAACATATGCCCTAATTTGATATTTTTCATTTGATATGAGTTCAAAACTTAGGTTGTATTTAACTTCATGTTATGACTTGGTTTGGCTACTTTGATGTGCTAAGGATTGTATTTGGTTCAACTACATTGACAAACCTTGGCTTGTGTTTAACTTGGCTACTTTGATGGGCTATGGATTGTATTTGGTTCAACTACCTTAACGAGCCTTAAATTGTGTTTGACTTGGTTACCTTGATTGGCCGAGGATTGTGTTTGGTTTAGCTACTTTGACAAGTCTTGGATTGTGTTTGACTTAGCTATTAAACCCTACCCGTTTAATATTGACCATCGATTAAAGCTTAAGGAAAACTAGAGATTTTTTTAAAAGAATTTCATAAACACTTTAAGTGAGTGGTTGATTTTAATTTCTAGAATCGTTAAGTTTATGCTTTTAGCTTAGTTCAAATTAGTTTAAAGAAAATTTCTAAAGGATCATAAAGTTTGGTTTTGTTTTGAAAATTCTAATAAAGGCCCTAGTTTTGAAAGGGTCCATTTTATTTTGTTTCTATTAAAAAACCAATTTTCTAAGTGGTAAAATACATTTATTTATTTATTTTATTTCTCTATTGTTATTATTTTTTTCCTTTTTTTATTCTTTATTTTCTTAAAATAATTTTTAAAAAAAATAAAACTAAGCTTCTTCCCATCCCTTTTTTTTTTGTTTTTTCTCTTTGCTATTCCTTTTTTTTTTTGGTTTTTTGTTACAATTACATTAGATTTTAGAAAAAAAAAATACAAATAATCGAAAGAAAAAGAAATAAGAGGGTAGTCGAACCAAAGGAGAACAAGTGTGTGGGTTGAAGCTAATGGATGAGTTAGAGTATACGTTGTTAAGTTAAATCCCAAATGAGCAGCAGGTCGAGTTTGGAGCTCCACATGGGTTACGGATGGAGAAGTGAGAGTAGCGGTTGAGGGATACGTTTAGGGTGGATCTAAGTGCCAAATCGAGTAGGTGAAGAGACTTTTATGCAGATCTTATTAGAGTTGGG